>CAHIKZ030004911.1:2592500-2635000 GCA_903632075.3 Acanthosepion pharaonis
AGGTTTAGGGTTAGGGTTAGTAGCTTTGACCCTAAACCTAGGTTAGGGTTAGGTTTGGGTTTAAGTGATAATAACCCTGACCCTTAACCTCAACCCATACCTTAATTACTGTTTATTTTAATTTTAATTTAAAAAATTGCTTTATTGTATTATTTATGCTTTATTATATTATTTATGCTTTATTGTATTATTTACTTTATCCTTTTTCTTTTTTTTTAATTTGTCATTGCTATTATACACATAAAAACGGGTTTTATTGTATTATTTAATTTGTTTTCGTTTAAAGTTTTATGTTATAAGTAATACTACACTTATAAAAAATGCTTTACAGCAGTTCGTAGTGATTTCGGTGTTAAATTCAGTTAGAGAAGTAAATAGGTCAAAATTTATGTTTGCGCGAACGGAAGTGCCACGTGTTAAATTACTACAAACAATGCCCGTAATGGCGGACGAATGGCAAATTTTTTTCTTGTCGATAGCTTCAAAACCGTAGGATTTATCATAATTTAATTGTTAATTCGAGTTCAGCATGTACATTTACACGAAAATTTGGGAAGATTTTAATAGATTTTTGGCGCGGGACTTAAAAAGCAAATTTACCCTATAATTAATTAAGGATGAACATGTCATTTTCCTTTTTGATCGTTTTCATCACGATATTCTGTTAATATGGAGAGCAGTTATACATTGTTATTGCTCAAATCAAATACAATATATATATATATATATATATATATATATATATATATATATATATATATATATATTAACAAGTGAGAAAATATATTTACTGTTAACTGAAATGGGTGGTTGTGTGTATTTAATTAATATTATAGAATATTTTATTCCCCAAAAACCAGTCAGTATCTTGTTTCCATGTTCATAGTTGATATTCAATGCTGTATTTTGTTGCTTTCATTAATAAGGCTCCCATTATTTTTTGCCTTTTTTACATGTAGACGATACTATTATATTTGTATTATCAACAAGTAAATATAATTCTTCCTTGATAATGGCTGAAGGTATAGCCGAAAGCGCTTGGAAAATAAAACATTTGGACAGTTTTTGTATAATTTCTCTACGGAAAAGAAAATATAATAAAATCATATGAGAAATTAAATTACATACTTAATCTAATCACCTTATCGGTCATATTTAATGAAGCTTGAATATATATATATATATATATATATATATATATATATATATATATATATATATATATATATATATACTACCAGTCAAAATTATTTGACATCTTTTATTTCTCATCATAAAAGTGTTATTGTAATGAAAGAATTTAAGCATAACAATGGTTTTATTTATTAAATATAATAAGTATATATAGTCGACTCTCCCGTCGAGATTCGACGTATGAGGGTCAAGCAGATCAGTTTCCAGGAAACCGACAGCCCGACACCGGCACATGAGATTTGATTATAGTGGTGAAGGCTTCGTGCAGGACCATCCACACTTTTTGAAGGGACGAATACAGGGACCTGGTGCATCGAGTGCCACAAGGTTCCCAAACGACCTTTTGAATTCAGAGTTGTCCTTCTCCTAGACCAGTTGCCATCCAAGGCTATAGAACCCAGTCTGTCCTGCTATTTTACCCATAGCTGGAGGGAGAGGAAGGGGATTCATACCTTTCCCAAGGGCATTAGCACGTAAGTGAATGTAATGGATTCGACTGGAATTCGAACTCGGCTCTGCGATTCCTCAATTCAAGCCACCATCCATTACTCCAACGTCTCTCTCTCTCTCTCTCTCTCTCTCTCTCTCTCTCTATATATATATATATATATATATATATATATATATATATATATATATATATATATATATATATATATATATATATATATATATATTTGGTTTTATTTATTATAGTAAATGCAAGTCTTCTTCAGTAACTTTGACCAGATATTTATTGAAAAATCTATTGATTTGAAGGCGTTTTTACTTTTGTACTGAGCATAAATAAAATGTTTTCCAAAAGTTACATTATACTTTAACTATGCTCCTTGCCAGTAGTGAAATTTGTTATACTTATTTAGTTTAAATAAAAAAAAATTTTAAACTTTCTTCCAGTTCAAACCTTCTTTTCTCAACAAAATTCCCAAAACACGTGAACTTAAATTTGAACAAAGATAACTAATCATTACTTTTAAAAAAAAGAATATTAATCAAGCAGAAACATTTTTTTAAGATCAAAAGTAGGGCTGGTAGATCAAAAGCAACAAGAGCAGAGGACAATTTTATCAGTCACCAGCTTTCGTGACATAAGACTGATTGCTTCAAACATCACTGCACAACTAAACCATTTTTTTAATCCCGGCTGATATGTGCTTAAAAGTAATTTCTTAACATGTATGCAACGATTCAGGACTTCGTATTTCTGGTTCAAAAGGTTCTTTGGATCTGGAAATGCTGACCATATGTGGAAAAGAAAAGAAAGAAAAAACAGCAGGGATCCGATTGTAAGTTATGCGAAGTCTTATAACAACCACAACAATAGTTGCAACCTCTGCCAACATGAAAAATTAGTAGTCATAACATTTCCGGATCGAAAGTACCTTTTCAAACAAAAATCCGAAGTCTTTAGTCATTGCATATATATTAAGAAATCTCCCTTAAGCACATATGAAGATGGATAAAAAAAAGGAAATTTCACTTATGACCCCAAGATATTTTTATAAGTTCTTCTTCTCCTCCCTCCCCATTACACCCAACATCGTGCGTTTGTTTATTTATTTAAAAACTAATATGGCCTCCATTAGATTTTTTTTTAAATAAAACGTTATGAGGTCATTTGATAAAAATCGCCTAAGTATATTGTAAGGTTGAAACCAAAGTAGCAGATTCAACTGAACTTCTAATTTTGAAAGTTAAAAGCTTTAGATATTACTTCTATTTTTATTTTATTTTTTGCCACGTGTATTGAGCACTTTCTAATTCTATTCTTTCTTGGTCTGATTCAACTCTGACCATTAACTTTTTTAAATATTTATATATATATATATATATATATATATATATATATATATATATATATATATATATGTGTGTGTGTGTGTGTGTGTGGGTGTGTGTGTGTGTGTGTGTGTGTGTGTATATATATAGATAGGTAGATAGATAAATATAGATATACTACACTCATACCTCTCCTAAGGGTATTAGTACATAACTCGACTGGAATTAGAACTCGTCACACTCATTCCACAATAATCCGAGCCGCTAAGCACTGTGTCTCCATATATATATATATATATATATATATATATATATATATATATGTGTGTGTGTGTGTGTGTGTGTGTGTGTGTGTGTGTGTGTGTGTGTGTGTGTTGATGATTGTGTTGAATCATACAAATAGACAGTCACCATTTGATTTTGACTTCAGTGTCTACTTTCATTTTTACATACGATCTATCCTTGATATTGAGCACCTTTTACCCAGGAATATATTATACGTTAAAACTATAATTACACTATTTATATACAGGCTATTGTCCTCATTTTTGTTTTTATCACAGCGTTTTGCTCTCGACCTTCCTCGGATAAATATCGATCAGGCTATCCTGCAGGGATTTCTGTACTGAACCCTTTACATAATCTCCGTGAACTCCTAATCACTATATCAGCAAATCCATAAACTAACGCTTTTATCCACTAGGACATTGTTGGTGACAGAGTGGTTGTGAGTTCAATCCCTGGATCGGGCATTCTGTACTTGCTCTTATTGCAAACGGGCGAGCAATAACTGAACAGTACCAAATAAAAATAACTAGAAAATATCCCATGAAAAACGAAAACTGTCTACCACCGTAGAATAAATATATATATAAAATGATTGATTTGGTTCATTTGTTTTTTACAGCTTACCAACCCTTTTGTCGTTTATTGAAATCTGAGACATATTTGATCTGTAATTTAATATTGCAATAACATGTTGTTGTTTTTTAAGAATGAAAATGTTTTTCAGTTAAAATACCTACTATTTAATCCATATCTGGGGAAATGCTATAAGTGTTTATATCGAGTCAACTGCTAAGTCTGCTGCGGAGAGAGTTGGTTCCTTGGGTCGTGCAAGACAAGTTTTCTCGCTCTGAACTCTCTAAAGCTTTATAATTGTACCTTTGGACTATTTCTTGAATATCGTTGTCACATCTCCTGTGCTTCTGATATGTATCTAGAGAATCGTGAGAAAATCCAAAGAAGAAACTGCAATGTTATTTCCCAAAGCCGTAAAGTAGCTTCCTTTTGCCTCTTTTATAAATATTTTTTATGGTATTTGTTTGATGCCTCAATTTCATGCGTTCAAACATTGTACTAGATTGGCAGCTTGGTCCCATTAATTTAATGCAGGAATTGCTAAGTGTTTGTAAGCTCCAACGAGCATGAATTTAAACGTGCCACTAGGTCGGCATCTGGGCCCCACTCTTTTTACTGCCGAAACGGTTAAAAGTAGCCGTCTCTTCTACTCCAATAGCTTCATGTCTCGCAATTCCCGTCTATGAATCTCCCTTCCTCTTACTTGCTTCCCTGATAACTATAATCTCGAACTATTCAAATGCAATGTCAATCGACATCTCCAGATGCCTTGATTTATTCCCCGTCCTTCTCTTCATCCTTTCATCTATTATGCATCTTTACTCTTACTGGCATTTTCTGCAACCCCCTTGCGTGCTAGTAACAGTCCCGCCCTTGCTTGCGGTAAAAACTTTAAACAGAAGCGTAAGTTCCAATGCTTTTTCTTTCCCATTTATTTCCCACTCTCTCTCTCTCTCAGCTTCTTGCTTTCCTGACAATTACCATCTTCAAGAATTTACCTGTAACCTCGTCATCTTCGGTCTCCTTCAGTCCTGTTCGTTTTTCACGGTTTCTTTAACATTATTGCCTTGCTTAAAGGGAATTGTTTAAAACAAACGAAATAACATCTATATCCATCTTAGACAGGATTAGGTTAAGTTTTTTTGTTGTTTTTTTTTAAGCGTTTCACCCCAAGCAAGGCTGGAAGCCACTAGGACGCAAGGGGTTACAGAAGATTTGGAGCAAGACCAGATAGGAGCGATAGAGGAAAGGATGAGGAGAAGGATAGTGGATAGATCAAGGCAACTGGAGATGTCGATTGACATTACACTTGAATAGCTGGAGATTATAGCTCACAGGGAAACAGGAATAGGGAAGTGAGTTCCACAAGCGAGAGGTGCGAGATATGAAGCTATTGGAGTAGAAGAGACGGCTACATTTAGGAGTTTCGACATTGAAAGGGTGAGAGCGGGATGCCACCCTCGTAGGGCGCTTGAACTCATGAAGTCTGGGAACCAGCGAATGCAGCTCCTCGGAGCAATTACCATGAAAGTATTTGTAAAAAAAAGACAGATAAAGGCGACGGCGCGTCTGTGAGGGAGTGACTGTAGACGAGATGCCAGAACAGGGCCAATTATATTGCATATCCGCCTCTGGATCTTAAACTTCACCTTTTCACAAGTGCAGATAATAATCAGGAAATAATGTGCGTGACCGACAGATGGTCAATTTACCAAATATCTTGTTCGCGGTTTGATGAAAATCACGAGTCAAAAAAAATTTCGTTTACCAAAAGCTTTGCTCGAACTAATCAATGATAATCAATGATTATCACTTACATTAAACTTGTAATGCTGCAAGCTGATTGAACGAACTGTACTGAATAGACATAAACATTTTAATCGAAGATTAAAATTAGTGCAATTATAGCAGATTATTCCTTACGTGCATTCGATATTGAAGATAATTAAAAATCAATTTCCCTTTCAGATAAAAAAAAATCCGTTTTACTTACTAATATGTACAGTTGTTTAACACATTGACTGCCAACCACGACATATCACGTGGTTGGTCGACCCAGAGTTATCGTCTGCTAACAATGAGTTTATTCGCAATAATACTCTTAGTGTGAAAACAAGGTTAAGACTTCAGTTGAAGCTACTGAATAAACAAACATTGCCTAAATTAGAAATAAAAAAAAAGTTGGAGTTTGAAGTCGATTTCTCTGCACTTCTCTCCCTTGCAGCTGTCAGCAAGTTCTGTCCCTCTTCCACCTCCCACAGACCTCGTTCTGCAATCCACTTGCTTAAGCCCGCTAGGTATTGACTTATAAAAACCAACGTGTTAGCATATATATATATATATATATATATATATATATATATATATATATATATATATATATATATATATATATATATATATATATATATATATATATATATATATATATATATATATATATATATATATATATATATATATATATATATATATATATATATATATATATATATATATATATATATATATATATATATATATGTATAGTTAAATTCCCAGGTGAATACTGTGGACAAGACAGATTGGCATCAAATGACAATTGAAAAAAAATCTTAATTGCGTCGGCAAAATATAAGATTTTTTCCAATTGTCATTTTATATATATATATATATATATATATATATATATATATATATATATATATATATATATATATATATATATATATATATATATATATATATATATATATATATATATATATATATATATATATATATATATATATATATATATATATATATATATATATATATATATATATATATATATATATATATATATATATATATATATATATATATATATATATATATATATATATATATATATATATGGCAGCAATGCCTCTCTTATACAAGTTCCGTTAAAGACGGTTTCAAGGCCCTGAGATTAAACTTTTTCTAAAAGTTCTGCATATCCGGGCGTTTAATTCTTTTACCCCATATCAAGGACAATTTTTATTTTAATTTTCAACTGAATGTGTGCGTTTTTATGTATGTGTCTGGAGTTATAGAAATGTTTTATTTTCCAGACACGGTCTGGACGCTGTGGCTGTGTTCATAGTTAAATTGTTATTGTGTATTGACTTTTCGGGGTTTTTTTGTCGCATTGATTGCATTATTTTTAATCATTTTTACATACATTTTTATATCTTTCTTGATATATATATATATATACTTGCAGCATGGCCCGGCGTTGCCTGTGCTTGATTCAAAAATCGTACGACTCATGCAGCAATCGCTATCACTTGACTTAAAATATTTTTGCCCTTCCTTGCCTTTAAAGGAGTGCTCTTTGCCGTGCTGATGTTGCTACATGCCTTACTTCTTGCCTATCTCACACTGCGATTTTTTCTAAGCTCTATACTAAACATTAAATCTGTTACGAAAAAAGAACTAAACAAAATGAACACAAAACGATCCGCTTTAAAAAAGGACTCGTAACTGGAAAAACCGAATGAAAAAAGAATGTTAACAACAAATACTTTTTTACACCCAACCCAGTTCTGCGGAATCAGAATCAATGTTGAGTTTAAGCAAGCGAATGAGCCAATTGGAGTAAAGTGCCATGCATATTTAAATTTTTCCCACTTGTGACGAATGCTGCTATCGATTTTTTTTTGCATGCTAGCATGCTAGTTAACATTCGTGTCAGTCAGCTGTTGGCTCTCACGCCGGCCAATAGAATTTTCCTGCCTATTCGTGGCAGCCAGCTATAGGCTCTCACTCTGGCCAGTAGAAAATGGCAGCAAACTACATGAAAACTGCCGTAGAAGTATGAAAAAATGGATTATTTCCACTATCGATGGGAGTTGGGAAATGCAAATTCGGTCTTGGCCTTTCCGCTAACTTGGAACATGTGGAAAATTGCGGCCGTCCATTCGTTGCACACACACACACACACTCATCCTGCCTTATATATATATATATATATATATATATATATATATATATATATATATATATATTTATTTATTTATTGTATATATATATATATATATATATATATATATATATATATATATATATATAGGCAGTAATGCCTCTACCGACATACTGAATACCATGGACAGGACATGTGTGCAAAGATGAAGTCTGGTGTAAAAGAAGAACAATTAGAAAAAAACACTTACAATCAGAAGGAGATATTTGAAAACAGAAGGCGTAGAGGAATAGCGAAGGGTGAATTTCCATAAATGATGTCCTTGAGAAAGTCACGTTACCTTGCGTTCAGTTTTCGAAGTTATTTCTGAATTGAAAGTGGTCTGCTGATTGTCCTAGGATCTTCCTGCTTTATTTGGTTTGCTGTGTTTAACGGCATGCTAACACCTTTATGGGTCATTTAATGCTAAAATTTAATTTCCTTTGGAGTTTGGCAATGTTTTTATCGTTAAAATCTAATGTTGAAAAAACCCGTATATTTATAGATTCATAGTGTTTAGACCCTAGTTTGGCGGTAAACTACTTACCTATAACTGGGACCCTAACAGGTGCTACCATTCCTAGTCAGGGTGGACCTGGAAACAACAGCAATTAACAGGTGGTGCTTCTCAAAACCTCCGTGCCAGAGGTTTTGCGGATGTAGTTTATCTTCATATCCATTATTTTTCTGTCAAATGGAATCAAAAACAATAATAATAAGAAATGACGATGTTGGTCTGTTAAAAAGATTATTTATTTATTAGTTATTTTATCGCAGCTCACTGCCACATTGTCGTCGGTAGCACTCGTGTCCGAATTTGCTTCACCCGGTGCTTCCACTATGCTTGAACCCAACATATCCCAGGAGGCCAATTAGGGATCGGGACATTGATCGCATTGTTGGGAGGGTAATGATCTTTGTTGGATCTTCACGTATCTACCTTGCCTACTTCTTACTTTCTCTACAGGCTTTTTCTCCTCGAGTGTGGAACAACCGAAATGAATTCAGTACCTCTCTATATTTCTGTGATGAGGTATTATGTACATTATTTACATTATTCGGACTATTGTCCTCATCTTTGTCGTCATATTTATTACAACGTTTCGGCCGTTGTACGCGCCGGCCTTCTTCAGGTGGTTGGAATGTCGAACTGAACCCTTTATTTCTGTCACTGGGATCGACTATTCTAGTTCCACGTGCCATGTCTAATGGATGTCAGTTATCAGTTATCTCCTGTTAATTGCCCTCTCCAAGTTCTCCACCGCCTTAACGAGGTATTGAACTCCCATTGGATCTAACCAACGCCTTTATCCAATGTGGCATGTGACCTTGAGGATATCTGTGTATGAATTTCTGGGTATTATAGATATAATGTTTTCAGTATCATTTTTTACGTGTGCTCATATTGCAATCTTTGCTGTTATCATTGCATGATTTTACCAGAGTTCATATTGCAATTTTTGTTGTTGTTATCGCTTTTCTCGAAATGAATTGCCTTTTTTGCCAGGATGGACGGTCGACCACTTCCGTTTCCTAGGAGTTAGGTCTGATTCAGCCTTGAAAGAGGAAGACCAGTTGGTCAATGATTCTGCGTTTTGGGCCTCCGTAATATCATTTACTGTTGTCAAACTCACTGTAAATGATTGTCTGCGATCGTTTTGAAGAAGTGATTCTGACTTCATATCCTAACCATCTAAGAAGTCTGAGGATGGCGGCTTCAGTGGTCGGCATTTGTTAGCGACTGAGGACTTCGTATATGACAGTGAATGCCTGACAATGTCATCAAAGATATGAAGTGACACAGATGTGATTATCCCGACGAATTCTGAGAATATCATAGATAGAACATGTCAGTAACGAATAAGTCTTAAAGAAGAGACAGCTGAAACATGTAGGCTCATAGAAATAGGAAAATATGTCTTCCAGAAATTAAGTAAGATATGAGAAAATGTCGCCAGAAACAATAAATAACTGTTGGACAGTTGGAATATCTTATCTTTCATATGGTGGCATATGTTAAAAAACCACTTGACAGGTAAAGAAGAGACTTGAAGAGAGGGATGTGGTTCTATCGAGGAATTCTGAGAATAACAAGGGCAGAAAATATGAGCAACGAGGAAGTCTTAAGGAAAATAAGAAAAATAAGGAAACGTATACTTACAATCAGAAAGAGACTTTTGAAACAGTTCTGGACAAATCGAATATCGAATTAGCGTAACCAACTTTCAAATGTCTAAATGTCTAAACATCAAATTCTATCAACCGATTTCAAAATATTTTTGACCTTAATGACGCAAATGTCAAAATTACTTTTTACCGCCTTCAGAAACATGCGTTACAACCGAATATTGTTTCGCCACTCACCTATTTCCGAATCTCAAAAGTTTTCTCTCGGTATAGACCAGTAGTTTTTAACCATGTCTTTTTTTTAACCATAGACCACTTTTACTTTTAACTTTTTTGGTGGACCCCCATAATCATTCCATGAAAATAAATCTCATTTTATTTTTTAATAATAGATAAGTTTAGGAATTGTATTACAGAAATAGTAAATGTATATACTTTATTTTGAGGTAAAACTAAAGTAGGGGTGTTATCTTAAATCGTTTAATCTCATTTTCTGCTAGAATTAGAGTTATTTTTTTCTATTTTTAGTATTTTAATACGGCACAGATTAATTTAGCAATTCCAATTCTCAGTTGTAAAAACCGTTCCGAAGTAAAATTGCTCTAAGGACCACTAAAAATATTACTGTGGATCCCCAATTTGCTACTTTTTTTGTGTGTCGACACCCAGTAATGTTACATAGATCTCAGGATGCTAATGGACCCCGATTTATAACCACCGGTATAGACAAAGGACAGAATGTCAAAGTCATTCGTTAGATTTCTGAATCTCCGAATTATTGTAGACGTATATCTGAATGGGTGAATTTCGAATCACCTCGGCTCATTACCTAATGTTTGAAACTAGCTGCAATTTTTTTTTTAAAATCATTACACTCCAAACAGGGCAATAAAGCCACTACGACGTAAATGTTTACAGAATTGAAAGGAATATGGGAAAAATTTTAAAAATTAAAGAACAGAAGTTAAGAAAAGAGAAGTTAACGATTAACATTACATTTAATGATTGAAGCTCAAAATTGTTATGAAGGCATGAAGCCGAGAGAGTTTCACAAGCGAGAAGTGCGATAGAGGAAATTGTTAACATAGAACTTACGGTTACACCTAGTCAATTCAACTCTAAAACAATGAGACGTTGCTGCCAATCTAGCACTGCGCTTAAACTCAGAAAGACTAGATACAAAAAAAGAAAGCTCATCAGAACAATAAACATGAAAAAATATACAGAAAAAACCTAGGGACAGGTTTTATAGTCTAATTGTTGAAAAACGGATCCTCTCGGCTGACTTCTGCTTCTCTAAAAATTTATAGTTGACTGTCGAATACTCTGAACTGATAAGTGAACCACCAAATAATACTTGTCTTATGATCGAATGTAAAATACTCTGAACTGATTATTGAACCTCCAAATACCGCTGGTTTAATAGCCGAATGTCTAATACTCTGGGCTGATTATTAAACCTACGAATACCGCTGGTTTAATAGCCGAATGTCGAATACTCTGGACTGATTACTAAACCTCCAAATACCACTGGTTTAATAGCCGAATGTCGAATACTCTGGACTGATTATTAAACCTCCAAATACCACTGGTTTAATAGCCGAATGTCGAATACTCTGGACTGATTATTAAACCTTCAAATACTGCTTGTTTAATAGCCGAATGTCGAATACTCTGGACTGATTATTAAACCTCCAAATACCACTGGTTTAATAGCCGAATGTCGAATACTCTTGACTGATTATTGAACCTCCAAATACCGCTTCTTTAATAGCCGAATGTCGAATATTCTGAACTGATTATTAAACCTCCAAATACCGCTGGTTTAATAGCCGAATGTCGAATACTCAGGACTGATTATTAAATCTGCAAATGCTGCTTGTTTAATAGCCGAATGTCGAATACTCTGGACTGATTATTAAACCTACAAATACCGCTGGTTTAATAGCTGAATGTCGAATAATCTGGAATGCTTATTAAACCTCTAAATACCGCTGGTTTAATAGCTGAATGTCGAATACTCTGGACTGATTATTAAACCTGCAAATACTGCTTGTTTAATAGCCAAATGTCGAATACTCTGAACTGATTATTAAACCTGCAAATACGGTTTGTTTAATAGCCGAATGTCGAATACTCTGGAATGCTTATTAAACCTCTAAATACCGCTGGTTTAATAGCTGAATGTCGAATACTCTGGACTGATTATTAAACCTGCAAATACTGCTTGTTTAATAGCCAAATGTCGAATACTCTGAACTGATTATTAAACCTGCAAATACGTTTTGTTTAATAGCCGAATGTCGAATACTCTGGAATGCTTATTAAACCTCTAAATACCGCTGGTTTAATAGCTGAATGTCGAATACTCTGGACTGATTATTAAACCTGCAAATACTTCTTGTTTAATAGCCAAATGTCGAATACTCTGAACTGATTATTAAACCTGCAAATACGGTTTGTTTAATAGCCGAATGTCGAATACTCTGAATGATTATTAAACCTCCAAATACCGCTGGTTTAATAGCGGAATGTCGAATACTCTGGACTGATTATTAAATCTGCAAATGCTGCTTGTTTAATAGCCAAATGTCGAATACTCTGGACTGATTATTAAACCTAAAATACGGTTTGTTTAATAGCCGAATGTCGAATACTCTGGAATGCTTATTAAACCTCTAAATACCGCTGGTTTAATAGCTGAATGTCGAATACTCTGGACTGATTATTAAACCTGCAAATACTGCTTGTTTAATAGCCAAATGTCGAATACTCTGAACTGATTATTAAACCTGCAAATACGGTTTGTTTAATAGCCGAATGTCGAATACTCTGGAATGCTTATTAAACCTCTAAATACCGCTGGTTTAATAGCTGAATGTCGAATACTCTGGACTGATTATTAAACCTGCAAATACTGCTTGTTTAATAGCCAAATGTCGAATACTCTGAACTGATTATTAAACCTGCAAATACGGTTTGTTTAATAGCCGAATGTCGAATACTCTGGACTGATTGTTAAACCTCCAAATACCGCTGGTTTAATAGCCGAATGTCGAATACTCTGGACTGATTATTAAACCTGCAAATACTGCTAGTTTAATAGCCAAATGTCGAATACTCTGAACTGATTATTAAACCTGCAAATACTGCTTGTTTAATAGCCGAATGTCGAATACTCTGGAATGATTATTAAACCTACAAATACCGCTGGTTTTAATGTCGAATACTCTGGACTGATTATTAAACCTGCAAATACTTGTTTAATAGCCGAATGTCGAATACTCTGGACTGATTATTAAACCTTGTTTAATAGCCAAATACTGCTTGTTTAATAGCCGAATGTCAAATGTCGAATTAAACTACCGCTGGAACTGATTCGAATACTCAGGACTGATTATTAAACCAAATGCAAATCGAATACTGGGTTTGTTTAATACCGCCGAATGTCGAATAATCTGGAATGCTTATTAAACCTCTAAATACCGCTGGTTTAATAGCTGAATGTCGAATACTCTGGACTGATTATTAAACCTGCAAATACTGCTTGTTTAATAGCCAAATGTCGAATACTCTGAACTGATTATTAAACCTGCAAATACGTTTTGTTTAATAGCCGAATGTCGAATACTCTGGAATGCTTATTAAACCTCTAAATACCGCTGGTTTAATAGCTGAATGTCGAATACTCTGGACTGATTATTAAACCTGCAAATACTGCTTGTTTAATAGCCAAATGTCGAATACTCTGAACTGATTATTAAACCTGCAAATACGGTTTGTTTAATAGCCGAATGTCGAATACTCTGGAATGCTTATTAAACCTCTAAATACCGCTGGTTTAATAGCTGAATGTCGAATACTCTGGACTGATTATTAAACCTGCAAATACTTCTTGTTTAATAGCCAAATGTCGAATACTCTGAACTGATTATTAAACCTGCAAATACGGTTTGTTTAATAGCCGAATGTCGAATACTCTGGAATGCTTATTAAACCTCTAAATACCGCTGGTTTAATAGCGGAATGTCGAATACTCTGGACTGATTATTAAACCTGCAAATACTGCTTGTTTAATAGCCAAATGTCGAATACTCTGAACTGATTATTAAACCTGCAAATACGGTTTGTTTAATAGCCGAATGTCGAATACTCTGGAATGCTTATTAAACCTCTAAATACCGCTGGTTTAATAGCTGAATGTCGAATACTCTGGACTGATTATTAAACCTGCAAATACTGCTTGTTTAATAGCCAAATGTCGAATACTCTGAACTGATTATTAAACCTGCAAATACGGTTTGTTTAATAGCCGAATGTCGAATACTCTGGAATGCTTATTAAACCTCTAAATACCGCTGGTTTAAAGCTGAATGTCGAATACTCTGGACTGATTATTAAACCTGCAAAACTGCTTGTTTAATAGCCAAATGGAATACTCTGAACTGATTATTAAACCTGCAAATACGGTTTGTTTAATAGCCGAATGTCGAATACTCTGGACTTTATTAAACCTCCAAATACCGCTGGTTTAATCGAATGTCGAATACTCTGGACTGATTATTAAACCTGCAAATACTGCTTGTTTAATAGCCAAATGTCGAATACTCTGAACTGATTATTAAACCTGCAAATACTGCTTGTTTAATAGCCGAATGTCGAATACTCTGGACTGATTATTAAACCTACAAATACCGCTGGTTTAATAGCCGAATGTCGAATACTCTGGACTGATTATTAAACCTGCAAATACTGCTTGTTTAATAGCCGAATGTCGAATACTCTGGAATGATTATTAAGCCTGCTAATACTGCTTGTTTAATAGCCGAATGTCGAATACTCTTGACTGGTTATTGAACCTCCAAATACCGCTTCTTTAATAGCCGAATGTCGAATACTCTGGACTGATTATTAAACCAATAAATACCGCTGGTTTAATAGCCGAATATCGAATACTCTGAACTGATTATTTAACCTCCAAATACCGCTGGTTTAATAGTCGAATGTCGAATACTCTGGACTGATTATTATACCTCCTAATACTGCTTGTTTAATAGCAGAATGTCGAATACTCTGGACTGATTATTAAACCTCCAAATACTGCTTGTCTTTTAGCCGAATGTCGAATACTATGGACTAATTATTGAACCTGCAAATACTGTTTATTTTTTAGCCAGTTGTCGAATCATCGAGACACACTTTGAGTTGCAAAATTTCTACTTGCCCCATATCCAAGGTCGGATTCTGACATTTTCGGGCGCCTAGGCTGAGGACATTATGCTCTCTCAGACTAGAGCCTCCTTTAAATCGCCCGAAAACATCTTGAATATATT
Organism: Acanthosepion pharaonis; assembly: GCA_903632075.3. NCBI lineage: Eukaryota > Metazoa > Mollusca > Cephalopoda > Sepiida > Sepiidae > Acanthosepion > Acanthosepion pharaonis. The sequence continues at coordinate 2,607,762 of CAHIKZ030004911.1, forward strand.
TTACTTGGGATATATTTTAGCGACATTTACATAGCTTGAAGTAAACTTATTGCAAATTCTGTAAACAAAGTGGAGTAACTATCTTTTCTTTCACAATAAAAAATATTCTTTAAGAAATACCATTATTTTACTATTTATTGCAAACAAAATATGCAACAAAACCGTAGTAAAAAAAAAACGGATTTTTCTATATCTGTGAGATAAGGTATCATCATCATGACAATGAAAAGCAGGTTAACAATCCGAATAATGTAAATAATGTAAATAAAAACAGATTCATATAACGAACATTATAACAATGTATCAACCAAAAGAAATATCAATGTGTTATACTGATATCATTTCAGTTTATTAAACTAGTAGTTATACATCCAGAAAAAACTAAAATCAATCATGTCGTCCGCTTGAAACACAATCGAAGAAACTAAAACATTCTTTTCCATGCTTTGCTTCCTGCAGAGTCAAATATAATATGAATTTTTCATACTGATATCATTTCAGTTTATGAAACAATATTCGATGTTATAACATCTAGAAAATTAAAAAAAAAACATTGCTTTATAAAAGCTTGAGAAACCCTAGGCTGAAAGGCCCTGTAATCTTGACATGCATATAACCGAATTTTAAATTCACCCGACTGATTTCCAAATCTTCAAATCTAACTCTCTTAAGAGCCGAATTTCGACTCCACTCTACTGAATTTCCAGATTTGCATTCCTTATACCCGAATCAATTTTCGAATATTCGAATTCTGCTTTAATTATTGTCGAATATCTTACTTTTGATTCCGTTCGACCTATTTGCGAATGTCTAAATCATATTTATTTTGCCGTCTTGCTTTGCAATATGGAACGTTTCAGTAATCTTCAATATACAAACTAAAGACATTCATTATTACAACCTGTCTGTGGATGTGTTTCGTTTTTTTTTTTTTTTCAGCTTCCATTTAAAATAGAATTAGATGTTGAACAGGGGGTTTTCTTTTCGTTAGAGTCTGTCTGACTATCCCCGGCTGTGAAGTGAGGCAAAAACAAAATCCAAATCTAACAACATCCGGGTGCTGGAATTTTTTTATGCATTCACAGCCAAAATACGTTTTCCTCATCTCTTGATACATCGCCTGGTACAACTGGGTGTTTCGCCTTCATTCAAAATTTTTTAACATTAACGTGTACATTACTAGATCAAATTACATTGTTGAATGTATTACATCCGCCTTTTGCCACTTTCAGATAATTGATACGCATGTAACATTGATCTCCTGCATCTAGGTTCGTTTCATTTATTCTCTTTCTCAGGCCATTCAAAGATATACAAGAGAAATGAAAAAAATGTTGAAAAAAAATAACAATAAACTGTTGAGATTCACCGTTTTCAAATACGCTTTGTGTTTTGAACTTTCGTGCGACCAACATTTTTCTCTGTGCTATTTCGTGCGCCAATGATATATTTCATCGTCACTTCGCGAGCCTATGTCCTACTCACAAAAAAAACGAAAATAAAATTAGATCCACACAAAGAAAATAAAGACATACGCATTTCTACATACGGTTTTCTTTTCTCTTCTTTTATTTTCTCTCTTTTAAAAAATAATTTACTAATAAACAATACGTTAAAGAAGACTTTAGTCTACGCAGCAAGAACAACCTTTCTCTATGATATGTCATTTGGTTTTGGTCTGCTGTAAATTACTGAGTTGAAAAACAGGATAAAAACACACGACAGCATTTAGGCAAGATAAGCGAAAATCCATTAAAAGAAATTTCCAAGTCCAAAACGCAACATAAAAATATAAATAATAACCAAAGCATTTCTCATTTTCTCAGTTCTACTCCTCCGGGTGAAAAACTCAAAATTCCAACGAGATCTCGTCTCCGGTCTCGTTTTTACTTTCCTTCATATTCTTTACTAGTATGCAATCTAACAATATAACACCAATGTATAGAGTAAATACCTGATCTGCCAAGAAAGTATCGTGGAAATCTTTTCTTTTTTTTGTTTTTTTTTTTTAAATATCGCACATCCAGGTTTGTCAGTTCGTTACCATCCACCTTGAGTCCAGATTATTTTAATCTCTCAGAAATCGTAAACAAAAAAGGACGCAGTGAGAAACGGACGAGATTTTAGATCAATTCAAATGAACGTGAAGTGGCACCAGGCCGTGATTGTGAAAGAGAAATTCGCATAGTTTTTTGAAAAGCGAAATGAACGCTAAGAGAAAGGTTGTAATCTCGCAAGTGGGGTACTTTGAATTGGACTAAATTAGGCCCACTCATTTGTAATCTTAAATGTCTGTTTAACTTTCTGACAGATCTTTTCTGGATAAAAAAATTACATTTAGCATATAAACATATGAGAACTGAAAGACCTTACAGATGTTAAATATAGTTAAAGGAAAGCAAAAAGAAAAGACTGTCTTCTTAAGAGTAAGAAAACAGAATACATAGTTGCAATAAAACTAAAGATAAAATCAAAGCAGTGAGCCCAAAAAATAGAAAATATTTCTTATGCTATCTGTCTGAAACTTCTTGATAGGTTTTCTATAAACGAATTATTCCACGGAGAGGCGTGAGAAGCTATACATAAATTTCTGAACTCTGAGGTAGTGTTTGCTTTTCTCTCGGGGTTTTCTTCCAGTAATTCGACCATGTTATCCCATACTAACGAGTTCCATCTATCTGGGTTTGAGAATTCAGAGTTTTCCTTCATTTTTAATATTTTATTATGATGATGGGTTCGTATCACTTTTTTTTATAATTTAATGTCATATCTGAAATAAGTAATTCCCTATATAATTATACTAGCAGCATGGTCCGGCGTTGCCCGTGCTTGATTCAAAAATCGTACGACTCATACAGCAATCGCTATCACTTGACTTAAAATATTTTTGCCCTTCTTTGCTTTTAAAGGAGTGCCCATTGCAGTGCAGTTGTTGCTACATGCCTTACTTCTTGCCTATCTCTCACTGCGAATTTTTCTAAGCTCTAAACTAAACATTAAATCTCTTACGAAAAAAGAACTAAACAAAATGAACACAAAACGATCAGCTTTAAAAAAGGACTCGTATCTGGAAAAACCGAATGAAAAAAAGAATGTTAACAACAAATACTTTTTCACACCCAAACCAGTTCTGCGAAATCAGAATCAACGTTGAGTTTATGCAAGCGAATGAACCAATAGGAGTAAAGTGCCATGCAGATTAAAATTTTTCCCACTTGTGACGAATGCAGCTATCGATTTTTTTTGCATGCTAGCATGCTAGTTAACATTCGTGTCAGTCAGCTGTTGGCTCTCACGCTGGCCAACAGGATCTTCTTGCCTATTCGTGGCAGCCAGCTATTGGCTCTCACTCTGGCCAGTAGAAAATGGCAGCAAACTACATAAAAACTGCCGTAGAAGCATGAAAAAATCGATTATTTTGGGAAATGCAAGGTCGGTCTTAGCCTTTCCGCTAATTTGGAGCATGTGCATGTGCATGTAAATTTTGGTGCAAATCCGTCGAAAATTGCGGCCGTGCATTCGTTACACACACACACACACACACACACACACACACACACACACACACATCCTCCTTTTTACAGATAGAGATTGTTTTACATCAATCATAACGAAAATTATAGCGAGAAATAATTCAGGTATAATGACAATTTCTCATTTCATGAAATTTTAAAACTGGAATGGTTGTTTTTATTCAATACACTCCGTGATTTTTAGATGGTAGCTATAACGCGATCTGCACAGAATAAGGAACAAGCCCTCTCAGAAAGAGGCTGCACTTAGTAGATTTTTATAGAACGTTCCTCTATTGTAGATCGGGATGTATCAACAGCTTTACGCAGATTATCCAGTTGATTTTTTATTTATGAGTGGATATTTTATTTACATTTTTCGATCTGATGAGGGGAGTGGTAATAACCGTTTTTTTTTTTTGTTTTTTTTTTTTTTCATTTTTGCTTCTCTTTTATTGTTATCGATTTTTTCTGCTATTATTTTCACATGAACACTTGCAATTGTATATCCTTTTTCTTTTGAAATTTATTTAAGGAATTGGCTATTTTGCCGCTTTTAGTAAGCTAGACAAATATACCTTTAAGCTTATTTTACCAGCCTCGGTAAAAAAAGAACACTAGGCAATTATTCCGGTAGTTTTATTATTATGAAGGCAGATAATATTAAAAATAGCGACAGAGATTTAACATAGAATATTTATTTTCACCATCAATTGTTAAGACAATATAAAATCTTTTCCGCCATCAATTTTTAAAACACAAGTTAAAAGTATTTATTCATCATCAATTATTAAAAGAAATATAGAAGTCTCTGAATAATTTAAGCACTTCAGTCATAACAGTCTCTGCAACTCCAAGACTTACCCATGGGTATGGTTCTCTTGCCAATATATTTCAGGCGCACCCACTGAAGACAACATTCATAAACCACAGATTCCACGTTGTTCATCTCCTGTCTATACTGCTCACACATCAACAGCGCTGACGACCTCAAATATAATATATTATTAGTTATAAAACACTATTCATATTTACTGGAAAAATAACCTTGGTGTCTACTTTATCCGGACCGTCAAAATAGCTTATTGTTTTCTTCTAGACTAGTTGCCAACCAAAGCTTAAGAGCTTAGTCTGTGGTAATATTTAAACCATAACTGAGACGAAATGAATCCATGTGGGTTATGCAGTAACAGACAACAGAACATGTAATACAGAAATCTTCAAGAAATTAAGTAAAGTATTAAGACGTTGGAAAATTAGATAGAAACAGTGGCGGAATTGGGGAACTATTCTGTAATATCTAGTCTACCTGATGGCAGGGGATGCTGGACAATATCCTCAGAGATGAAAACAAGATTTGAAACGACACAGATGTGGTTCTAACCATGTATGCTAAGAACACAATGCATAGATTTTACCAAAAATTAAATTGGAAATAAAAGGGAAATTATACATGCAATGAAAAAAAAAAAGGTAGATTACATTTCTGAAAAATATATAATAAGGAAAGAGGGTCTAGAGAAACTAACACTTGTAGGATATATTGAAGTCGAATGAATGGTTGATTGGTTTCTTCTAACCGTTTGAAGGTTATTTAAAGCCAGAAAATATTTCTAGATTTTAAGATATTTTTTAGATTTAGTGATACAAGTTTTACTAATTGACCCATAGCTGCGGGGAGAATAGGTGGATTCATACGTTTTACCCAGGATATGTGCCGATTGGAATTGGAACTCGACTCTCCGAGTTCCAAATCCGAGACGTTATCCATTCGACCAACTCGCACGCCCAAGCTTACAAGATTCCCCAGCGTTCAACCATCTGGGTGCTGACTAGACTCGTTGCTTAACTTCAATGATCGTACATAAACCGATGTTTCAAAGCAATTTAGTCGTAAGCCCAGCTCAGCAAGAGAGCGTCTAACTGAGAAACTCTCGAACAACCAGCCCTCAGTGTGGTGGTGCAGCATCTAGCTGAAAAATAAGTGTTGTTTGCAAATGGTGCAACTAAGTTAAACGAAATCCCTGTGAAAAATCAAGGTAACTATAATGGATACAATAAACCATGGAAGTTATACAGGTAATGTATGGACGCCCTCGAATATCAGTACGCCAATGCAGCACATGCTGACAAATAATAACATCACGTTATACCAGAAGGAGAAGTCCGTGAATTCTCTATTCCTTGGGATTTTGCCATTCACACTGACAGCGATATAAAAGCTAATACACCAAAAATATTTAATGACTAAAAAACAAAAATTGCTTTCTCAAAAATGTGCCATCGGATAAAATATATATTTCAAGAATATGGCTAAATAAGTAAATTTTAAGGATATCGAAACAGAAAACTGTACTGCTATTTCTAAATAATTGGATCCTGGCGTGTGCTCAAAAAATGTACAGAGAAGCATATTAACAAGTTCTCTGAAAGCCTCCATTTACAAGAGATTAAAAAATTTGCACCGTGTAAAAGCGTGCATCGTCTCAGATGAATATTATCAATGTATAAAATAAAATAAACACATTCTATATGTTATGTATCCTTAACATTAGAATCTGTGCAAAGAGAATGCATAATTTACTAACGTCTGAAAAATCCAAGTTATTCGACCCAAAGGGATTTCTAACAGGGACACATCCGAAAGCTTATGCTTCATTGAGTACGTTGATTGATTGTTTTTTTACGGTTTATCAACCCATTATGAGTTATTTAAAGCCGAGACTTATTTTAAATTATAAGATTAATTGTTACTTTTCTTTCGAGTGTGAATATGACAATCATTTTTTTATGAAAGACAATGATATTTCAGATATTTAATCCATAGCGGGGAGAAGGAGCCAGATTCCTACATTTCCTATGGGTATTTGCGCGTTGGCGAATGTAAAGAAACCAGCTGTAATATGAATTTGGCTCTCCGATTCCTCAATCCGTGTTGTGTTAACTCGAAATGCAGATTCTGCGATAAGTATCCAGAAACAATTGACCATCTTGTATCAGGTTGCACAGTGTTAGAACCTACTGAATATAAAACTCGGCATGATAAAGTGGGCCAATATCTGCACTGGAAAATATGCAACTTTTACGGGAAGGAAACTGCAAGAAACTGGTATGAAAATCACCCAGACCCAGTTACAGAGATAGGTCCTGTAGCAATTTTATGGTACTTTATAATACACATAGATAGAACAATCAAAGCCAACCGCCCAGACATTGTTATTAGAGATCGCACACAAAAATGCTGCCTCCTTATTGATATGGCAGTCCCTGCAGAATTTCAACGTATCTTTGCAGATCTTCAAAAAGCTATCAAAGTACAAGGACCTTGAAATAGAAATCTCAAAAATGTGGCACATGGGAACATCAACAATCCCCGTTGTAGTTGGAGCCCTCGGATTGATGGGAAAAATTCCAGTAGACTAATTGAAGGGATTCCTAGAAGCCCATGCCTTAAAGAAATACAAATTTATTTTCACGAATACAACCGACACCTTACGAAGGGCTTTGTCTATGTAATTTTTTTTTTCAGTGGAAAACGTCATGATGCCATTTCTAACCTTAGGTCCGTGGGCGGGACCCGGAAAGAAATGAGTACACCTCAGAAATCAAAAAAAATAATAATAATAATAATAATAATAATAATAATAATGGATTCTGAAATAGTTTTTCGATGACTACATGAAAAAATCATGGTGTAATGGTGTGTAAAACGAATACACATTTCATACTTCATCTTGAACAAACAATCAACAATCTTTACCAAGCACTCCAAGAAGATGACTTGTGCGGATGTATTACGCACGAACATACATGCATACATGCAAAAATATAAATCACATATAACGCCGAGCATTCATTGGTTAATTAATTACTACTACGTTATTATAGACAATTTACAAATCGCATTACTGCGACAATTTTGTATTCGCTCTATTTTTAAGTAGTCAATTTTGTGCACTTTTGGTAGAAATGGATCACAGAAGCTTTCTTAAGTCTCCCCAAAGCTCGCTCGCTGATTGGTCGATGCCAACTAATCAGATCGTTTGCACGTGAAGAATAATTCTTCCCGCGAGGCGATTTGGAGCCTACAGTCACTTATTTAAGCAAGAGTTGTCTAATCCTCATTAGTGAGATTTCAACTGCCAAACGAATCCACCTTAGTTGAAACCATGCACCAACTTTCTCACTCACACACACCACTCACATGCTGAACGTACCTTGTACACACTCACATAAACTTTTCTTGCACAGCAATATCTTTCCAGAACAATCATTACAAGAGACTCTCATGAACATTCTTCCAGTGAACTTTGGAACACTAAAATAACACTTAAAGAGAGATAACTCTTGGTTAATTCAACCTTTTCTTACTTAAATGCATGCTTTCTTTCACATTGTTGTTTGTTATTGTACATCTTGTTAAATACATATTTTATGTGTAACAATGTCTTTTGGTTATCCTTTTCTGCGTGAGCCTTGTTTCCTAATCTAAAGTTAAATTAATGTGGTGATGTCCGCCACAGACTTAAGATAAACCTATTTTTAAAGGGAAGCTATGACATGAAATTGGACTTTTTTAATTTTTTAATTAATAAATACTAACTGCTTCAAAAAGGACGTTGAATGCATTAATTATAATAAATTTAGTAGAGGAGACAAGGAAGTCGAACATAGAATTATCTGTCCAAGAGATAGTTTTCTTCAAAACCGCCAGTGGCTACAAAACCAAACCATTAACCCATGACCTCGAGTTATGCTCTTATATAGTTTCATCAGATGGAGGGTTTCATATAGATGTCGTGCAAGCCGCCGAACTTGTTCAGGATTGCCAACTGTATACAACTGCTCTCGCAGAGTAACGATTAAAAATCTCTTTCAGCAAATAAAGCTTGTAGTTCTTAGAACTGTCATTCCTTCTTCGGCACTCGTGTCCTGGCGCTTCCAGAATCGAAAACAAAGAACTTTTTCCAAATCACAGAAACCACATCAATTTAGGGCTGTTGAAAGTGATGCGTTTTGTCTCATCCAGCAAGACGCGAAATGAATATCACAGGTAACGCCAAGAGAAAATAATGAAATAAACCAGATCTTGACATTCCGACCGACTTCAAAAAAATATTTTAAAAGTCCCCATCAATATTGGAAAGAGTGAAAACAGTGAACATGAGATTTTAAGACAAATATTTTATGTATTTCAAGCGACATTAGATCTGGTTGTTCGGCCAATTAAATGCCGAATAGTTCCTTATAAAGACAACTTTTTTTTTCTTTTTATCATATGCATATATTCTATAAATAAAAATAATAGGGTTTTAAACAATCTTTAGATATTTACACGAAATAACCTCTGGAGTCCTCACTTGCAAGTGTTGATAGAGTTCAAACGCGTCTCCGTGTCCTTGTGGGTGACAAATTATTTTCCACCCTACCATTGCTCTACCACAGGAGAAATTTTATAAGACTCTCTTTACACTATCGCTACTTCCATGGAAAGTGCTCAGACTAACTACATTTCTTAGTGCAACCAGCCCTTCCAATCACGGCTAGGACTGACTATGCTACGCGTATTTTAACGAATCATCCTCGTTCCCTCCGTATTCCACAGGCAAGAAGTAAGTGCCACTCGAGCAGCTTTTTCTCGCGAACCATTGTACTGTGTAACCAACTCCCAAGAGGATGTTTTCCCGATTACTACAGTCTTAACATGTCTAGTGTTAACCGTTTTCTTCCCCACATTTCCACATAAATTTTGCCTCTTACTCTGTCATTCTCTACCTCAAGTGGCTACCGAGTTTTGTCGAGAGTGAACCTCCCAGTAAGAATAAACAAACAAAAATTAAAGGTCTCTAAAAAAAAAAAAGAGAGAGAGAGAACGCTTTTGAAAGACTCGAATTGTTTAAATATAAAATAAATTAGCACGGCGATGATCAAACGAACAGAGTTTTTTTTTTTTAATTCATAGGCGAGAATAATTAGAAAATCTTATGGCAAATATATCTAATTACTTTATAAGGATAGTTACATGATTTACTTAAGTCAGATTTGAAACATAATTGGTTTTTAGAGAAACAGCCCCTTTCAACGTTGACCTAATTAAAAGCCTCTGCTGTCAGTTTTTTTATTTGTTTTTTTTTTTACTGGAGCATTTCTGTCTCAGAGATATTGATCTTTTCTCTTTCTCTCTCTCTCTCTCTCTCTCTCTCTCTCTCTCTCTCTCTCTCTTATGCTTTCACCTAACATAATTACTTACATTCTTGAGTCAGCGAATATAAACATTCGCATAGTTGCAAAATCAAGTTTTTTCCCCATTATCTTACCGCAGATACGTTTGCCTTTCCAATAAGTTCTCAGAATGTCAATAAAACCGTCGCTAAGAATTGTTTACGGCTGCATTAGAATTTGTCGAAAACCCGGTCGAAATTATCAATAATAATTTCTAACCAAGTCTCGCTAAATCCCACGGGATAGAAACACATTACGTTTCTTATATAACTCTGAACGTAAACGTTATAACTTAATATAATAATAACTATCGTTAGTGTTTTGTTTCGTTTTTAAATTGTAAAACAATTTCCTTTATTTAAATGGAGATTTTTATTAATTTACACATATAAATACAAGTTCACAGAAAAAGTATATTATTATTATTAGTAGTAGTAGTAGTAGTAGTCTTACTATTATTATGTTTTGACATACCGTGTAAAACTTTCAGTACACCGCGTACATTAAGTTATGTGTCAAGTGAAAACAAAGGCTTTAGAGAGACAATACTTTCCTAAAAATATACGCAATGCCTAAAAGAAACGATTTTGGATGACTCCAAGTTGGTATGGCATCCCCAGCTGGTCATAGAGATCACAGAGTTTTAATGGGAATCCAATGCAATAATCACCACTGGATGCCCTTGACATTCACATCATGCATTCCAAAGAATCTTTCTATCATTATTATTATTATTATTATTATTATTATTATTATTAATGTTATTTTTAGTGGAGAAACGTGACTGGGTTGCTATCACTATGTTTATTTTCCTACGGATTGAAATGAATAAAATCTACAATCGTGAGGTCGTACTAGAGGAGTGCTTCCTATAACTGAAAAAAAGATACAGGGTCGATTCATGTCAGAAAAAAAATTTGTTAGTAAGATTTCGTGATCCTGTTTTTATTGTTTAACCGTTTTTGGGAAAATATTAAATGGATCCCAACATAATCATGTGTAGCTACCAAAACTACCAAAGTAGCTACCATGTGTAGGTACCAAAACTACCAAAGTAGCTACCAAAACTACCAAAGTAGCTACCAAAACTAACTTTTATACCAATAAGAAATAATGTTGCAGTAAAAATTACATTTAATATAAAATTATATATATATATATATATATATATATATATATATATATATATATATATATATATATATATATTATAATATATATATATTCAATATATATATTGGCTCCTGAAAAATTAATTTCAGTTGAGCTCTCTGGGTACGAGATGTGGGTTGGTAAACAGTGACTATTATAGCTATATAGCGCGACTCTTCGCTAATGCGAATTGAGTCACTCCCGGTCACTGGGCGTGTTTATAAAGATAAATACGCTAAAAATCCACTTTCCTCCCTACCGTGCGCCGATGGCTTAATGGTTAGAATCTCCGACTGACACCAGTTCAGTCAGGTTTCGACACCTTACTGGAGGCAACCGGATGTCTAGCCACACTGATGAGCTGCGAAACAGTCTGTCTGTGGATGACGGCATATATATATATATATATATATATATATATATATAAGCAACATAAACAATTCCTTAATTGAAATTAGTTTCAATTAAGGAATACAAGTTATTGTTATTATATAGTATAATGTTAAGTTTTTATGTTAAATATAATGTAATATCTGTCTATATTTCTGAGATGAGGTATTATGTACATTATTTACATTATTCTGACTATTGTTCTCATCTTTGTCGCCATATTTATCCGATCGTTCAGTATCTGTCTATATTCCTGAGATGAGGTATTATGTACACTATTTAAATTATTCGGACTATTGTCCTTTGTTGCCATATTTATCTTTATTGTCTATATATTTATCCGATCCTCATCAGCCATATTTATCTGTCTATATTTCTGAGATTAGGTATTATGTACACTATTTACATTATTCGGACTATTGTCCTGATCTTTATTGCCATATTTATCAGATCCTCACATATCTGTCTATATTTCTGAGATGAGATATTATGTACACTATTTACATTATTTGGACTGCTTTTAAACTATAATCTTCCATGAATCCCTCACGTACATTCATATCCGCTCAAAGCATATCCAAATGTAAACAAATGACGTCACATATTATGAAATGGACAATTATTTTAAGACATTTTTATGTTTATAAATTCCTTTTATAGATACAAATATTTATGAAGAAATATATACTGTTAAGTTGTGCTATATTTATGGAATAAAATGCTCAATATCACAGATAGAGCGTGTGTAACATAAGAGTGAACATTGACGTCAACTCTTAGAGACGACCCGCTGTTTCATGCTAGATGCAATCGTCAGGCCACCGCTAAACCGGTGGTCTAACGATATATATATATATATTGGGAAAAGTATGATTCCATGTATTCTTCTCCTAGCTGTGGATTAAATATCAGCGCATTAAGGACCGGTGAATGAACATTGCTCTGTCAACTGTTGCTGGTAATACCTGCTATCGGGTATTCTCAGTATAAAAGTCACACCGTAGATCGAGAGATATCAAATAACCTTACGATTTCAGAAATGGAACGACCCATCTATCTGTCACGACCGGCCTTGTCTTGAGCAGCCTTACTGCTGTTAAGACTCAATCAGCAGATATAAGCAGACAACTAATATAGATCGGGACATTGACATCGATGACGTCAACAGACAGTGGCGTCTCCTATTATTACTGTTATATACTGCTATCCCATGGCTTTTGACGGAGTTCACGGCTGGAAGTTAAATCAAACCAGTGCTGATTACGTAGACACACCTCCCCTACTGTTTAAATTGGCGTAACAGTCTTTCCATCTCCGCATAACATACTGTCGTTCTAAGCTAATCTTGCTAAATACCACTATATTTATATTAAAGATGAAATAGAAATCACAAAAACCGCTTTTGATATCTATAATTTGTAATCCATATCATATTACTCGTGTCTTTGCATTTTTACGTCTGTAGTCTAGATGATAAAATAATATTTTAGTGCTTTCACTACAAGTCTATAATGCCACTAAGTCACAGTGGGATATTATAGACAGTGAAAGAGAAAAACAATAAGAAAAAACTAGGTAAGATTAGAGAAAGGACAAAAAATGGAACAGGGTACAAGAGACAGAATTTGGTGAGTGACATTGTATTTAGATTTTTGAAGATTGTAGTTTTCAGGGAATCAAGAAATCGGAAGTGGGACTACAAAAAAACTGTTAGAGTAAAAATGGCGGTTGCTTCTTGCTAGTTAAATAGTAAAACAGTAAGTCCTAGTTACCAATCTATTAGATAGGATACTAGGATTTATTTCTTATTTCTTTAAAGTTGGGTGACAGTGTCGTGCTAGAAATTTTTTTCTCGCCAAAGTCTATCTTGCACAATTACAAATTTACCAATCACTAGTCCATTGAATACTGCTGCCTTATCTGTTCTTGTTATTCATCTAGAGGTTCTTGAAAAAATCCAAAGAGAGATCTGTAATGTAATCGATCTGAATTGGTATCTCGACTTCAGTCATATGACGTAGACACCCTCAGTCCTTTCTACAAATATATTTTCATAACTCCTGTGAAAAGTTTTTTTTTTTCGCTGATATCCAACTATATGAATTTAAGCAGACTATTTGCAGTATCAAGCAACTAAATCTTCTTAAGCGATGAGATACTAGGATTTATTTCTTATTTCTCTAAACTTGGGTGACAGTCTATCTTACACATTTACAAATTTACCATTCACTCGGGCATTGAATACTACCGCCTCATCTGATCTGATATTCCTGTTATTCATCTCGAGGTTCTTGACAAAATCCAAAGAACGATCTGTAATGTAATCGATCTGAAATGGTATCTCGAATTCAGCCAGTTTCTTTCTTTCTTATATCGATTGATAAATGCACAGTGGATAAAGGCGTTAGATCCAGTGACAGAACCCAAAGAGTTGTGAGTTCAATACCTGGTTAAGGCAGTGGAGAACCGGAGATAATTGATAACTGACATCCATTAGACATGGCACGTGGAACTAGAACAATCTTCATAACTCCTGTGAAATCTGATATCCCCCAGTATAGCAACGAAATAAAGATTTATTTTCTCTAAAGTTCGACATTCCAACCATTCCTGAAGAAGGTCTGGATTCATAGGTTCAACAAAAATCCAAAGAAACGTTGTGATGAAAATATAGTTTCTTTCTTTCTTAACAAGTGGATGAGGACAGAACCCGAATAATGGTTAAAAGTGGAGAGTGTAAAAAGAGATCCATTAAACGTTTTTAATACTAAAGTTTAGCTAACTGAAGAGTCAAGAACCACTAAAGGCCCAAACTTGTGGAACTAAAAAATAGAGCAACTCTGATTATTTGTCATAGAAATAGTGTTAGAGTATAGAAGTCTGAGGTGTTTGGAATGTCGAACTGAACTATTGATGGAAAAGAGGACAGTGGATAAAGATCCAGTGACAGTGTGAGTTCAATATCTGGTTATGGTAGGGGAGAACTTGGAGAGGTGAATTAACAGGAGATAACTGATAACTGACATCCATTAGACATGGCACGTGGAACTAGAACAGTCTACCCCATCGAAAGAACTAAACGGTTTAGTTCGACATTCCAACCACCTGAAGAAGGCCGGAGCGTACAACGGCTGTAATGTTGTAAAAATATGGCAACACAGATGAGGACAATAGTCCGAATAATGTAAATAGTGTCAAAAGAGATATGTTAGGTTATTTTAATACTAATGTTTAGCCAACTGAAGAGTCAAGAACCACTCAAGGTAGAGTGTTACACTCAATAAAAATCTGTTATTGAATCAGGTGTGCAATGTGAATGGAAGAGAATATGGGAGGAAGTGTAGACGATGAGGATAGGTAATGATGGAACCTTTTCAGGAAGAGATGAACAATTGCAATGTTCAAGAATCTCTTCTATAAATTGACTGTTCTTGGAAAAAAAAAATCTGGATTTGATCTAATCTTTTTTTGTTACAGATGGAAAAAGGATAGAATGAGAATGATTCCACTCTGCGGAAGCAGCATGGCGGCTCGTATCTGTAAAGGCCTAAACTTGTGGAACTAAAGAATAGAGTAACTCTGATTATTTTCCATAGAAATAGTGTTGGTGTATAGAAAGGCTTGTGGCCTTGCGTCTTTTGAAAAGAGGTTTCAGGATTGAGATTGCTTCTTCTTCCACAACACCATGTAAACGGCTTTGAACTATATCAAAGGGTAAAATTGAATGTTAAACGGATTCAAAAGAGAAAAAAAAATCTTTTTGATCAGGATTAAAGCTGGTAATAATGTCTGTGTTGTTAAGTTAATCATTCGATAGGTACTGAGCAAACCATCATTATAAAATTAAACAAGAAATGCTAAAACGAAAAAGATTATCGTAAGGACGTAAAAGGGGATCTAAAAAATGCATATTATGAGGATATATAGGATAGATAAAGATTTATTTTAATCCTTTTTTTAATCATCCCCCCCAAAAGGAAAGAAAGCCACTAAGACGCACGTGCTTAATGAGTGTGGGAGAATATTCTTCTTCCTTTACGTGCCGCGTCCCTTCAGAATATAGACGATGATGGCGCTCCACCTCCTCCTAACTGTAGTTGTTCTCAATATGTTTTGTCCTTTTGCTACTTCTCCCAAACCCTGTTCCGTCATCCACTTGCTTAAGCCCGCCAGGTTATTCATGCATTGATTTCCCTTGTCTCTCTTTCCCTCTATCCGTCCTGTGAGAATCAGATTCTTCAAGCCCTCTTTTCTCATTATGTGTCCCATAAATGTCAGCTGTCTCTTCCTAATGTTAAATATAAGATTCCTCCTTGTTTGCATCCTCTCCAAAACCTCATCGTTGCTCTCATGTTTGGTCAATGATATCCTTAGCATCCTTCTGTAGAATCATACCACCGTTGCCTCGAGTCTCTTCTTTATCTTTGAGGAGATCGTCAAACGTTCGCTGCCGTAAAGGAGGACAAATATCACATAGCAGTTCAATACTCTTGTCTTTGTTACTAACGAAATTCTCCTGTTTCTTAATACTTTGCCTAGCTTTTGGAATGCGTATTTGGCCATCCCAATAAGTCTTCGGATCTCAGCGTCGCACTTACCGCCCGCTGTTAGTACACTTCCTAGATGTTTAAATTACCGCACCTGCTTTATTTTAGTGTCCACGACCAGTAAATTGCATTTTGGGCTATTTTTTTTTTTTTTTTTTTACTGATGACCATGATTTTTATTTTCTTGTGGTTTATTACTTATCCCTTCTTTTCGCTCTCTTTCGCTTCATACTACAGGAGATTTTGTAATTTCCTTTCAGTGTCTGCTATCAGCACTGGGTCAACTGCGTATCTTATTTTAAGATGGTCCTTGTAGGATTTCCAGTTCTCTCAGAATTGCTTCGCTGTATAAGTTGAATAAGTCCGGTGACACATCCTTGCCTTACGCCACTTTCTATTTTCGTATATCTGCTGAACTCATTCTCTATCCGCGTGCAGGCAGCTTGCTTCCATTATAGGCTATTGATTAATCTAATATATTTCCTAAATGTATCAAGGTTATTGAGCAGTCCCAACAGATCTTTGCGGCGTATTTTGTCAAACGTCTTTGCGTAGTCTATAAAACATAGGTGCACGTCTTTCAGCATAACATTCTGAGCATGAATATCGCGTTCCTTGTTCTGATGTCTTTAACGAACTCGCACTGCACTTGTTCAATCTCAGGCCAGATTCTGCTATATTCATCTGAATAAGGATTATGATTTTTTTTTATGTGGCTCATTAAGCTGATTGTTCGGTGGAGTTCACATTCGTTTGTACCTGCTTTCTTTAGGCAGTGCTATGAAAATAGTTCTGCTGAGATCAACACTGTTGTAAATTTTATTTATTACTTCTGTAATCTTTCTATGCCAAAATCATCTAAGGCTGTCAGCATTTCTATTAAAATTCCGTCTGGCCCTACCGCCTTGTTTTTGTTCAATTTCGCCAGTGCAGCTTCTACTTCGGTTTTTAGCATCTCAGGCCGTCGACAGTTCTGTGAATTACTGGTTGCTCTCTTTCGTCGTGGAAGAGTTCTCCAATATATTCGTTCCACTGCTGAAGAATTTCTCCTTCTCATAAGCATTCCATCCTTTGATTTTATGCAGCTTGTTAACGAGCATGTTTTCTGTCCTGTTAGTTGCCTTATTTGTTTATGCATATCTCCATTGTTGGTGGTACTCAATCTCTCTATTTCTGAACATTCTTTGTTTAGCCACTCTCCTTTAGCCTGTCGGCATCTGGTTCTTATTCCGTTGTGTAGTTTCGTATCTTGGCAGAGTTTCCTGTCTCCTTTGCATCATGTCGAGAATCTCACCGTCACCCACTCGTTTCTTTTTCTTCCTTCATTCTCCTTTGGGAGGATATCGTTTGCTGATGTCAGTAAAGCTTCCCTTAGTGCGTCCCATTTCAAGTTTCCAATTCCATTGTGTTCCTCATATCTTCTTTTCACACTGCCCATATATTTTACTTTAAGGTACGTGTCGCTCAACAGTTTGTTGCATTGCAGTTTGGATGTTGCGTAAGGCTCCTTCAATTTCCGTATTTTCACTCTTAGTTTACATATAAAAAAGCCATGATCTTTTCTGCAGTCGGCACTTGGGTAGGTTTTGAAGTAAACCAATGTATTCCTGAAAGTTCTGTTGATCGTCATGTAGTCAAGTTGATTTCTAGTTTTTCCTCCTGGGCGTATGCATGGCAGTGACTTGATTCCTTTCGATTCCTTCCACGCCCTTGCTACTTTGTTCGTGTGACATGGCGCTCCATATTATTGAAAAAGGTAGACATTCTTGTCATTCTGATTGGTTTCAAATAGTAGGAGTATTCCTTTCTCTAATATTTGACAGTATTTTGGACCATTCAACCGCTCGTCAACAAGAATCAGCTCAGATTTCCCTCCAAACCAGACAGCGCCCCACACCATTACTCCGATCCTTCCATATTTCACGGTCGCCTGCAGACATTCGGTGTTCCAAGTCTCATTCTGATTTCTCCAAACATGAACCAATTTCGAATTAGAATATTGGCAGAATTTACTTTTATCTAACTAAATTAGAGACTACGAAAATTCATAATCTTTGCTCTCGAATTCTCTTGCTGGTCCATAAGAAGGTTCCTGTTAACCTCTGAAATCAAGGATTTCTTTCTTGCAACACTTCTTTGATAACCTAGCTCTTTCGGATTGTTTCTCACCGCATATGGCGATATTTCCATGTTGTTGGCGACATCTTCGACGCTCTGACGACCGTTTCTAATGACTTCTCTATTCAGTGCCCTTTTCGTTCGCTCATACACAATGCTTGATCTTCCTCAACATTGTTCCAGATGACTTTCTTGGCCTTCTTCATTACAAGTCTTGACAATATTATTAACAGTTTGATGATTAACCCGGAAAAAATCTCGCAATTTCTCTATTTAACTTGCCACACTGATGCCATTCTATTATTTGCCCTTGTTGAAATTCACTAGTTTCCTTACTTCCACTAATTTTCTTTGCAAGATATAAGTCAGGTATCGTTCATAGATGAGAATAGCTTGATACTAACACGGGATTGCCTGAAAAAAAGAGACGTTATTAAAGAAGCCAAAATTGCTGTAATCAAGGGTGGCTAAAAACTCATCTTAGCACACTGTTTAACGACGGATCTTATATATGGGTTTCACCGGATGTCTGAGTTGATCCTGAGTCCCAAGGTAAGGCGTTCAAAGCAAGGAGTATCATTGAGAGTATAAGCGTTTATTGTGACTGGCCGAAATTCTAAGACTGCTTGGAAATTATTAATGTTACTAGCTTGGTTTTGGTGATACTGTAAGCTTACAAGCCAGTTGTTTCTTTCGCATTGAGATGCGACATGTATGCTACGTAGGTGAACGATTCTATTTTAGGTATCGATAAATATTTCACCAGCTGCACCTAGACGAAAATAGCTCAAATCGTAAGTAGGCCCGATATAGGAGTAAGGATAGGGAAATGAACGTGTTGGAGGTGAAATCCATAGAATTAGAAATCGGAGAACGGAATTCGAATTCCTGTCGTGTTCATTGCAATTAACCTTGGAGAATTTATTAATCGATCTCTTCACCTGCATGGTAAATAGAAGGAAAGACCAAGCTCTTTTGCTTTGGTTGGTAACCTCTATATGAGAAAAAAACAATTCTACATTCAATGAGAATGAGGCTTGTCACCCCACCCTCTAAAATCCTATAATTTGCTATTGAAACTATAGTAGCAATACCTCATATACAGAAAGATGTTGCTCCATACTCCTCAAGGAGTCGACAGGACTTGACAGTTGGGACACAATACGCCTCAGGGGATTTACCAGACTTGATATCTGTGACCCTATACTTCTCGGGGGAGCTGTAGTCCCTTACTACTCTGGTAATCTACAGGACTTGAGAATTGTGCCCCCATAATCCTGAGGATGTCTATGGGACTTGAGAGTCGTGCTACATACTCCTCAAGGAGTGTCTGTTGGTTATGAGATTTGTGACCACATACTCAATAGGGAGTCTACGGTCTTTGTAATCTATGGCACCATTCTGATCAGCGAGTCTACGAGACTTGATTATGCATCTAGGGAACGTTGAACACTTAGATTCATTGGTGACACAAAAAAAACACGCAGCTCTTTTTACAAGAATGTATTCTTCACCTACATTCTACACACTGTATGACATAAACTATCTTCATAAAAACAGGTTGTAATATGGATGCTGTCTCCGAAATGACGGCATTTTCTTTTTTTCCATTTTTTTTTTTTCTCGGGTTTCTGTAAAATCTCTGTGAAATTGATATCAATCGATATCTCATTTTCTGAGGAATATTTCTTCTAACGCTTCTAAGCAACTCCGCCGCTATTATGGCAACAAACACTAACGCGGCTTGGCAAATGGTTCTTCAATCACCGATTGATGTCCGGTATAAATGAAAGCAAAGTATAGATGCAAATGACACTGTGTAGTTGAAAGCCTCAGAAAGAAAACTAAAAGGTCTCTTTGATTAGATAGTACAGGAAAGCAAGAAGAAATAAATCTATTAACTAGAAAAAGAACGCATGTTTTTCAACAAAATATATCAGTCTGTGATATGAACTATTTATTGAACATGACAAAATCACGCAATGAGAGAAACTCAATTTATTCGGTAGTGTCGTAACAGAGAACGGAACATGCGTTAATTTTTTGAAACATGTCACCCCAAGCAAGGCATTAAAGTCAGTAAGACGCAAGGTATTACTGAACATGAGAAAATAAAACTATTATAGGAGGAGAAAAAAAAGACGAAAAATGAATTACGAAAACAGAAAATAACAATTAACATTGCATTTCAATTATTAAATATCAAACTTGGCTGAAAAGCCGAAATCCTGGGGAGAGTTCCACAAGCGAGAAGTGCGAGAAAATAAACTGTTGCCAAAAAACTTATGGTTACATCTAGCGATTTTAACTGTAAAATGACGAGGCCCTCCAGCAAATTCTGTACTGCGCTTAAATTCATAAAGTCTAGGTACCATAGAGGAAAGTTAATCATATATATATATATATATATATATATATATATATATATATATATATATATATATATATATATATATATATAAAGTATCCAGGAAAAAGGGATGATTTTAGGGTGGTGTGAAAGTGACTTAAGGCGAAATGACTGGTCAGGGCCAATAACACACCAGAATCTCTAAATATATATTGAAAATATGTATGAGTATAAGAAAAATGTCTTTCAAAATGTAAGCAAATTATTGGGAGATAGAAAAATATCAATAGAAACAATGAAAAGAGATATTTTGACAGCACACATTGAAGCCATAAAGTAAACAGTGCATAATCACCTAACGAGTTTTTTTGTTAATAGCTGGCAGAACCGATTTTAAGAGAGATAGCGAAAAGATAAAAAAAATATTAAGGCTTACAAATGAAAGGAAATTGCGAAGAGCCAATCAATCGATGAAATACTGATTAGCTGCACCTGTCTTATAGATTTATTTGAATTCATTGGAATATAAATACATAGAAACTAAGCCACAAAGTGAGAGATCATTTTTTATATTGATTATAATAAAGAATTGATCCCTGACTTTATATCCATATTATAATTTTTTATTTGTTTATCAAATTCTGATTAGTATGAATCTATATTTGCTTCCCCATGTATGCGTTAATTAGTAAGATTTCTATCGCGAACTCATTATCATCTTAAAAGAATTTTTTTCAATAAAAAAATATTTTCTAATTTTAAATAACGTGCAAAGTGTTGATGAATCAGTCAGTCAATCAATATTTTTTTTTAAGCATTCAACCTCAGGCAAGGCGGGAAGCTACTAGCACGCAAAGGGTTTAAATGTAGAAGCGAGGAGTGATAGAGAAAAGGATGAAGAGACAGTTAGGGGACAGATCAGGCCATCTGGAGACGTCTATTTACATTTGAACAGTTGGAGATTAGAGTTATCAGGAAAACAAGAAATGGGGTCGGAGTTCCACAGGTGAGAAGTGCGAGACATGAAGCAATTGGAGTAGAAGAGACGGCTACATTTAATAGTTTCGACAGTGAAAGGGTGAGAGCGAGATGCCAGCCTAGTTGAGCGCTTAAATTCATGAAGTCTGGGAACAGGCGAAATCAGCTCATCGGAGCAGTTACCGTGAAAGTATTCGTCTGTTAGAGAGTGGCTTCAGACGAGATTCCAGATCAGGGCCAGTTACATTACATATCCGTATATAAGTTAGGTAATTATGGTACAAGGCCGTAAACTTTTAAGTATTTTTTGGGGGGGGATTACTCAACGGTCAACTAGCTCCATAAATTCGACGCCGATGGTTATTTGACGAAGTTCAATCTGGTATAAAATTAAAATGATGGCGACAATCACTAACGTAGCCTGGCAAAAGGTTCTTCAGTCATCGATTGATATCCGGTATAAAGTATGCGTGTGCACTGTATAGGGATCGAACTCACTATTTTAACCCACTAGAAAAGAAGACGAAAGGGATTAAATATCAACTATTAGAAGACAGAATACATAGTCGTCTGTATAAGAGATAAAAAAAAAACAAAGAGTGAGCTACGTACTGAGGACGTCAAAAGGAAACAGGTACATAAATTTAAATGTGAAGTGTAGTAATAGTCGATGGAAAATGATTGACAAAATCCCAAAATGCATTGGAATAGAGAAAAATGCCTTCCGGAAACTAAACATAGTTTGCTTTCGTTTATTTTTTTTTTTAATTACTAATGTACAGCAAATACAAGGCTCAAAGACCACTCAGTTTCTGAATGGGGTGTGTGGTATGTGTAGGAAAGCATTAAAGAATGATTATCTATATCTATAATTCTAAAAATCTGTATGTATGTATGCATGTGTGATCGGATGTTGTTTATGAGTTTCCACAATTTTCATCCGATTATGATGATTTTTTTTGTTTGATAGATAATTCTTCAGTGCCGGTTTTGAGTCCAGACTGCTGGCGACAATGGCTCTCCCCTACTTCCTGTCCATTATAACTCTCAGCAACGTTTTACTATTTACTATTTTTGGATATATATCTTTCATAAACACTTTAATAAAAATAAATAGTTTAAATTCCCTTTTCAGGGCCATCATCATTCAAATTGTTACCCCCCTCCCAATATTGATTTTCGGTTGGGCTGAGTTTAAATATAAATGTGATATGCGTGATGCACTTTTAGGCGATCATCTATCTTTCGATACATGACTGACGAGGCAGATTTCTACCCGCAGTAGGTTACCATTTCTTTCTGCGGTAGACCAGTTGCCATCGAAGGCTATAGAACCCAGTCTATCCTGCTATTTACCCATACCTGGGGGGAGAAGAAGAGGATTCATACCTATCCCAAGGGTGTTAGCACGTAAGTGAATGTAATGGATTCGACTGGAATTCGAACTAGGCTCTCAATCCGTTATACATTATTATTTGAAGCTTAAATAAGCATGGAATAATTCAAAATGTACGTTAACAAAATGTATTGAAACAAAGAAGGGTACACAATATTTACAGTTAGTTTGGTATATTCTTGGGAAGAATGTAATGGGTTGACTAAATCGCAGTCGGGCAGATCTCTGGATTCAATTTCTTAATCTACTATCTTCCCTTGTCTTCGGTACCAACCCATATTTATATGGTCGGTAGTCCGCTTATAAATTAGGTGTATCATACACAACAATTATTCCATCGGAGAGCTGAGGATATATATATATATATATATATATATATATATATATATATATATATATATATATATATATATAATTATTCTCCAAGCTTAACAGAAGTATCGAGATGAATTTGATCATAAAAGAAAATGACATGTTCATTATTAATTAATCATAGCTAAGGATCGGAAGCTCATGGAGGATTGAAATAATATTCCAGTTTATATATATATATATATATATATATATATATATATATATATATATATATATATGCGAGAAATATTATTCAGCGGAAAAATAAATAATATGACATGTATACATTCACGAGACATTCACGAGACATTTCCGCCACACTTCCAATCTTTAAATTTCAACATACAAATGCGTATGTATAGACACCACCCGTATACATACATATGTCATATCCGAAACTGCCCACATATGTTTATATATGTATGAGTCCCGACGGACGACCAAGTATGTATATGTGACTGCATACATTGATGTTTGCGTTAGTACGATGAATGACAAAACGACGAAGTTTCCCCCACCACTTCCACAACACCAATACACGCAATCTACATAAACCCAATTTTTTTAAAAAATTAATCAGTTTGTCTGACGATCGCTAAAGCGTGAAACCAAGGGTCACAAACTCACATCTATCCAACCAAAAATATATATATATATATATTATTCCAGCATTATTTTCTAGCTTATTCAAGATGATCTTCTCACTCCCTAACCTTCTAAGTTTTTGTCCTAGAGTAACAAGTTGCAGCATACGTTTCACGTACAATTTCATATCCAAGTGTTTTTCACTGCTCTTTGACTGTTATAGGTAAAACTCCTCTCTCATGTTGAAAACGTCTTATGGGTTATGGTGGATCTGTTATAATTGATCTCTGTAGCTCTGTTTAAATGATGATACCTCTTCCTGTTGTGACCACCTGATCCAGTTTTGCTGTTCCCTCTTTTTCAAACTTATTCACCGTTCCCTTGAGGATTCCATGAATGCTCTTTGAAGATAGAAGCCAAAGTATGAACGTTGGTACCATTAATGAAGGCCTGAATGATTTTTTTTCTTCTCATCATTGTTCGGTGGGTCTGACAAAAACGATTTTAACCTATTCTCTGAATAACTCAAAGCGCTTTTACTGATTCTTACGACAAATTTCAAGATGGTTAAAGATCTTATCTGAAAACATGGAAAAAAAACTCAATCATGGTTTTTGCCAATTTAAAATTTTGGGGATTGTCTACAGTGAAACCATCATAGTCTTTTTTCCTCGAGGAGATTTGGTGTTTGCCGTCATTCCTGCTCCTCAAAAGAAATCTATGCAAATAAATTGCAGAATCAAGTGAGATCATTTCATTACAGATGGAATGTCATTATCAGTTTTCGAAATAGTGTTTTTTTTTTTTAAATAATTTCACCAAGTAAGGCAATAATATGCAATATTTTAAAGAATATAAAAAAAAACTACTTTTAAGGAGAGAGGGCCCTTAAAATAAAAGAATGTTTGTACTATTATTGAAAGCCTGAATGATCTTTTTCCTCTCACCATTGATCAATTGGGAAGATATAGTGGGCCTGACAAAAAGCGATTTTGGCCTGTTCTCTTTCTAGCTGAATATTTCAATCTGTTTTCCTTTTTTTTAGTTATTCTTACGACAAATGATGCTAAGATGATTAAACGTCGTATATGAAAACCGGCAAAAAAGAAACTCAGTTTAGTGTATTTTTTTTTTAGAAATATTTTGGGGGATGGACTGTTACACGATTTGGATAATTTTGCTGGTAGGCCCTGTTATAAGTATTAGTAAACTTGTAGTCATGTCATTTATTTTCTTCTTCACTAAAAAGAGAGCAAATGTAGAACAGAGTCGGTGTTGATGTGATATACTACACAATTACGTGTGAGCGCAGCCAAAAAAATTATCCAGTGATGCAGCCTCAGATAGAAAACCATTAGAATAATCCCATGAGTGGGTGGTGCCTTAGAATTGTACTCTTGCGCGACGGGACACGTCTCAATTAAGGACACTATTTTTTCCCGAAGTCACGAACAAAATTCTTAATTATCGCTCTCCCCACGAGGATAAATATGACCTAGAATTGTTATGATACGGGGCTGCACACACTTGGCTATGTGTAGTGCTAAATGTTCGCGGTGGTCTGTGCTATAAATGCGTCAAGGCAACCCAAAACTCAGCTCTTTTAGTACAATAAAGCGATAGTCCTTGCGGTTGCAATATCCGAGGAATAGACAAGACTCTGTCATTCTCAAAGACTAGAATAAAATTGATTTAGCATCGCCTCGCTTAACCGAAGATCTGAAAGTCTGTGTTCAATAAAAGGTATTATATATATATATATATATATATATATATATATACTAGAACGGATTTCTTTTGTTAATCCGACAGATTTTTATCATGTTAAACGTTATTTTTAGAGGATATTCGCATTTGAGTAGGCGCTTAGTTCATTTATTAAAAAAGTATATTTATTTCGCCTGCCTGCCAGAACGTTCGAGAAATCTTATTAAAGAAAAAATTGCATTCTACATCTCTCAGCGCAGAGGAAGCTACTGTTAAGACCGTCACATTTTAACCAACTTGCCCCCGAAGAGCAGTCAGGCAGGGCAAAATGTGTACTGTGTACTATTTTAATACTTATACACGGTCAGTTTGAAAAATATGATTTGTAAATAAAAATATATTTGAACAAACCGATATCAGGGAAAGAAATAGTTAAAAAAAAAGAAAAAAAAAAGAAAAAATTAAACGCTTCCGTGTAGGCCGAAAATAATCAGCAGCGCAATGCCTAACGAAAAGAAAAAAAAATCACCAAGCGAGTAAATTAAGTAAAAACGTTAATGTGCTCAATACTCTAAGCAGAGCAAAATTTAAAGAACTTAGTGAGCCAGAACCTACCTACCTGCCACGGTTTCACCTATCGGGTCTTCAGGATACTACTGGTTAAATAGGGTAGGAGCAAGTGACAATATATTGGTAAAAACAGCCACAATAAAATAATAAAATTAGCATAAAAACAAAACAAGAACAAGACAAGGAAAACAAAAGGTACGACAAAGTTATTTATTAAAATAACTGTAGCAAATTTTTCCAATAAAATGTCACTTGCACCTACCCTCTCACACAGCCAGTAGTACCCTGAAGATCTGTTAGGTGAAAACGTGGCGGGTAGGTTCTGGCTCACTAGGTTATGCACACACACACACACAAACACACACACACATATATATATATATATATATATATATATATATGTAATCTGTATGTATATAAATATATGTATATGCAGTTATATATATATATATATATATATATATATATATATATATATATATATATATAGTTATATATTATATACTAGCAGCATAACTCGGCGTTGTCCGTGCTTGATTTTAAAATCGTACGACTCATACAGCAATCGCTATCACTTGACTTAAAATATTTTGCCCTTCCATGCATTTAAAGGAGTGTCCTTTGCCGTACTGATGTTGCTACATGCCTTACTTCTTGCGAATTTTTTCTAAGCTCTATACTAAACATTAAATCTGTTACGAAAAAAGAACTAAACAAAATGAACACAAAACGATCAGCTTTAAAAAAGGTCTCGTAACTGAAAAAACCGAATGAAAAAAGAATGTTAACAACAAATACTTTTTCACATCCAACCCAGTTCTGCGGAATCAGAATCAACGTTGAGTTTAAGTAAGGGAATGAGCCAATTCGAGTAAAGTGCCATGCAGATTTAAATTTTTCCCACCTGTGACGAATGCATCTATCGATTTTTTTTGCATGCTAGAAAGCTAGTTAACATTCGTGTTAGTCATTTGTTGGCTCTCACGCTGTCCAATAGAATCTTCCTGCCTATTTGTGACAGCCAGCTATAGTATCTCACTCTGGTCAGTAGAAAATGCCCGCAAACTACATGAAAACTGCCGTAGAAGTGTTGGCCTTTCCGCTAACTTAGAGCATGTGCATGTAAATTTTGGTGCAAATCCGTCGAAAATATCGGCCGTGCATTCGTTACACACACACACACGCACACACACACACACCCTGCCTTTTATAAATAGAGATGCGCGGTACTTCTTGGAACGCGCTCAGTATCAGTGATAGAGCTAACATATTGGATTGATGTGAGTTTGTGACCTTAGGCCAGACTTCTGATCGCAAATAGCGTGAAACCCAGGGTCACAAACTCACATCAATTCAAT
>CAHIKZ030004911.1:2640000-2692500 GCA_903632075.3 Acanthosepion pharaonis
CCATACCCTCAGAGGGTGTCAACGGTTTTCCCCTCTCTCTCACATTGGCATCTCATACCGATCTCTTCAATAGGTGCCAACAGGCCTCACCTCCTACTTCACATGATTACCTTCGCCTAACGCTCACGCCAGCATTCATCCAATGGGCGCCCAGCAGTGTGGGTGTGGCTAGACTAGCCTCGGTTTAAAAAAATCTTGCTCAAAGAAAAAAAAAATATCTCCTTTTTTTTCTTTTTCTTTTCCTTCTTTTTTTCGTAGTGTGGTCCCTTAATCGCAATTCTCATCCTAAATGTCAACTGGAAATCATCGCCAAATAAGCGCGTGGTCATCCGATGAGATCGCATTCTGGCGTTAATTATTCCTGATAAAATAATTTTCTTATCATAGCCAGCTCCTGGCACAAAACAGATGTCTTTGCCAAAGATCTCCGTAGATAGCTAATGGGTCAATCTTTTCTTTCTTTGTAACTTGGGTGGTCCAATGGACATTTTTGTTTTTCGGTCAGCGGATGACCTATTTAATTTTTATCTCTTTAGAATTCTGCGGGAGGTCGCTTGTCCAACTTGAAATTTTTACCATTGCCATGGGCAGATTGGATATATCTTACTCGCCGCCCCGTAACATAAATCAGATTAAATCCGAAACATCCGCAATCTTACTTTCCTCGCTAATGAGAATAAAACCTTTAGCATTTTTCTTTGTTAAAAAGAATAACATCGCTTAGTGCCCTTTTTGTGATGGCTTCTTATCACCTAAATTTAATTCTCGCCTTTCTTTTATCTTCTTTCTTTCTGGCGACCTATATAGTGTTACATATAGTAGTTATAGATTTTGTATATTATTTATTATATGTTATACATTTTGATTTTATATATTATTTATAATATGGTATGCATATAGACTTTATATATTATTTATAATATAATAAGTATATATAGACTTTATATAGAGTCAACTTTTTATTTATCATATAGAATTATATTGACGATATAATAGTTATCTGGCGAATGTCTAAATTGTCCCTTTGAATTTAAGCGCAATACTAGACTGTCGGCAACATCTCACCATTTTACAGTTGAATTGGCTAGATGTAACCGTAAGTTCTATGCTAACAGTTTCTTCTATCGCACTTCTTGCTTGTGGAACTCTCTTCAGGCTTCCCGCTTTCCAACCAAGTTTTAAGTATAAAATTTAAATTCAATGTCAATTGTTATCATATGTCTTCATGATTCTTGTCCTTTTAGTGTGCTCTCTCCTTAATACTATTATTTTCGCATATTCTGAAACACTCAATAACACCATGCGCTTTAGTAGCTTTATTGCCTTGCTTGGAGTGAAATCTGTAAAGTTATGCTTCACTGAACACTACAATCTTAACCTCTTCAAGTCATCTAGTCTCCGTCAACCTCTTCACTTCCTACCATCTCTTCTTATATTCATATCAAAAAGCCCACTAAATTGAGTTGCTCTTGAACTTTGTAAAATTTAGACAGAATTAGAAAAACCAAAGAACGGTCATAAAGTTTTATTATCCTCAATCCTTAATAGATTTTTCTCATATACTGTTGTGGTAGGATCCACCTAATTTGCATAGTGGAGTACCGACCATATAAATATGGTTGGTACCGGGAAGAGAAGGGAGGAATCAAGAGATTCAATCCAGAGACTCTGCCCGACTGCGACTCAGTCAACACATTCTCCAGGAACGGTCTTCCCAGGAATATACAAAAGACTATATGTAAATATTGTGTACACTTTCTTGTTTCAATACATTTTGTTCTAAGTACATTTTGTGTTGCATTATTATTCCATGCATTAGTCAAGTTTCAACATATACTCTAAAACTCAATAACCCCTTACGTCTTAGTGGCTTTATCACCTTGCTTTGGCTGAAATGATTTTAAAAACAGATATGTGGATGGCCTGCAAAAATCCTGAAAATATTTTGTCCCCAAATTTAACTTCAGGACAGCGATTATCTACGGAATTTAGTATACGCCGTCGAAATGAAAAAAGCAATTACCGTATTTGACGGCATATAAGACGCACGGGTGTATAAAACGCACCCCAATTTCAGCAAGGCAAATGAAGAAAAAATTAGTAATTTGTAAAATTATTAGTAAATGGTACAGCCTAGGCTACATTTATGAGGTATTATTTTGATTAAACAAGCCATGCTTACAATTAAACGAAACATATCAGGAAAAAAGAGATTCTGCAACAAGGTGTTATCGCAAGAAAAATATATTTTACAAATATATTTTACAAATATATTTTAGAAATATATAATATGGGTTTATTGCGTATAATTTTAGTGAAACAAAGTACTAATATTAAATGTGATGAAATTAATATAATGAATATTATCAATGATAACACTTTTAATCTACACAATAGCCTTTTAAATAATGAAAATATGTATAGGAAAGTTACTCTAATGTCTAAGCTAATAGGAATTGCCAGATAACTAATAAATTTAACCATACATATGGCATATAAGACGTAGGGTAATTTTAAGAGATGTTTTTAGTAAAATAAAATGTGTGCCTTATATGCTGTCAAATACGGTAGATATTTTTCCTTGAATCCTTTTTTTTAAAATCTGGCTTTTCGCTTAACACATTTTTTTAGTTTGTTGTTCAGATCTCTAACTTCGATATCTTTGATCCTATCGATGTTTCCTTAAATTCATGTAAGCGGCAAAGAATTATTGCTACTGCCTGTCTCTTTTATAATTCTTTGAATTTAAACGGAACTGAAAATATAAATCTTCAAGTATGAGACATTATCGATTCGTCTACTCTTTGAGTCGTCGCGCCGTTGCCAAAATCTCTGTTAAGATAACATTTATAGAGACAGAATACCTGCAAGCCTGTATTTGTATAAATAATTCTTTTGTCCTACATTCCTCGTCTATCATGTGTGTATCATAATATTTTAGGGGCTGTATTCTCTGATCTCAATTACTTATGAATTTTCTGATATGAGCCGTTATTATTATAATATATTGATTCATTGGACGTTACTCTCTTAGGCCGGCTTTCTTTCTTAATTTCTGAGATGTACTGTTACTGCGAGAGACTCTACAAAACCAATGTTTCTTATTTATATTATTTGAAACTACAGCAATATTTTAGCTAAGAAAAAGTCATTTTCTACTTAACAGCATTGGCTTTTTATCACCAGCAATATTCAAGAGCTTTTTATAACGTAAAAATCTGCACCAGCGGAGGTGGCCAACATCTTCGCAAGGTTTGCGCTTTCCTAGCCAAAAAAAAGAAACCTAAGATGCTACCCAGAAACTCAAGGGCTATTTTTAAATACCATCCGCAGATGTAAACTCCTATATGGATGATTCATGGCACAAAATTAAGTTCAGAAATATTTAATCTGTCAGCTCTATACAATCGCTTTCACAGATCAATCATAAAAAAATACCTTCAAACGAAGCAAACCTTTAGGACTATCCTTCGCCAGATCTTATAGACTGGCGCTACATAATCACAAATAAATTTACCAAATGGCAGAAACCACATCACTTGAAGACTTCCAACATCAGCAACGAATAAAATAGAGAGCTCTGTATAAGATAATGACATAATTAAGATGGCGATGTTCCACTTTGCTTTAAAGACAAGGAAACCCTCATCAATACCCAAAAATAGTGTGATAAGATTAGACTTGAGAAAATTATTTTCTGAAAACGAACTATTTTACGAGAAACATTTTCTAAATTTGAATCGAAAATAGAACTTCTTACTCGTTCAGTAAAAGCCGAATATTTCCTTATAAGGAAACGGCTAATATTAACACTGTTGAGACGCAATACTCACCGTCTGACCTTGCTCACATCCACTGTTTAGTTTCCGAATTAACTGAAACAACTATGTTTCTGCAAAACCATGCCAGTCAGCTGAGCAGTTGTAATCGTTAAGAAGCCATGAAAAATATGGGTTATTAGGCGGAAGGTTCATCCTCTTTGAGTATACCACAAGCATCTGAGATTGTGGGTCAATATAACAATATTACATAATATAAAATAATATAAAATAATATAACATATAACGTAACATTATATAACCGTCCTGGCTAAGACGATAAACTACGTCCAACAGCAAGGCCCCTGATCAAGAGATTTTTAAGAGCGTGGAACCACCTCTTAATTTCTGGTGTTCCCAGATCCACCCTGACCCGAGGTGGTAGCACCTGTTAGGGTCCCAGCTATCGGTAAATAGTTAACCCCCAAACTGGTGTCAAAACACTATGAAAGTATAAAAATAGGTCTTAATACCAGAAATAATTTGTAAAAAATTATTAGCATCAATAAATTTTTGATGAAAAATTACCAGCAATACATTTAAAAAAAATATTACAGCAATAAAAATCTTGTCGACATTAAATAACCAATTGAGGTTGATATGCCGTAAAACAAAACAAACCAAATCAAGCAGACATAATACAACAAAATACTTAGTTCCAGTGAAAACAGACTGAAATTAACTAATTGACTAAACAAAAAATTAATTAACAACTAATTAAGTAAACAACAAGACGAGTTTTATTTTTAATCATTTCCTCCCAAGGAAGGAGCGAAAGCCACTGGTACGCCGAGTTTTTTTACAGGGAGTGAAAGTGAAAGTGAAAGTGAAAGAGAAGACTAGGAGTAAGAAGATTGGGGAAACGACAAAAGATGAACGGGATTCAAGAAAACAGTTGATGTCGACTGACGTTGCATTTAAATATTTGAAGATTTTAGTTATTAAGGAGGCAAGGAAACGGAATGAAGTCCCACAGACGAGAAGTGCGAGAAATGAAACTGTTGGAGTAGAAGTGACAGTTGCATTTGACTATTTCAACAGCGAAATGGTGTCACTCAAATGCCAATCTCGTTGCTGGCTTAAATTCATGAAGTCTTAGCACCAGGGAAAATTATTTTAGGACAGCAGAACAGGAACAGTCTTACCCTGCTTATTAAATAAAGGTTTATGTTCGAAATTCCCTAAAGGTTACCCTGATCGATAGACATCTGAAGAAGATCGGAAAATATAACGGCTGAAACGTTGAGATAATAACAAGATGGTGATAATAATGAAAATATAAACAATAAAATAGAAGGCCATTAATTTCGGAGCGATTTTTGCACCAAATATTGACACTTTCGCCTCTCTAGTATCTGTTGCTGTCATTATCGCAACGTTTCATCCGTTATACTCTGTGACCTTCATCAGGCTCTTGTCGCATTTGATAAGTTTTCAGGAATGGCCGAACGGGGTATTATTTTCTTATTCCTACGCCTGTCACGTCCATAATCTTTCTTGGAGAATTTCAGGATTCATAACCAACCAATTCTTTCTCATAATGCCTATCCGCCTTCCCATTGGGACATTCAAAGAGAAATCAGGAAGGGGTTAGAACACTGTATTCGATTTCAACTGGCTTATTCCCGAATTGACATATTGGGTATTCAGACACTTAACACAGAATATCTTATGGCCTCGAATTGTAAAAGGAAGAATATTACATTTAATGCTAAAAGAAATCCGCTGCCTTACTGTGCAATGTGTTCTCCATTTATCTGTTAAGTGGTATTATTATGTACACTATTTACATTATTTGTCGCCATATTTATTACAACGTTTCGGCCGTTGTACACTCCGGTTGTTGGAATGTCGAACTGAAACCTTTATTTTGCTTACTGGGGTAGACTATTCTAGTTTCGGTTAAGGCAGTGGAGATCTTGCAGAGTGGAATAAACAAGAGATAATTGATAATGCATAGCACGGGGAACTAGAACAGTCTACCCCAGTGAGCGAAGTAAAGGGTTCAGTTCGAAACCTTGTAATAGCGACAAAAACACTGGAAAATATGTCTGACATAAATCACTGTAACAGTGTGTCATCGCAGAAATTCAACAGAATGAAGACTGAAAATTAAAATGGCACGAGTTATTGGGTCTGAAAGAATCGTTATATAACGTTGGTAATCACGCATCCAAAAACATCAGATAACAATTTTCGGTGCTCTAGGGACTCAAAATATAAAACAAGCCATAAATTATCATGTGACGCAAATCATAGAAAACGTCTATGAAAAAAAATCTGTTGAAGATACTACAAAACCCAGCATACCAAACATTCTGTCTCTTGAAACAAACCAGAAAATTGGTTTCTTGAAACACGCTATAAAATCCGTCTTTTAAATAACGCTGATGCTAATCTCCAAGATTCTTTCAAGAAACGGATTTTGTATTCTCGGTCTATCGTGGTCCAGTGAAAGGTAGTCGAATGATTATATCGAGTTATGAGTTAGGTGTGCCACTAGGAAAGTTGGTTCACTGTGTCTTTCTAGACAATTCTTCTCCCCAGAATCTTATTTTGCGCAATTATACGTCTTCTATTCGTTCGTGTATTGAATCTCGCCGACATATCTATTCTTGTTGTTCTACATTATATTGATATTGTTAACAAAATCGAAAAGATGAACTGCTATCAGGCACGATCGGCCATCTTGTTCCCACCACCCTAACGGCGTTGCCTGTGCCTTTATTATAACCATCTTCATGGTAATTGTTTTAATGAGCTATCCACAATTTTAGCATAGTACAATTGGCAGCATGGTCTCGACATTTTATTGTTGAAATTTTTAAATTTGACTGTTAGTTCTATGATCATAGTTTCTTCTTGTGATATCTTGCTTTCCTGTCAACTACGATCTTCGAAAGTAACGTAAAGCACCATTTGTCTCTTTAATTCTTTATTTTTATTGTTATCTCTTCTGTCCCTGAGATTTTCTAATTTTCCCTATCCTCAGCATCTTCTTGCCTCTTACAAACTTTATTGTCTTTCTTAGGGCGAAATGATTATAAAAAGAGAATGAAACATCAAACCTCTTGAAAGACAACGTCAAAATCCTGCTTTTGAATCAGCCATAATAACCGATCTCTTCAGACAAATACATCATAAAAACAACCTAAAATAGATCAGAAATAATCGTCAATTGAAATAAAATACAAAATACGTCACTCGGAAACAGCCATGAAATGTGTTTTTTGAAACAAATTATAAAATCTTTCTATTGAAACAAACCACAAAATTCGTCGTTTGTAAAAATCAAACCAACCACAATATGATCTCTTGATACATAATATAAAACACGACTGTAAAAACAAACCAAAAATCTGTCTGTTGAAAAAAAAAACACAATACTGGAAAAAAAGAAAATAAGTTAAATTAGATAAAACATAATTATTCAATTGGAACGAATAAAAACAGTATCACTTTAAAAATACGTACAAAACACGACTACTATGTAAAGATCTCAAAATATCTTTCAATTGAAGCAAATTACAAACTTCCCCCTTGAAACAACGTAAAAACATATCTCTCGGAACTGAGCACAAAATTAATCAATTGCAAAACAAAGTGTGTTTTTAAAAAATCATAAAATGTTTTGATTGCAAGAGTATTACATCTTTATGTTGAAACAAATGATAAAATCTATCCCGTAGGACAAATCACAAAAGTTTATTTTGAAAACAAATCACTAAACTTGTCTCTTGAATTAAAAAAAATAAAACAGGTTTATTTAAACAGACCGCCAAATGCTTCAATTGAAAATAACAATACGATCCCTCCGTCGAAACAAATCTCAAAATTTGTATCCTGAAACAATCAACAAAATCTGCGTGTTGAAACAATCAACATAATCCATATTTTGGAAAAATCAACAAAATTTGTATCTTGAAACAATCAACATAATCCGTATTTTGAACCAATTTAAAATTTGCATCTTGAAACAATCAACAAAATCGTCATTTGAATCAATCAACAAAATCAGCATTCTGAATCAATGAACACAATCTGTAATTTGAAGCAATCAACAAAATCTGAATCTTGAAACTCATCAACATACATATCTTGAAACAATAAACAAAAAACTATTTTGGGACAGTGAAAAAATCTGCATCTAGGGACAATCAACAAAATCTGCATCTTGAAACTATCAACAAAATCCGTATCTTAAAACAGTCAACAAAATCTGCATCTTGAAACAATCAACAAAATCCGTATCTTGAAACAATCAACAAAATCCGTATCTTAAACAGTCAACAAAATCTGCATCTTGAAACAATCAACATAATCTGCATCTTGAAACAATCAATAAACTCCGTATCTTAAAATAGTCAATTAAATCTGCATCTTGAACCAATCAACAAAATCTGCATCTTGAAACAATCAACAAAATCTGCATCTTGAAACAATCAACAAAATTTGTATCTTGAAACTATTAATAAAATCTGCATCTTGAAACAATCAACAAAATCCGTATCTTAAACAGTCAACAAAATCTGCATGTTGAAACAATCAACATAATCTGCATCTTGAAACAATCAATAAAGTCCGTATCTTAAAATAGTCAATTAAATCTGCATCTTGTAACAAACTAAAAATACTGTCTTTTGAAATAAACCACATTTTAACTTTAATGTGTTACGCTACACGTTTTCTTTGCTTGTTTCTCCATATGACGTGCGACATCCTTCCAAGATCCTCTTGTGCTTGGCTGGATATAGTACCATTGTTACTTATTTTTAGTAATATAACTTATAGGAATTTGTGACCTTGATTCGTCTCAGACTTTGCCACTTTTATTTCAACGAGTAACCATGAATATTCTACAACTATTTGCACAATTTTAGTATTCATTTCAATCGATATTTCGAATGTTTTCGAGGCTTCTCTAAATTAAATTATTGGCTATAAAAATGATTTAGGCAAACGTGACAGAAGTCAAAGCGTCATATGATGGTCTTGTCACCTTAACCCATACGCTTACATCGAGAGTTGGGTCCTCAAACTCTGAACTATGATTCTTTTTTTTTTATCTCATCGCTAAACAAAACTAAGCTTAAGAAATAACTACACTTGAGCACACAAAAATATTTCAATCTCGAGAGTTGTTCAACGTCTAATAGGAATTTATGATTTTAGAAAAAATGTTAATCTCACCTTTTAGTGTAAATATTTTTAGATACAAAGTTTCGGTTTTCCCCCATTGAGCTGTTTGAGCCAAATCAGGTGAGAAATCAGCTACCAGACTCAGATTATCTTGATTTTTTTGGAGGTACCGTAAATTGCACTGATTTGTTTTACTAATCCTGGTAATGTTCCTAGGCAGATCCTTAATAAAAACACAGAAAGTTGGCAAAACCGAATAGATAGCTTCAGGAACGTTTGCATTAATCTCTTTGACTTCGGAAGACTGGCTATTCACGATGACTGTCATGGAAATAACTGAGAGAAAGTAATAACGAATTGTGTAGAGTCATCTGAAGATACCATAGCTTTAGTGTTTGTGTGGGAATCCCCTACGATTCACCCTGTCGAAATGTGAGATTCCGTAGGAATATATTAATCCTGGTAAATTCCCCATAAAATCAAAATATATAAACCTTGTGCGACAAGTGATGGCTTAAGGGGAATTATTGCGTGACCAAAAGATTTAAACCGTCTGAAAGACAAATCCTTTATTTTTTTCAAGATTAAATTTAAAGGACATTTTTTTTTTAATAAACTTCATAATTCCATCCTCCCGCAATCCTTTACCTTTTCCAAAGACCACACCAGCTGCTCTTTGCAGTCTTCTATAGAATTTATTTTACTTACAAGACATTTCTATAAAAAAATAAAATTACTAGTAAACTAAATTACACTATCTGATGAATATGCTAGAAAACATACCAGTTAATTTGTAATATCTTTTGTCTGGTCACTAAAGGAATGTCTGACGTCATCCGGGTGCAATATTCCGTTCCTTCTCGTGACAAATTCAGGATACGTTCAATTGCTGCTTTCTATTCTTCTTGAATTACGGACAGTACTTCTTCAAATCAATCGTTTCGTTCTACGTAAGATCATAGTATGGACATATCACGTTGAAACACCTGTTCTCGTGCGATCACCGAAGTTAGGCAATGTCACCCCTGGTCATTACGTAGATGGGTGACCACTTGGAACTAACAGATGATGTAACCTTGGATGTGTGTTTGCTGTAATGGATAACAGCTCGGAATTGGAAATTAGAAGACAATAGCCAGGATGAGGACACAAGTACTAGAATACCAGTGTATAATAAAATGTAAGTGAGTTAAGAATAATGTCACGAAAAGTGATTGGTATTGACCCAGGATATCAAATTAGCAGGGTTTGATGACGTTTTTCCGAAAGAAATATTGAGTTTTCTTGGGAAAGATAATAAATGATGCAAATGTAATTAAGTTAAATGTTATGAATTAATTATAAAAGCGACATCATTATCAATCACGTTAATGCGATGTGAATCTTTCGTTCCTTGCCAATAACATACAGGAGTTTTTATTAAGAATTAAACAATGAAAAGGCCTGACTTGTTATTTACTTATTTCTGAAAATTTCTCGTCCAAAGAAAATAGAAAAGTGACCGAAATAAACTTAAATCCGAAGGTTCTAATCTGATTAATAGGGAAAATGAATCAGCATTTTCACGTCTCCATTCTTTCTGCCCTTTTTCTTTCATGACGTCATGATACGCTTTCTGTTCGATCAACCAGCTCTATACTGCTGTTTTGTTTTTCTTTTTTAAATCAATTCACCCCAAGCAAGGCGATAATGCCACTAAAACAGAATCAAAAGTCTGCTGGGGTTCAAAAAGAATGAAACATTTTAGAAGTAACCGGAAACTCAATTCCAAACAGCGAAAAAAAAAAAAGAAATCCTGTTCAAAACGCTGTGGAGGAGTGTAAACCGGGCGATAAGCGAACCCTTCCTAATGGTTATGATGAAAATAGCCGTCTCCATACATTCAGCAGTCATTGTTTGAACAGTTAGAGCTACTGTCGGAACAAAGTCTTAATTCATTTTCTTAAAATAGTTTTTTTTCAAATTGGATTTCTCAAGTCCACTGTTATCATGTTTATCTAGTACCTATAGGAGCGTTCCCAGCCATATTTTTTAAATTGGTGAGGAAAATCAACGTATTGTTGAATCATTATTTTCTCTTCTAGTTCCAGGGACTATACATTTTAGTTGTTGCGGCAGTTGAAAGTCCAAGTAATGAGGTTTCTGTAACTTTTTTTTTGTACGGTAATGTTCGACTTTTACAAGGCTCGGAAGCCATTCAAGGTAGAGGATTATGTTTGAAGGCAGTTTATATGGAAAGGAGGCGAAGATAGACTTGAACTGCTTAGGATTGTAGTAATCGATGAAACAGAGCAGAGGTTCACGGGTGGGAGCTGTTTGAGTAAAACTTTCTTCTCACCGATCGAATACGGAGGAAATGTGGGTTGTTTTCTACAATGTAAGTGGCATAACGGGTTCTAGCAGTGAAAGTTAGGTCTGTTGGG
Organism: Acanthosepion pharaonis; assembly: GCA_903632075.3. Classification (NCBI taxonomy): domain Eukaryota; kingdom Metazoa; phylum Mollusca; class Cephalopoda; order Sepiida; family Sepiidae; genus Acanthosepion; species Acanthosepion pharaonis. Next base: position 2,651,381 of record CAHIKZ030004911.1, read on the forward strand.
GAATTTCTTTGTTTGTGATTGTGTAGCGCCAGTCTATGAGATCCGACAAGGGATAGTCCTCTTCGTGACTCACAGTGTCCATTCACCGGAAGCTATTTTAATCATTGATTCCTGATAAATATTAGTTCGACTGAACTTGCTTGTCCAACTTATTTCATTATTACCCAAAAGAATTAACGATCTGTACAGTCTGAGGACATACATTCGCCCTAATAATGGTACAAATATTGACAAAGCTAATACTGAAATCACATATATGAAATAATCAGGGAATTTTTACAATGATATTCATCCAATACAATGCCCAACAGACACCATATAGTAACTTTCTTCCTTGAGTTACTTTATGTGTGAGCGTAAGAAATTTCAAGACGTGGGTTATGGAAGAAACATTACTGTTAAATCTGAAGGTGAAGAAGCCAAGACTGTAGTGCTCGGGAAAACATCCTGCCAGGAGTTTGTTCCATAAAGCAGCACTTCTTTGGGAGAAGCCGTCCGAGTTGATCTTACTTCTCTATAAAAGAATACGAAGGGAATGAGGATGATTCAACCATGTGTACGTGGCTTGGCGCGTCCCAGTTGTAAATTTCATGGCTGGTTGGAATAAGCAATGCAGCTCGTCGGAATGGCATAGAAATAGTGATGGCGCAGCGAAAGGCTACTGACGTTTCCTCTGTAGGAAAGTGGTTTTAGGTTGTGTAATAATCACTCATCCATAATTAATCGCCTACCAGTCCGCGTGGCCGCTCTCGAACTCTATCTAGACAGACAGGAGGGTGGCCGGTCAGCTTTAGCCCAGATATGGTAGCAATGCTCCATTTCTGATCTGACTTAAGTATAGCGGAGGGAGTCAGATACTTACTGGAACAGTACAACTAACAGAACATTTTTCCAGTATCTACAGCATTAGATCGCGTATATCAATTCTATTTGATGTCTGGGGAGATCTTCAGTCTCACAGACGATCAAGGCAAGTATGTATTTATCGGGTGAACAGATATCGTGACTGTAACGCTGAAAATAGCTGTTCCCATACAGGAAACATTAGACATTCATTAATCATACAGGTAGCGTTACTATTGGCTAACATTTATTTATCTTTTCTTAAAAGCGTTTCCACGACTTCTCAATCCCAGTAACTGTTATATATCTTTCTAGAACTGATGGTAGATCTCTTCAAATCTTTTGATTAAGATCATGTGAGAAGTTAGCATTTTGATTTTATTGTTATTTCCTCTTCTAGTTACAGTGCCACGATATATGCCTTCCCAAAAAATTAGCATGTGAAATTCTGGCTTCTAATCTCGGCTTGAATATCGATCATTGAAAATGAACTCATTAAATGTTACATTTTATCTCAAACAAGGCTAATATCTTCTTTATATCTATATAATAAATGTCAATTTCAGTGTGTTAATGTGCCACACTTTTTCAATTAAAGGAACACAACACCCAACAGCTCATCTCCTTTCTTTTATATAATAAATGCCATAATCAAATAAATCAGTGTGTCATACTGTTTCAGTTAAAGGTACACAACTCTAAATAACTCATCTTTCTTCTGTATAATAAATGCCAATGTCAGTGTGTCACACTTTTCAGTTAAAAGGGCACAACTCATAATAGCTCATCTTCGTTGAACTTTTAAAAGGTAAGCTTAAATATTAATGGCATACTTAAGTGAAGCGATCAATTTTGAGTTCTTCTGTAGTTTATTGTGTGAGTATCGTATCTACCTCTTCTAGTCTAATATGATGAAAACCCAATCAAGCGCCCCACCCCCACCCCACAGGAGTTAGCTTAAATGCTGCCCGATATGGCGGCTTTCAAGTTAGTTTTAAATTTTCCACATCATAATTTAATTCTGTGCCTCCAATAAAATCTTTACTTGTAATGATGTTTGCAATATTTTTGCAAGTTATGGGTCTTCTTACAATGTCAGGAAACTGGATAGTGATTCCAGAAAGTTTGTAGTAATGGTAAACTTAGCTGTTTCCATAGAGAAACATTTATGGATCGAACACTTAGCGTTATTGCGGATAGAAATCTATAAAACATTTTTGAGAGTTTTCCAAGAAATTTAACTTCTCCAGTTCATTAAATGTTACTGCGCTTTGTTTGCTTCTACTTTGTTTGTCTTTTTTTTTTTTTTTTTTTTTACTCTTTATGAACCTTTTCCAGGTTATTTAAAGCCAGAAAATATTTTTAGATTGTAAGAATGTAATGGCGATAATAATGATATACTGATTCCATTCCAACTAATTAACCATAGTTGGCGTGAGAAATACTAATACCATTTGTGCTTAAGTGAATATGACGAACCCGACTGGAATTCGAACTCGGCTCTCCGATTTCCAATTCCGAGCTGTTATGCATTACATTACTCCTCACATCAAGATTACAGCGCCTGGTATTCGCAAGCGCTCACCCTCTAGGTACTGACCAGGATTGACTTTGCTTAACTTTGGTGTTTCAATGTTATATTAACCGTAAGCCATTATATTGCTGAGAGTTTCTTTCTATTTTTTTTATTGTTGGCAGTTTGAAAAATCAACGATGTTGATTATTTTCTCTTTTAGTTTCCTGCACTATCCATGTTGCTGCTACGACTGGATATGTCGAAGGGACGAGATTATCAGCCACTCCGAGAATCCAGTTGTTAGAAAAGAAGGTTTTGATAGTGCTTTCTCAGCATTAACTGATAACCACTGTTTACATTTTTTTCGCTTATTTTATTTTGGTACACATTTATTTCCCGTGAAATCAGATGAACAAAACAGGAAATTTTAATTCGTGGTCAACGATTTTGTTGCCTAGTTATCGTACACGTTCGATTCTCTCGCGAGAGTTGCACACACAGATTACCAGTTCATCTTTCTCTCCAATTTACTTGTGGAGATGAAAATGATTCATTTTTCCTGAAATCTTTGCAGATCCCACGAAAATCAGCTTCAGAAGATGGCTTTAAAAGATCATTATCCGAAATAGCTTTTCTCGCAGTATAAGGCATCTGAGAAAGATCACAGGTAACTTTTTTTTAAATTGTCTGTATACACGCATCGTTCGTTACCTTGGTCTTAGAGTATAAGCATTGCTATTATCTGCAAAGAATTCCTATATTTTTTAAATTCATGCGTATAGATTCTTGAACAAGATACTAATTAAATACATTATCTATTATTAAATATTAAGAATAAAACACACTCTGACATATATTAAATTCAATATCACACTTAACATAAAGATAAATTTTGACCAAGTGTCATACGTGGTACCTGTGGGGATGCACTTGATATCAAATAGTTATAAACGCGGATAATGCAACAGCTATCGGTGCTAAATTTGAAAGCGGAGACCCGAGTTCAAATTCCTGTCGATTCTGTTTCGTTCTGTTAATGAATCTACCTTCCTTCACGTATAGCTAAAATAGCTGACTAGTTTGGGCTCTCTTGTCTTGGCGTTACAACCCGTCTTAGAAAAGGAAAAATAAGAATGAACCTGAATGTTTTACTACGTTAAAAATGTCTTCCCCTTTTTATAAACAACCAACTTACATTTTCATAGATTTAGATTCTCTCTCTCTCTCTCTCTCTCTCACACACACACACACACACACAAATATATATATATTTCTAAAGAATTAATGAATTTATTTTTGATATGACATTTTATTATTTATTATTTGTTACTTATTATTTCGTTTTATTTTTTTTCATTTTCATTTCTAAAAACGTTATCCTATTAATAAAAATTTCAGTATCCTCTACTAATAACATTTGAATCAACATAAATATATCCACAAACAAATGGCCGGTAACACGTTTCCGAGCCCACACGGAAGGTCGACAGACCAATATCTGTACAGCACATATAGAGCCCATCTGTCGACAAGAGGGTAGCATTTGAGGCGATCAAAAGTTTGAGTAGGCTCAAACCCTCAGTCAGTATGATGAGACTCCGACGAAATGGTAAATATATCAGACAATTTTGAAGTATTTATTTCTCTATATTTCTGAGATGAGGAATTATGTACAATATTTACATTATTCGGACTATGTTGCCATATTTATCACAACGTTTCGGCCATCTTCAGGTGGTTGAACCCTTTATTTCGCTCGCTGGAGAAGACTGTTCTAGTTCCACGTGAAATGTTTAATGGATGTCAGTTATCAGTTATCTCTTGTTAATTCCCCTCTCCAAGTTATTCAGGTATTGAACTCACAACTCCTTGGGTCCTGTCACTGGATCCAACCAGCGCCTTTATCCACTATGCCATGTGTCCTTAAGGATATCTGTGTATGAATTTCTGGGACTTAGAAACTTAATGTCTTCAACCATCATTCTTTACCAGTGTTCATATTGCAATTTTTGCTGTTATCATTGCATTTTTTTTTCTCAGAGCTCATTATTGCTTTTCTCTGGCACTCCTTATTACTGGTTCCCATATTGTATTCATTTCTATGCTTGGTCGGTTCAGGAGATATTTGTGGCCTAGCATATGTACTGATTCCTTAAGTTTACGAATTTTCCAACGATGTTCTTTGTCTATGATTTCAACGTGATCACACAGAGGGCGGTGATCTCCCTTTTCTCTCCATGTGTGGTCAGCCGTCCCCTTAAGGTAAGGCTTCAAGAACACCCAAAAAGCTGTAACACGAGGGGAAGTGTCAAAGGTAAGAATGTTTTGTAGCCGTAAATAAAAGTTTTTTTGTCTGAATATAAAATAGGAGCAGAAATTATTTTATAATTCATTCTAAAAACTAACGGATCCCTGCCTTTTCTCCAGAGCATCATTGCGAAATTGAATCTGCTAGACTCGACCAGAATTTGAATTCTTTGCGTTGCTATTTTCCGAGCCGCTAAGCATTATGACATCTTCGCATCTATAGAATTAAACAGGCAAAAGAAAATGCCTGTACGGATGAAGTACTGCAAAGTTATCTAACCAAAATTTTGTCGACGGAAATTCTGTGTTTAGAGTTTTCAGAAACGGTCGTATTATTTTGTTAATGTTGCATGTTGATACATGTCACAGATATTAATTCACCCTTTTAGAAATTATATCATTTTTTTATACTTGTCGAATGAAATGTTTTAAAAAATATTGAACATTTACCTAACATGCATAAAATAGAAACTCAAGCGGAAAAAAAAATAATACAAAAAAAAACAGAAAAAGAGAATATAAAAAGAAAAATATGTCGACCTCACAAAAATCTTCTTGTGAATTACATGTATGCACATATATATTTCAAACATAATATATATGGGGATGGGAAAGAAACTAATATTAAAGTATTAAATCAATTTAAAAGTTTTAAAATCTAAAGTTTCACACATTAAGATGGATACAGGGGAGTTATTTCTATTAAATCAAAATTGTTTTTGTTTTCTCTAAATATTAAGTTATTATGTACCTGTGTACAGTTAATTGCAAATGATTTTTACATACAGCCGCACGAATGGTAATGGACGGCTCTATCAGATTGCTGTTCAAGATCGAAGGCAGCTGAGTCATCCAAACTTTGATGCTGTTTATTGTTGCATTTCGGGAAGTTTCTAAAAGTATCCTGGATTGCATCTTGGATTGTATATTTAACAGTGCCTGGCGTAAATTTTAAACTTAACTCAAAAAAGAAGAAGAATTTGCGTATCTTTTTATGGACTTATTCCATGTTTTTTCTGAGGAACCCGCGCCCAAGGTTTGTAAAAGTATTTTATACACCCTGTATATATATATATATATATATATATATATAATCATTTATTTTTATTTTAAACTGTGTGATTTACGTCTATCGATCGACACATACAAAAAATCTATAACGAAAGGGATTCGTGTCTTTTTACAAGAGGAATATTGTGAAAGTGAACATAAAATATATTCTCCAGTAAAGTTCGATTCTGCGTTTCTCTTCGGAGAGGAAGCTACCGTTTGATTAGGTGTGCTTTACCATTCAACGACAGGGAGCTTCACAGGCTAGCAAGACTCTAATTTAAAGAAGGTACACTTCCCCATTTTTTCTCGAAAACCCTTTCTACTAAGTTTCTAGTCCAGAACGTAAACAAAGTACTTTTTCATAAATTAATGGATTTATTTTTAATCCGACATTTTGATTACTTCAAAACTTATTACAGTGGATAATCGTATTCGCAACATGTTACCCATTTTTATTTTTTATTTTTTTTAAACAGTGTGTATTACATATATCGGCCTAAGCACTCGAAAAGCACAATAATGAAAATGTGTTCTCCACCAGGGTTCGAATTTACGTCACATTAATTGAAACAACTGCTTTAGTTTCCTTTCTTTAACCATTCAGTCAGTTTTAGACCCACTGGAGTGACAGGGTGTAATCTATTTTTTCCTCAGATTAGGTCATTTTCAGTGGTGTGCAGTAATATGAATCTGTTTTCGGGGTGTATGATTGAATTTATTTGACCTTGAAAAATATTGTGTCATCTGTGATGGCATCAGCACGCTCAGACACTATTGTCTCGACTGCCGATTAGTTGTCCTACGGCCATTGTCTGCGATGAACGTTACTCCAAGGAAGCGTACGATAATTGAAACGCTGAACGAACACACTGGTAAGCTATATCAGTAAGCAAATCAGCGCCCAGAAACTCTTCTGATTTAAATTCATTGGAGGATCTGTGGTCAATCTGCAAGGAACGACTTAGTGAGATGGACATACGAAGTACTACCATGTGCACTGGGTCATGTTTCATTGGAAAATTACGAAAAAAAGTAAATAATAATGGAATTATTCGTTGTTTTTTTTTCAATTAATTTGTACATGAGTGTAAATCGAATGGGAAATAATAACATAATAAATATGTTGATGTTCTACTCTACTTAAGACAAAAGGCTAGGAAGGAAACCCCTATCGGTAATAGATAACAGCTGGTGTACTTGTTTTAATAGAAAGATTTTATAAATTTCAGTCGATAGTATCACTGGCTGCTGAGTAATGAATTCCGAATGTTTCTTTATAAGGAAACGACTAATATCTCGATTACTATTACCGATCTCAAGTGATGCCAACTAAACATATGGTATGAAGAAGGTCATTGATGGAATAAAATTATTCGGCACCTACATAATAGAATCGGCCATTGTATCCGATGGACGTTACTCCAAGTAAGCGTACTAAATCTGTAACGCTGCACCAACACAATGGCAAGATTTACCAGTGAGCAAATCAAAGTACTATCGACTGGCTCGGAAACACTCGTGATTTAGATCCAGTTGAAAATCTGTTGTCAATCTTCAAGGGACGACTACGTGGAATAGACATACGAAGTACTAACATCTGCACTGGCTCATGTGTCATTGAAAAAATACGAAAAAAAATTAAATAATAACGGAATTGTTCGTTTTGTTTCAATTAATTTGCACTAAGGGTGTATTTTTGAAAGGAAATACATATATATCCACTCAAACACGTGTGTTAACTAAAATAAACTTTATTTCAGATTAAAACATAAGTAATTTCATTTGGCGGAAAATCCTTTTATTGGTAAAGGCATAATCCTAACATTTAATCAGTTAAAAATAAATTTAGAGCACATTACCACACGGCAATGTTCAGCAGAATGGAAGTGAAAGGTCAAGAATGAATCTCCCCAGCCAATACCAAAAGCTGAGCTCCATGGGAGAAAGGTATTGATGTATGTGTGGCGGGATTTATCAGGGTATTATTTATGTAGATATCATAAAGCACAATTCAACATTAAATGCACATTTATACATCCAGCAGCTGTAATGTGTCCATAAACATCTGGTTAAAGAAAGCCGCACACTCGTCAATATGAAAGTTGTTGATGTTCTTCAAGAAGAACAACATAAAAGCATTTTGAAACTCGGTTCTTCTGTTCTAACCTCCCCGCCAACTGTTACTTTATTCGATCTCTACGAGACGGGAAAAAACCTTCTCTAATGAAAATCAGATTCATGAGTTTGTTGAAAGTTCTTTTCACACCAAAACCTGTCGAATTCTACTGAAAAGTTATCGAACAGCTACTTCATAATTGACAAAACTTCAATATATTATTGAATAAAATATAATTGTACTTGATTTTTGTGAAGAATAAGGTTGAAAAATAATTGTTTAAGAGTCAAACGAATAGCTACAAAAATATATTCGCTTCTATAAATAAGCGATTGACGATGATGGAAAATACTGTATATTCAAATATGACGTTAATTTACGTTTGGCATCAAAAAATTATTATTTACAAGTAACTTCTTTGCAATTATTTTCAAGTTTTCAAATTGTCTAATGGCCAAATTTTATACACACACAGATACATATGTTCATAGATTATAATGAATACCACGAGGCGTATTCATCTCAGACATCTTAATTAGATGTTTAGCTTCGCTGTCTAAATACCATGTCGGTGTGTCAATGTAACACTTCTAAGAACACATGCTAACAGAAATTGACATATTATGCTTACAGGCGAAGACAAGCTGACAGAAAAATGGCGGTTGGGAGCGATTGAGTGGGATATTAAACTTCGACTTTTAATACACGAAAGGAAACCAACCGAGGTGCAGTTGAACTACGGCTAATATAATGAATATAGGAAAAGCATCCATGAGTATCTGTTGATACGGTTTGCACGATTCTAACAGTCGGGTACAAGCCCGAGAAAGCGATCACCGACCGAGTGCGCGAAATTGTTCAAGTGCAAGGGTGGGGAATCTTTCACATACAGGTTTCAAGATCGGAAACATTTACTGACTGAATGCATGTCTTAGAAGTTGATCAATATCCGAATTCGGAAGTGGGTAATTGACCAGTAACCAATTTCAATATTGATAAGCAGGATCACAGCAACGCTCAAGACCAGAAACGTGACCAAGTGCCGAGTTGAACACGAAGAAGATGATCCTTGGCCGAGTTCAAGAAAAAAAAGCTCTCTGATAGTGTTCAATATCTGATATGTTAATATCTTAAAGATATCGAATGATTTCAAATCAGAGAAGAAAAATAAAAAAATAAAAAACTTGGAAATTTATTCAGTCACTTGAACTTCACATTTTTACAGTCGAACACAAAAAAAAAATGAAAAAGAGATCACTGACTGAGTTCAAGATGAGGAAAGTAAGCAAAGACTGAGTTCAAGGATAGGAGAGCGATCACCGGCAGAGTCCAAAACTAGGAAAGAGATCGCTGGTCAATTTCAAGAAGAGGGAAGATATTAATGCTTGAGTTCTTAATATCATAAACATCTCGAATGATTTAAAATCAACCTTCAAAGACTAAGAAAGATACAGAATTCAAACTAGGAAAGGGGATCAATGACTTAGTTCAAGATTAGAATAGACATCACAGGCCAAGTTCAATACGAGGAAAGGGATCAACTACTGTTTTGAAGACAAGAGAAGGGATCAATGGCCGCGTTCACGGCTAGAATACGTTTCAGTGGCCGAGATGAAAACTACAAAAAGGATTTTCTTGTCTTTACTAACGTAGACTAGAAAAGGGAAAACGCCCCAAGCTGAACGCTAAAAAAAGGTTCAATGATCAAGACTAGAAAATTGATTAATTTTTCATAGATAGTGATGCCTTCTCTGGTTCTATGACTAATAATGTTTTTTACTGGCACTCGAAAAGTATTTACCGGAATCGCAAAAACAGGAAAAACGTTCAAAAATAGTTTACAATTGGGAAAAAAGCATTCAAAGGCATAGATCAAGATAACTTAAATTCTAAGCACCTACAAGTCGAATTTCAGTGAATACGTTAATATATCAAGCCTATGTTAACAAAGAATTCAGACGCAGAATTCAAGGCTACATAGATAACAACAGTTTGTGTGTGTGTGTGTGTGTGTGTGTGTGTGTGTGTGTGTGTGTGTGTATGTGTGTTTGTTTCTAGGGCAAGACGGGATCAGTGCGTGTGTCTGGAGCAAGATACCGGCCTTGGGTGTATTTAAGGCAACATTAGGTGTCACTAAGGCTAGATAACAGTTGTTTCTTTTTTTATCACCGATCCGTTTCCCACAGCCTATAAGCCTTTGCAGGTTATTTAAAGCCAGAAATTATTTTTAGATTTTATATATATATATATATATATATATATATATATATATATACACATATAGATAGATAGATAGATAGATAGATAGATAGATAGATAGATAGATAGATAGATAGATAATGATTTTAGTGGTAGAAATATTACTAATTGTCCAATAGCTGGAGGAGAAGAGTCAGATTCAGACCTTTACCAAGGTTATATAAAGAACCCAACTGGAATTGGAACTCGGCTATCTGATTAAAAATTCCGATCCATTCTCCATTAAATCACCAACAGATCCAAGCTTACAGAACCTGGTTTTCCCAAGCGGTCACCCTACTGGACATTGACGCTGTTTAATTTCGATAATCGTACGGGAACCGGTTTTTCATCGTAATGTGGCCGTGAGCAAGATAATAACATTGTGTATATATAGGGGAAGGTAGCAGTAGTAGGTGTGCCTAGAATAAGAGAGACTTGTGGTATTATCTCGCTCTAAGGTTGTTTTAATTCGAGAGACTGCTTGCCACGCCAAGGTCTGCACTATCATTTAGAGGATTTTATTAACCAGAGTTCATATAGGCCGCCACCTAAGGCAAAAGATCCAGGTCTACCTTGCTATTTAACCTCTAATAAATAAAAAAAAAAGAGATATTCGGGCATTTTTTTTATGAGCGTTAGTGTGACGTGGAAGAAATCGTCATATACAAAAGAAAAAAGAACAGGGTCATCTAGAAATTCTTTTCCAAAAGCAGGAAATAAGCAATATATGTTGAAAGCCTAAAAATGCTGGCCGGGAATATTAAAACAGATATTTCTTGCGTTGTTACTCTTGAATAAGATCAAATCAAAAGTAGTTGGAGATGCGTTCACAACTGTGTTAAAGGTTTTTTTTGGTTTATTCTTTTTTTTTTTTCATACTCACCGGATCTCAATCAGATCAAGGATCTTGAGATTGGGATGGAAAGGAAGATGCGAATTTTGCAAGGGCATTTAATCTAGAAAAAAAATGCGAAATTCCATTCTCAAAGGTCTCAACTTCCAAAAGAGTGTTTCCAGAATATTGTTGAATCCATGTTAAGAAGAGCTAACTAAATGGAAAAGTGGACCCAAGTAGGGTATACTTAATAAGGTGTACTCATGTAGATAGATAGATAGATAGATAGATAGATAGATAGATAGATAGATAGATAGATCTAGGGGAATTAGCTTGTAAAAAAAACAAGAAATAAATGATCTTCAAACGACTCTACAAATTTAAATAAATGTTATTATTGACTATTTCTTTTCTTTCAAATTGAAAGAAACAAGTTAGAAAGAATTTTTGCGAAACAACTTCACACAAAAATAAAATGTTTTTCTTTCTTTACAACACAAGCGAATCAATTGTGTTAGTATGCGATTGCAATAACGCCGCTGATCGGTTAATATATGCTAATGTGGAACTTCAAATCGGAGACACTTTTCTGACTAAAAATGAGATAATCTTGAGCTAATATTGCATAAATCTAATGATTTACTATAACTTTTGGCGGGGTTCCACATATATGCATACACATATACATACTTAAGTACAAACAGGCGAAAATATGAACAGAATTAGATAGATAGATAGATAGATAGATAGATAGATAGATAGATAGATAGATAGATAGATAGATGCATATGCATATACATATATACATAAAAGTATGGAAACATATGAACTAGATAGATAGATAGATAGATAGATAGATAGATAGATAGATAGATAGATAGGGACAGAATAGAACAATTAGATAGATAGATAGATAGATAGATAGATAGATAGATAGATAGATAGATAGATAGATAGATCTGTATTTCTGAGATGAGTTATAGATAGATAGATATGGACAGAATAGAACAATTAGATAGATAGATAGATAGATAGATAGATAGATAGATAGATAGATAGATATACATACGTACGTATGTACGAACATACAAAAATATTAGGGAGAAAAAAGAGAGAAAGAGAAAGATTGTGATATATGAAGGTAGATAAGCATAGAATATAAATTGTTAAGTATTCTGCATTTTATTTATGTCTAAAGCGACGTATGGTTTGCCTTCTAGTTTCTATTTGGTAATGTCCGAATGAATTAAATTCCAGTAATGAGCTTATTTTTCAAACTCCCCACTTTAATACTGCGAATACGTCAAGGGCTAGAAGTATTTTTTCAGCTGCTTCAAACAGATTGTCTAACATCTTAATATCATAAACAACTCGAATGATTTCAAATTACAGAAAGGAAAAATATACAAACTTCGAAATTTATTCAGTCATTTGCACTTTTCATTTCTTCAGGCGAACGCAGAAAACGAAAAAGAACTATTGAAAGAAAACCGGAAGAGGAGAAAACAAACACATAAATCATTAATAATCTTAATAATTTCATCTTTTCATAACTTTTCCGTGAATGCTTTTTTTTTTTCATTTACGAGACGTCTATAGATATGCAATGTAAAATTTGGTAAAATTGTTACTAAAACAGTTTTACATTGCTTCCACTTCCTCTATTTCAAATGGCACTTCACGTTGAATTTTATCTCCAGAATCTATCATATATGTCTATAAATCTGCCATTCGTCCAGACTTTGAATATGGAGCTGGTATCCCTGCTATATATTTAGAAATTCTTGATAAAATCCAAAGCAGAATCTGCATTGATATTGGGCCAGTCTCTCGGATTCAGTCACTTTACAACCGTCAGCCATGTGCCACATCTAACCTAAGCTGAGAAAAAAAAATGTGTAATTAAATTAGGTGTAATGGTTAGCAAGCTCGTCGTGGTAAATTAGTTACAACTGAGTAGTGATTTCGATCCACATTGGGTTGTCGACCCTTCGGCATTATGCTTAGAAAAATATTTGGGTACTTCGAAATAATGTAATGGTTAGCAAGCTTGTCTCGCAATATCAATTTCGACTGAATAGTGAGTTAGATATTATCTAGGTACCCCATACTTTCGGCCTTGAGCCATATTTACGCTACACTTAGAAATCACCAGTGATGTATTGATTAGCAAACTTGCCTCGCTAGATCATTTACGGCTGAGTAGTGAGCTCGAACCCTACTGGGTACTCCATACTTTCGGCCTTGTTTCATATCTAAGCTTCCCTTTAGAAAAACATGGTACCGACATGGTTGACCGCTTGGGAATACCAGGTGTTGTAAGGTTGGACACGCGGTGAGTGTAATGGATAATGGCTAGGAATTGTTAATCGAAAAGCCGCGTTCAATTCAAGTGTCAGTCGTAATAGATCTAGCCAGACAATCTTGGTAATCATTACACCTCTTCGAAGTTCTCAAATGTTTTTTTCTAAGCGTAGCTTAGATGTGGCACAGGGCCGAAAGTATGGGGCACACAGTGAAAGTCAATCTCACTACACAGTCTTAATTGATTTAGCACGACGAGTTTGCTAACCGTTACACCCAGACGAAAATCAATTTTTTTCTCAGCATAGGTTAGATGTGGCACAAGGGCAACAGTGGGAAAGTGACTGAATCCGAAATGTCAGGCCCAATAAAATTGCAGATTCTTCTTTGGATTTTACCAAGAACACCTGAAGAAGAACACCTGATCCATATTGAAAGCCTGGACGAATGGTAGACATATAAATAGATATTACCGCGTAGGTAATTTTATTATATCAGATCGCTCCACGGTCATACCACGTGAGGCTGCATTCACTGGATGAACGCGCCATCGAAGATTAAACGAGTTCCCCAACCAAAATTTTCTGGCGGTGATTAAAAAAAAAAAAAAGATAAGTCTAAGGGTAGATAAAACTTCTTGTAAAGTCAACGACCAACGGGGTAGATTGGGCCACATGGTTATGCGTGGTGCAACTAGGCGAACTGCTTTCTAGGCTGAAGTCAACTGTTAGTAGGTTTACCCGGATGGAGTCAACGGTCACGAACAAGGCAAGCATTTAAACTGCAGAGCATAGGCTTTACGTTAGCCTGGAGATGGACGAGACCCGCCAGATCCACTTCCGCAAGACACGCTACGCACGTACGACTACCTCACCATGTTTCATCTTACATATGTGGGCAGAAGTGGTCAGGCGCTCACCCGACGAATACAGCCCGTCATGGGACTGATGAAGACAATGATGATGGTGGTGGTGGTGGTGGCGGTGGTGGTGATGATCATCATCATGGCGGTGGTGGTAGTGGTGATAATGATGATGATCATGGTGGTGATGGTAGTGGTGATGATGATGATAATGATGATGTTTGTTGTGGTTGTAGTTTTGATGATGATAATGATGATGGTGGTGTTGGTGTTGGTGGTGATGATGATGAGGATGATGATGCTGAAGTTGTAAAATATTTTGAAATTAATTTAAATTATTTTCTGCCTGATTTTAATTTTTATTTCTTTTTTTTATTCATTATTCCAGGAAACGTTATCAAAAGAATATAAAACGTGCAAAAACTGATTTCCGTTCATTTTAAAAACAGTCTAAAAATCAATAGCTTTTATTTCGGCAGTATTATTTAATGAAATATAAATTCTCTTCGGCTGTAACATTTGCTTCCAAAACTTGAATGGTACGATCTCTCATGGTTTTTGCCAATTTAAAATTTTGGGGATCGTCTCCATTGAAACCATCGTAGCCTCTAAGAGATTTGGTGCTGCTAATGTACACAACCCTTGCCATCATTCCTGCCTTTCAAAAAAAAAATCTATGCAAATAAAATAGAGAATCAGGTGAGATCCTTTCATTACAGATGGAATGCCATCACCGAGTTTTGAAACAGTGGTCTTTTTAAAAAAATAATTTCACCAAGTAAGGCAATAATATGCAATATTTTAAAGAATATAAAAAAAAACTACTTTAAAGGAGAGAGGACCCTTAACATAAAATAATGTTTGTATCATTATTAAAGGCCTGAATAATCTTTTTCCACCACCATTGATCAATTGGGAGGATATAGTGAGCCTGACAAAAAACGATTTTGGCCTGTTCTCTTTCAAGCTGAATATTTCATTCTGTTTTCTTTTTTAGTTATTCTTACGACAAATGATGCTAAGATGATTAAACGTCGTATATGAAAACCGGGAAAAAAGAAACTCAATTAGTTTAGTGTATTTTTTTTTTTTTTTTTTAGATATTAATCATTTTGTGGGATGGACAATTATCCCATGCTGTTACACGATTTGGACAATTTTGCTATTACACACGGTACCCATACTTTTTTCTCAAAGAACAAGAATTAAGAAGACAGAAGATAACAATTGTCATTGCATTTCAACTATTGAAAATCAATGTTTATTGAGAACCATAGACGGGATAAGTTTCTACAAGTGAGAAGAGCGATAGAATGAATTATTATCATAGACCATATGATTATATCTAGCCGTTAAAATTGTAAAATGCTGCCAATCTAGTGTCGGGTTTAAATTCCTAAAGTCCCATTAGAAAATTGACCATTAAATTATTTCTAGAAAAAACATAGGGATGCTTCATTACGACGTTGAGAATGTGATTGAAGCTGAGATAGCAGGTTAGATCCAATAACCTTTCACATTCTTCTTTGGATTTCATCAACAATCTCTAAATATCCCGGATGTAACAGCAAAATTTTCCAAATCGTGTAAAAGCAAAATTGTCTAATTGTTGCATTACGCTTACAACACTATTGGATTCTATTTTGAGTAATAAGAATATGTATTTACTCTCCAAACTTAGCAGAAGAATCGTGATGAAATCGATTATGAACAAAAATGACATATTTGTCATTAATTAATCGTAGCTAAAGATTGATATAACGTTCACATATATATATATATATATATATATGTGTGTGTGTGTGTGTGTGTGTGTATTATTCCAGGATCATTTCCAAATTATTCAAGATGATTTTCGCCCTCACTAACCTTCTAAGTTCCTAAAGTATTTTTTCACTATTCTTTGGACTGTCATAGATGAAACTCTTCTCTCACTTGCCAACCCTCTTATGGATTGAGTTGGATTTTTTTCTAATCGAAGATTAGATTTCCTGTTGTGACATGATCCGGTTTCCACTCTACTCTTTTCTCTTTTTAAAACTTATTCCCCGTTCTCTTGATGGTTCTTGAATGGATTTTGAAGATTGAAGCCAGAGTATGAATGTTGGTGCTACCACTGAAGGGCTGAATGATCTTTTTGATCTCACCATTGCTCAGTTAAAAAGACAGTGGGTCTGACACAAAACGATATCATCCTTTTCTCTTTCTAACTGAAACACTCAAAGGTCAATATTGTGTCAATATGGCTAAATGTTTTATCCGAAAACTTCAAAAAAAAAGGAAGTCAATTAGTTTATTGTTTTTTCTCGATATTATTATTATTTTTTGATGGAGAATTATGCTGTTACACGATTTAGACAGTTTTGCTGTTACATACGGTATAGCAGCTGTACTAGAACAGATGTGACAGCAATATTCAAAGTATAGACGAATATGGTAGACTTATAAATATGTAAAATAGATTCTGGCGAGAAAAATTGTCTACCGACTTTCTTTTCTGCAGACCTAGCAGTATATTCAATATAATCTTTCCACTTTATATTATGCGAAATAACACACTGCTTTTATAAACAAGGAACTTATCCCTTTTGCTTTCTATTTATTGATAAATTTAGGATCAAATTGCTTTCTAACAACTCTTGATACAACAGTGCCGGTTAAGTTCTGACAATAATATCTCGAAACGCAATCTATAAATAGCAATGTCACACCAGGCCATAATATCATCACCACTAAACCTACAATATACATTTCTTTTTCTTTTTCTCTTCGTAGAACATTAAAAAAAAAAAGCTGTAAGACTGAAACGTCTTTTTTTCCTGTTTAGAACAGAATATGAAAATGAAAGATTTTCTCTTTTTAATCAATTCACCCCAAGCAAGATGATAATGTCACTAAGATGCAAGACCTTACTGGCATAGAAAGAGAATGAGAAAACGAAGGATCCGGAAACCCAATTGTAAAGAGTTATTGGATTACAAATGGCGATTCTCCCACTTTTCCTGAAAATAGTCACGATGATCACGTGACGGCTGGTGAATGACAAATGCAGTTTTGAGGTAGAACCCAGAAAAGAAAGGCCTCGCTTGCTTACTGTGGTAAGCCTTAGAGGAAAAACAACATGGCTTAAACTGGTTCATAGAGAAACCGCCGTAATTCTAGTTTTCCCTTCGGGAAATATTACAAGTAAGGTTCCTCTTTCTTATTCTCCATTTGTTGTTGCATATGTTGTAATTTCTCTGTGTGGGACACGTGTATATGTGTATTTAACTATTTTTGTATACGACGTAGCATTATAAACCTCTCCGAGAACCTAGCATCTTTGCTATTCCTTTCCATTCTCCTATTCCGTCCTGTTCATGAACTACGGTTTTGTTATATCACTGACTAGCAGTAGAGCCCTGCGTTGCCCGGGGATGTAGCAGTAAGAGATAGATCAAGTATCGACCATCATAAAGACTGAAAAATAAAATTGACAAAGATTATTGTTTATGGTTGACGGACACGCATGTCTTAATTAGTTTTTTTATTTTTTATTTTTACGAATTTCTCAAACCCAAACTCAAACAAAAACATTGTTTTCAATCGTTATGAGTCTACTGATTGAATAGAATTTTATTATAAACAATTGTCTTGTAAATGGAATTTTTAAAGCATTCTGAATGTAAAAATAAAGAAAAAAGTCTGTAAGACAATAAGAAACACTACCTGCCAAAAAAATAATGAAGTTTGTTGAAATCGGTTGAAAAATGTAGGAAATCCGATCCCATATATAAACGAACACACACACACACACACACACACACACACACAAACAAACAATCTGGGTTTTTATAATAAGAATAACTCGATATGAATTGTCCCCCTTTCATTCTGGCAACAGAATCGTGTTTTCAAATTGATTTCGTGCAAAAACAATTGTGTTTTTCCAATTTTGGGCGCTGTCAGAACCACCGCAAGGTAATTTTACGCAGTCCTGTGAAGTTTTGTTGAAATCGGTTGAAAAATGTAGGAAATCCGATCCAATATATAAACGTACACACACACACACACACACACACACACACACACACACACACAAACAATCTGCGTTTTATAATAAGTAAGATATAACGAGAGAGATGTATTTGGGGAAATTAATATTTATTTCCATTACACAGGGAACAAGGGGAAAACCTCTACTCCTATTCAAAAGACCGGCGGGAAGTGTGCACCGGACGATAGGTGAATCTACTCATATTGAGGAAAAAAAAATAAGTGATAAATATAAATTTCAGATTTTATGCGAAGATGTTACACTTATAGAGGTGAAGTAGACTTTAGAAGAAACTGGAAACCCATTCCTAAATAGGAAACAAAGGATAAATCTCTATTCATATTCAAAAGACCGGGGAGTCATACAAACTGGACGATAGGCGTACCTACCAACTCCTATTGAGGAAAATGAATTAAATTAAATAAATAGTAAATAAAATTTCAGAGTTTACGCGGAGACGTTAGTAGGAACGGGAAACCTAAACATAAGCATGAAAACCTCGTTTTTAGGATTTGGGTTTAAACTACTTCTCTGTTCAAAAGACCGGGTAACAGTGACCATAGGCGAACCTATCGTAAGATAGAAAATGAATTATGTAAGATGGTGTTAGAATTACTATAACTTTTCTGCCAGTGGTCTTCACGTAATGCTCACAAAGTGACGTTGTAGAAAGCAATATGATAATGTAAAGACACAAATCCTTTCTCATTTTTCTTTCTTTCTTTAACAATGGTGTCTCCAAACTTGAAAATTTAACTCCTGGAAGTTTACTTAACTGGACCCTGTTGGCTGCTTTCGATGTCAAAATATTTCCCCTGTGAGACTAGACAAGAGAGTGATCAGGTAAGCAAATTAAACTTTTAATAGGTCTTTCCCTATTTTGACACTCATTATATTCCTATATTTATATATTCTGAGACCGCATCAATAAGTTTGTAGCCTGATAGTCTGTTAACAGTTGAAATCGGCTATAAAATTTCCACAGAATGACGTTATTTTTGTAATTAATATTTACCATACAGTCTTACGGTCTTACAGTAGAGGTAATGTTTAAAGATTTTTTTTTTTTTTGTGTGTAAAATAAATGATTTCCCTCATGACGCTACTGTTTTAATGATTTACCTGTGTATATCTATTTACATATTCTAAGCTTAATTTACTTCGTTTCGACGTAGGTCGAAAAACGTCTTAAGTAGAAACTAGCAGCATGTCCCGGCGTTGCCCGTGCTTCATTCAAAAGTCGTACGACTCATACAGCAATCGCTATCACTTGACTTAAAATATTTTTGCCCTTCCTTGCCTTTAAAGAAGTGCCCTTTGCCGTGCTTATGTTGCTACATGCCTTACTTCTTGTCTATCTTAACTGCGAATTTTTTCTAAGCTCTATACTAAACATTAAATCTGTTACGAAAAAAGAACTAAACAAAATGAACACAAAACGATCAGCTTTAAAAAAGGACTCGTAACTGGAAAAACCGAATGAAAAAAGAATGTTAACAACAAATATTTTTTCCCACTCAACCCAGTCTGCGAAATCAGAATCAAGGTTGAGTTTTAAGCAAGCGAATGAGCCAATTGGAGTAAAGTGCCATGCAGATTTAAATTTTTCCCACTTGTGACGCGTGCAGCTATCGATTTTTTTGCATGCTAGCATGCTAGTTAACATTCGTGTCAGTCAGCTGTTGGCCCTCACGCTGGCCAATAGAATCTACCTGCCTATTCGTGGCAGCCAGCTATAGACTCTCACTCTGGCCAGTAGAAAATAGCCGCAAATTACATGAAAACTGCCGTAGAAGCATGAAAAAATCGATTATTTCCACTATCGATGGGAGTTGGGAAATGCAACGTCGGTGTTGGCCTTTCCGCTAACTTGGAGCATGTGCATGTAAATTTTGGAGCAAATCCGTCGAAAATTGCGGCCGTGTTACACACACACACACACACACACACACACACACACACACACACACACACACACACACATCCTGTCTTTTATAGATAGAGATAACCACATTATAAACAGCAAATAAGTTCTCCTTATTGCCTTTTACAGTATTTATGATATGTACGTACAGTATTCTCAATAAAATAATTATTTTCCACCTTATAATCCAGAGATATAGCGATATTATGCTTAGCGTTGGGACTTTTCTTCGGGGCTGTGTGCAAAAATGTATTTTAAATCAGAATTGAAAGGAATTTTAAAGAACGTCAACGGCATAGTACAGATGTAAACAAGTCTGAATTAAAGATCGGTGCTGGAATCACGAGTGTCGCCTGTCGACAGGAATTTCAAATAATAGCATGCTGAAAACACTTCATTATGCTAATGTTTTTATTTTTAATGATTATATATATATATATATATATATATATATATATATATATATATATATATATATATATTATTTACAAATTTATTTAAATATGTTGATGTTTTCATTGTTATTTTAGTGGTTTGATGTTTCAGACGTAAACTGGAGGTAAAAAACGACATAAGGTGAGTTTTTTTTTTTTCCATATAATCAATCAATCAATCAATCAATATATATATATATATATATATATATATATATATATATATATGTATAAAGTTCTAGCCTCTTTCTGTTTGTTATCGAAATCCTTTTAGGGTTTCGGAGATAGACCCTCGTAAGCATATATATTCTGAATCTACATTAGCCAAGATACTTTGATAAGTATATTTCATTTTGATCAAAAGGGGTTTCGGGAGAGGGGGGGCACAAAACCCTTTTCATTTAAATTAAATTTGAGAAGTGGAATGACTCCTATGCAAAATATAGAAAGAGAAAGCCAGAAGATGGAGGTCACATCGGCAAGATCAAAATAAGTCAATATGAGCATCAAGTTGAACAAGAAATTAACAATTAATGGGTATTTGTTGCGACAATTCAACTGTCATATCAATGTTGAAGTCTGCTCATTAATTCATTCAATCAAGTATTACATCAAATACATATCATAGGGTTAGATGAAGCTTTTTTGCACACCCACCGCCACTGATTTTTGGATTCACATTTGATTTAAATTTGAAGAAAGGAATGATTCCTATCCAAAATATAGAAGAAGAAAGCCAGAAGATGGAGGTTTCATCGGCAATAACATTGAGTAATAATGAAATTCATCATTTTCTCCACAAATTATAACAATGATTTAAGATCAATCACAATTCTGTTACAAAAAAAAATGTCTGGCATTGATCAAGGCGCGGGTAATTCCGCTAGTATTTAAAAAAAAAAACGACTTATCTTCGGAAAAGACTTAACTCGAAACGATTTAAGCCGAAGTATCACTGTACATGTTTTTTTCATGGTTCCCCACAGCGTCTTTTTAAATTTTAATATCTGTGAGTTTTCCTTTGGTTTTCTGCTGCCTTCGCCATAGGTTTGAATTCAGAATTGGCTTTCTTTTAGACAGGTTACTAGTTAAGGGTAGGCTGTGCAGTCTACCCTGCGATTTAATACATACGCAGAAGAAGAAAGATGCATAAAGTTTTCATTTGAATCAGCGCGAAGGAAACACAATCTACCTACATTTGAAAACCGATCAATCATTCCACTTTCCACGCCGATATGTGTGCACTCTATGCATCTGCATGCATTTTATACTACGGGCCATAGGAAAGGCATCAATCCACACTTCTCCTTGAGCATTTCTTCTTCGTCACTACCATGACAGGATAGGTGATGACAAAGAAAATGGGCCATTTGGAAAAATTGCACTTTACATGCCCAAACAATAACACTGAAAGTTTTTACCTCCATTATCAGCATCGTCGGTGTTCCATAAATTAATTATTCTTTCTTTTTTTATAATGAAACTAAATATTTCTATTACCTTTATAGATATATATATATATATATATATATATATATATATATATATATATATATATTGAATAGTATAGGCGATATGGCAATTGAACAAACGAGGTCTGTCTGAAAATTAACGGTGCTTATCCGTTCTTTGATGTGAGTGGCATCGTCCACTGTGAGTTCTTGCCACAGGGCCAGATGATCAATTAGTAAGTCTACAAAGAGTTCCTGTGGCGTTTGCTTCGCTCAATGCGCGAGAAGAGACGACAGGTGTGGAAGGACAAATCCTGGTTGCTTCACTCCGATAATGCGCCCGTTCACAACGTCCTGACCATCAGGCCGAGAAGAACAACTCCGTACTGGAACAACCTTACTATTTACCTGAGTGAGTTCGATCCTCACTGGGTGCCCCATACTTTCGGCCTTGTGCCACAGCTAAGCTTTGAAAATCACTATTCACTTGATTTTGCTCCGTGAGATTTTTTTTTCTTTTCCCCCAAACTCAAAAGGATAATCAAAAGGACCGATTTTGAAGGCATGGGGTATCTATATGGCCGTAACGACGGAGCTGAGGGTCATCCAAGAATTATTCTTCCAGCAGTGCAGAGAAGCGTGTCGGGAAAGCATGGAAAATTGAATTAGACTCGTCGGGTATTAATTTGAAAGGTGTAATCAGGTAGTTTGTTGTTTGGAATTAAAATAAATTGCTTGTGACACCAGTGACATTACTTTTCCAACAGACCTTCTAGAGTAGGCTACTAAGACTAGTATCACACAACACCGCCAGTTGCTTCCAAAACAAAATATTCACTTAAGACTCGATTAATATTCTGAAACAAATTCCTCAAATAGAGATTTTCGTACGGACATCATCCAGAACTTTAGACACATTCGCATCCACCATTACTGTTAATTTCATCAAAACCATTCAAATTTTCTGTGTGAAAGTAAGAAACGGGATTGAAATTTGAACCCGGATAGAAGCACTTGCAGACCTCGTACATCTGTGTTCATATTTTAAATTAATTTGTTTCGTTTAACCAAGAATGTGGTTTCAATTTGAATTCCCAGAGTCTGGCAAACGTTCAGATTTGTATTCAAAGCGAAACTTTTAATTGCACAGCACAAAATTGCATCATCTATTTCTTTAATGTTTTTCTTTTCTTTACGCGTTCAAAGCTTGGCACAATTTGCCTCCAGTCTCAGCTTCAACGAAATTGCCCAATCTCTCGTTTCTCCTGCCTATCTTTTACAAATTGAAATCAAATCACAGCATAAACCTTGTCAGTACGTCGTTGAGAAAATTGAGTAATTATCAATATTTAAATTAGGAATACACACGCAATTTGTCGTTATTAGTTATCTACTCCCCTTAATAGTCCTATTCAACATGAAGAAAAATCTTGAAACTAAGCAATTATTTAATTGCAAAGAGAATATCAAGTGTTCTGGGATACACCTTGATTTATCATCTAATTATAATAAAACCTGATGTAATTTATGCATCGGGTGGAAGCATAAATATTCACATATTAAACGACATACGTATTTCACATATTTATATGCTCTTTTAGATATAAATCTTCTTGTGTATTTTATATAACTGTTTAGTCTTTATAACATATGTACAGGGTGAAGTAAAGGTCGCGCACTTTCAGAATGAATTGTTAAACGTATAATTACACATGGAAATTTTATTTACTAGTTATTTAATTGTTATATGTGCTGTTCAAAATGTCCTCCTTTTTCAAAACACGTTTCAATTTTGTTATTGCATGATTCATTAACACGTCAGAGAGTTTCCTCTATTATTTTACTGCATTCATATCTAATTATTTTTTAATGTTCCTCAATAATTTTTTAGCTTTTCAGCCATCTTACTTCGTCGAAATTATTTCTGCAAAATAAGAAAATATCAAAACAAATTAGGCAATTAAAACATGATTAACTAATTAACCCTTACTTATAGTTTGCGACTTTTATTATATATATATATATATATATATATATATATATATATATATATATATATATATATATATATATATATATATAAATATATATATATATATATATATATATATATATATATATATATATATATATATATATATATATATATATATATATATATATATATTGCAAATTTTATATATATATTATTTATATATTATATATGCGCGGTATCTATTGGAAAGTTCTCAATATTAGTGATAAGGCTAACACATAAAGGTTGTGTGACGATTTCAAATAGCGTGAAACCCAGGTTCACAAGCTTACATCAATCCAACTAAATATATATATATATATATATATATATATATATATATATATATATATAGAGAGAGAGAGAAAAACTAACGAAAGATCTGTTTATACATATTTTTGGCAAAATAAAATTCGGTTATTTCCTATTACAGGACGATACACGTCGGTAAAGTATATTCCCATCAATACTTTCATCGTAAATTTCCTTTCACCTTTGGTACCTAGACGTTCTGAATTTAAACGCAATGCTAGATTAGAAACAATGTCTCATCAATTTACAGTTGAAATTGCTAGATGTTACCATAAGTTCTATACTAACAGCATATTCTATCACACTTCTCGCTTGTGGAACTCTCTTTCGAATTCTTGTTTCCAAGTCAACTTTCATCATCAAATGTTTAAATGCAATAAATCTCCGGTTATTTCTATCACAAGGACAGTGGGTTTATTGTCTTGTTGTAATCAAATAAATCGTACACGGAATGAATTCCAATAACCAACAATTATATTCTTAAAAGAGTGCTCAATACAAATAGAGCAGATATAATTCATAACATAAGTATGTTATAAAATCACTACAAAAATAGCCATTTTGTTTCAACACACTCTGTGTCTTATCAAGTGATGGTGTTGAAAAAAAGAAAATAAATGGTTTTAAAGTTTCAGACGTTACACTAGGGGGAATTTTAAAAGCTAGAATAACCAATCAAAAAAGAATACAGAAAGATTCAAAAGCTTGACAACAAAAATCCTCTATTATAGCTATTTAGATCTTTAAATACGTGTAATATTAAAAATAATTTTTACTAACTAATAATTATAAATTTATATGTTAAAATTTAATATTAAAATTAAAAAACTGGCAATTTTAAAATCCAAATTTAATCACTATTAAGTTTAAAAACTACAAATTATTGAGAAAAAAAAAAATATATATGTTTATTCAATTCATTTTTCTTCATTGAAATTACGTTGACAAGACAAAAATACAATTCGGCCGGTCATCTGATAATACATGTATATACATTAGATACACACACACACACACACACACACACACACACACACACACACACACACATACACACACAAAAAAAAAAAAAAAAAAAAAAGGAAGAGGTGGGGGAATACATGAACAACTCCACAGCCCTTTACGAAAAGGAGACAGGAACTAACTCTTATACACACACACAGTTAAATGTGAATCACTCTACATACACATAGACAGATATATACACAAACAACATCCACAATTAGACATTGAGAAATCAGTAAATATTTCAGACTTAAATAAATGCTAACCACTTTTAAATTATAACAAGCAAATATATAAAGATAAAATGTTTAAAATAATATTATTTAATATATTAAAACGAAAACTCTAAAACAATAAATATCAATAAAAAATATATATATATTATTAATCATATAAGTTGATAATAGTTTCATTATATATTTCAGGATAAATATATACATATATATATATATATATATACACGGCAGCAAAAACAAATTAACACATAAAAAAAAAAAAATATATATTCATACATACATATAACAGAAATACCCGAATAAATATATAAACATAAACATATACGTACATATACATATCTATGATGGGTTTATATGTACTTATATACATATATAAACCTAAATACACACATATATAACAAATAGACTTTTATGCACACATACTTATATATATATATATATAGTTTCCATATATATTTATATATAGGTTCCAACACACACATATATATATACATACACAAACATACATAAATATATATATACACATATACATATCTACAAATAAATATATATATATATCCATAAATATATCTACCTGCAATAACAACCACCCATATATACATGCATACATAAAATACAACTTTCAACCATATATGAACTAACATGTTTCACAAACACCAACACACAGCAATATTATAGTCTAACATACATATAAACATATTCATACAAACAGAAATATACTTAAATATAAATACACATACACACAAAAATAGCTTATATTTTTAAAATATATGAATCTACACACATACACATACATATATATACACAAATATATTTGGCACAAACTGAAATTGGGGCATCCAGTGGGAATGAACTCATTAGTCGCACCCAATCTTTTGTGTTTACTGTCGTGATTTAATGACATATACATACCTGTACATACTACATATACACACACACATACATACATACATACACACATATATATATATGTATATATACATATATTTAGTTCACATACACATATATATATATATATATATATATATATATATATATATATATATATATATACATAATGACATATACACACATAAAAAATACATATATACACACACCCATACACACGTTATAGGCACACACATCATATATAATAATGGACTTTCCCATAATATATATATAGATAATACACACACACTCACATATATATACAAAAAACGAAATGAAATTTAATTAAAAGAAAGTAACGTCTCTAATTAATAATAAAAAACAGAATATTTATTTACCAAACTGGACACACTTATATCGTAAAGAGAACGCTATTTAAAAATACAGCAACATATCATTAATTGAAAATAAACGTTAAGTTAAATTTATAACGGTGTTTACAATTTACTGTGTTCATATCTTTGATTTAAAGAATCAGCCTTGTTTTTAAATTATAACGGTTTTTCATTAAACCATTTCTTTGAGTTACATTCTGTAACCAAATCCATTTTGTAGGTGTTTTGTTCTTATCTTTTAGATTCAAAAAATCTGGGATAATGAGTCATGCTATATTCACTTTTTAAAAGGATTGTTAAGAAAGGTGTAAAAACTTCTTTAATTTGGATTTTCAATTGTTGGTACCAAGATAAAATCCCACAGTTATTTTGTAGTGGACAATTATTCGGATTCCAATTACATAAGTTGTTATTTGTAGATTAATATAAAGACTTGCGTTGTATTCTTATTAGTATTTGTTGATTAGTCAAGCTTTTTGAATTCTATACTTGTTAAAGACTATGTTGTTATGTTTTTTTAATTATCTGCTCTAGGTTATCTATAGCTTAATTTGGGTATTAGGATTAAATATTTTACTAAGTGGGTTAGTTTCAGGGTTGGGGAAATGTTTTTTGATTAGGTTAATAAATATACGCCCTAACTTAGTTTTGACCATAACATTGAAAGGGGAGTGAACCAAATAACCTTTCTAGATCTTCTTCTTATTATGTTTGCAATTAACAGGGTTTTTATATTGAATAGTGGTATTTTTGTATCCATTATTTTTTGCAGAATTATAAAAATCACTATGTTTATTTTTTATAAGAGTTAGCGCTAATTTAAATTCAATGGAAATTATGTTTTGAATGGTTGGAATTAGGATACGTATTGGGTTGGAATGTATGACTATGTGCATAAAAGTCTATGTGTGTATATATGTTGTATTTAGGTTTTGAGTACGTACATATGTACTTGTTATCATAGATATGTATATGTACGTATATTTATGTTTATAAATTTTATGTGTGTGTGTATTTCTGCGTTTTTGAATATATATTTTTTTTTTTTATGTGTTAATTTTTTTGCTGCTATATATATATATATATATATATATATTTGGGATTTCTTTATCCAGTTTTTCTTTGCAAAATATATAATTATTATCAACTTATATGATTAATAATTATATAAATTGATATTTATTGTTTTAGAGTTTTTCGTTTTAATATATTAAATAATATTATTTTAAACATTTTATCTTTATTCAATAAGTTGCATTTATTTAAGTCTGA
This sequence comes from Acanthosepion pharaonis, assembly GCA_903632075.3. NCBI lineage: Eukaryota > Metazoa > Mollusca > Cephalopoda > Sepiida > Sepiidae > Acanthosepion > Acanthosepion pharaonis. The sequence continues at coordinate 2,679,404 of CAHIKZ030004911.1, forward strand.
AATATTTTTGGTTGTGATTTCTCAATGTCTATCATTTGGATGTATGTTATGTATAATGTGTCTATGTTTGTAGGTGTATTTTTAACTGTGTGTTGTATAAGTGTTAGTTTTACGTCTCCTTTTTTTTCGTAAATGTTGGATATGTGTGTGTATGTGTGTGTGTGTGTGTGTGTGTGTGTGTGTGTGTGTGTATCTAATTATGTCTGGATGCGTATGTATTATAATTGATTGTGTTTCTGTTTTCATGTACCATATTCACAAACTTTTACGGAAGAAATTATATACATGTATTATGTTATTAATTTTGTCTTTTCGAATTGAATAAACATATATATTTTTTTTTTATCAATAATTTTTGTAGTTTTTAATAGTGATTAAATTTGGATTTTTAAAATTGCCAGTTTTTTATTAAATTTTAACATATAAATGGCGTAAAAATTATTTTTTATTGGATGATTTTTGTTGTCAAAATGATATTGGTTATTCTAGCTTTTGTGAGTGTAGGGTTAATTTTGAAACTTTTAAAAATGTGTTGAAACAAAATGGCTATTTTGTAGTGATTTTATAACATACTTATGTTATAAATTTTTATAAAATAATTATATATATATATATATATATATGTATATATATATATATATATATATATATATATATATATATATATATTATATGTGTTGTATGGATATGATTTTGTGACCCTGTGTTTACGCTTTTGGGATCATCAGACAAACAGGCTTATTTTTTTAATTGAATCTATTTAGCTTGTTTAGAAATCTTTTGTATACATATATATATATATATATATATATATATATATATATATATATATATATATTTAATATTTAAAGACAAAGAGTGGTGACGCGTTTTCTAATGTGGACTTTCTCAAAGCAAAAAAGAAAATGAAATTAATCAGATCATTTTGAATGTAGAACGCTATTTTCATTTGTGGAAATAACTTTAGTTATTGTCGTATACTGTCATTAAACGGTGTTCAAAATTTTCTTTTGATTTTACGTTATTATGTTCAGTAATTTTGTTAAGAAAGGTAAATACTGGAAAAACCTCGGCGTAGATTAATATTTGGGTAATATTCTTGGCAGCACTCTCTAGAATTTTCCTTCTGGTGAGTTATTTTTCTTTTTATGAGTGTAGCCTTTAAAATCAAAATTATTTTAATTGATTTCATGACTATATTATAATTTGTTTTTATCTCTACTCATAAATACGTTTGAAACTTCATTAAAATAAATGTCTGCTTCAGAAATAAGTGCTATTATTGTTTGAAATCTTAATATATCTATAATGGTTTGGAAGTTTTTGTGACAATTTCAAGATTATTTAGATGGGATAGGTTATTCTGGATTTACAGAATTGGTTTAATAACTGTTTTCATGTAAACTATTACAGATTAGAAATTTGTTGTATATTTTTACCAATGGGGCCTCATCAAATATCAGGGGCAGATTCTTAATGCTCTTAGATGAAATCTATTAATTCTATTTTTTAGAAGTTTCTAGAAAGTGATCATTTTGTTTGTAGCCTTTAAAAAAATTTGAGTTCGTTATTCGGATGTAACAAAAATATCCAAAGTTGGTAATTCTTGACATATTTATTTCAGATATCTCTATAGACATGAAATCATTAAAATATTATTAAGCAATTTCCAAAAAATACCAGAAATTTTAACGGTTCTGTCTATTTTAGAATTTCTTAGAAAGTTTTCAAAAAATTCTTAACAATTTCAGATACATAGAACCATTATTAATATTTCCAAAAAATACCAATTTAACGGTTCTTCTCTTCAAACTTAACAACATTGAACCTACAATTAACTTCACTTTTGAAACTGAAACCAACTAGACTCTCCCGTTCCTGGACATTTTGTTACATATTGCAATAAGTTTTCCAATTAGTTCACACTAAGAGCGTTGTTAGTTCGGGGCCTCACCTGACTTCTAGAAGCCTTGTGGCACGGTGATATAACCTTAGTCTCATTCTACCAAGCTTTATCTTTATAAGAGTCAGATTAGACAAAAAGAAAGGAACATTGATACTATATATGGCAGGATCTGCTCAATCCTCATATACAAGACAGAGTTCAATTTCCTTTATATGAGATTAGTTGTTTTCCACTCGGCAGTCTCTTTCCCACAAACCCAACTTTGTAACCGTTCTGGGTATGACGATAATCTATATCCGCGTCCTGGGTAAGACGATAAACTACATCCGACAGCAAGGCCCCTGTTCAGGTGGTTTTGAGGAGCGTGGAACCACTTCTTAATTGCGGGTGTTACCAGATCCACCCTGACCCTTAGTGGTAGAACCTGTTAGGGTCCCTGCTATGGGTAAATAGTTAATCCCCAAACTGGGGTCGAAACACTATGAAAGTGTAAAAATAGGTTTTAATACTTTGTAAAAAATTATTACCAGCAATACATTTAAAAAAATAAATAAAATTACCAGATATACATTTTAAAAAAATTACCAGCAATATATTTTTGAAAAAAAACATATTATCATCAATAAAAATTATGTCAGCATTAAATAACCCATTGAAGTTGATATGCCGTAAAACAATCCAAACCAAAGCCAACTCAAATATATTTTCCCGATATACCAGCAATACATTTTTGAAGAAAACAAATATTACCAGGAATATATTTTTTTGAAAGAAATATTACCAGCAATAAAAAAAATATTTTCAGCATTAAATAACCCATTGAGGTCGATATGCCGTAAAAGAAACCAAACCAACATTGTAGTTTCGGCTACTATATCGCTATATCCATAGCAAATGTTCGGATGATCACCATTCATTAGTTTCACCAGCTCAGAGCTTTACATTTTGGACATATTCTGCTATCATTACGCAGTCATATTTTCCACACTTCCTCCATATTCCGAATATAAGAATAAAGTTCAGTGAAACAGTTTTTCTCCAAGAACTACCAATTTGTGAATGAGAATCCCATATGATTACTTTCCTAAATACTACAATCTTGAACTCTATGAATTAAGCATTAATTTTTTTCTACCCTATCTTCATCATTTTTACTTTTAACTACCGTCTCTTCCATTTATATCACACATATAATTCATAATATGCCACTGAGTGCCTTTTGGGAGTTGTATTAGGCGAACTTTAGTATGAAAACGAAAGTAAAGATTATTAGCATAACAAAGAAAAGAGACCGTAATGGAGATGAAGCTGCAAGGAATATAAAATAATTAATCAATGAGAAATATTTGATATGAATGGTGAAGTAGTGATCTGAAAACCTCGCTAAGAACTTGTAAGGAGCGTCAGTCTATGGATAGGAACCGTTTCGAAGAATAAGGCACTCAGAAAGATTATACTGCCACCAAAAAAACCGTATCATACCTTAAAGTAATACGCAAAATTGTTCTGACAAGTACAGCTCACACATTACGGAGAGTTTTATCCATGTAAAATGTGGCTGATCTTAGTTTATTTTTTGTTTTTCAATTTTTGTACAAAAATGATAAGTGGAAAATATAATGAAGCCATTTATGACCTTAGGTCTCTGGTTGGGACCTGGAAGAGAATGTATATGCAACAGAAATCAAAGGATATAATAATAATAATAATAATAATAATAATAATAATAATAATAATAGGTATAAACACCACCCCGACCTGTTACAATTTTATGGGACTACACAATACACACGGACAGAAAAATCAAAGCTAACCCCTCATACACTGTTATTAGAGACCGACAACAAAAAATGCTTCCTTATCGATATGGCAGTCCCTGAGGACTGCAATGTATCTTCGAAAAACTCCAAAAACCTATCAAAATACAAGGACCTTGAAATAGAAATCTCAAAAATGTGGCGCATGCAGACATCAACAATTCCTGTTGTAGTTTGAGCCCTCGGATTGATTGGAAAAAATTCCAGTTGACTAATTGAAGGGATTCCTGGATGAAGTTTCCCTAAATAAATAAATAATAATTTCTCGCGAGTACAGCCCGCACCTTACGAAGGGCTTTATCTCTCTCACTCTCTCTCTCTCTCTCTCTCTCTATATATATATATATATATATATATATATATATATATATATATATATATATATATATATATATATATATGTGTGTGTGTGTGTGTGTGTGTGTGTGTGTGTCAGTGGAAAATGTTATGATGCCATTTCTTACCTTAGGTCTCTGGGCAGGACCTGGAACGAAATGTGTACACCAGAAATCAAAGGAATAGACATAATAATAATAATAATAATAATAATAATAATAATAATAATAATTTCTTTTCACACAATTATTATGATAATTAACTTTTCGAATAATTTACATCTTTGAATAAAGTGTAAAATGTATAGATTTAAAAAAAAAAAAAAATAAATGCTATAATTATGAAATTTGAAAACACCGTTGGATCCACCGGAAAATGTCGTCAATAGTTTTATGAATCAAGAAATTATAAACGGAATAGGCAGATCTACGTGAATACATAACCTCTGGCGAAGTTAGATGGCACTTTTAATCATACAAGATTAAGACATCTTGAATAATTGATTTAATTTGAAAAGATTGAGTGACAAAAGACTTCGCCAAGTAAGGACGTTTATATTTAGAATGAAGAAAGAAGGCTTGTAATTCTTGACAGTCACATGACATATGGAATGGGGGAGGGACGCTTAACACACCTAACAAACTTGTACAAATATATGGAAGTACTGGTAGGGAGATGGATAATAAAACAACAAACATTGCTAAGCGCTACAAAAGAGAAGAATTCTTGGAGTGTGATACTATTGCGACACTGGTAGTATGAAATTAAGAGGAAATGGTTTCACGTAAAAACCCGTATAGAATTGGAGAATTGAAAGGGTTGAAAACGTTAAGGTGAAAACATGAAGTGAAATATCGAGTAAGGAAAAAACGTTTTTTCCCATCTGATAAGCACAAATGGTGAACAGAATGTCGAGTCCAAAATATGGTTTGCCGAAAATATAAACTAAAACAAGCAAGTGAAATTCTTGCCATTCGAAATAAAATTCAAATAGCAATTTGTTCATTGTTTTGAATAGTTGATTCTTTTGGTATTTGAAGATCATTAACGGCCGAGGACAAATTTGTGTAAAGCTAAAAGCCGGGTTTTGTAAACATGCAGCTGGGCAAGAAATTATTTGATCGTATTGGAAAATTCGCAAACAAAGAAATTTAGTCGAATTCATTGCCGATTTGAAATAATTTTTTAAGCACATACATTTTTTAACGGGAAAAATTCAATTATGACACGGATTTATTGTAAAAAAAGAAATGGGGGGACAAATTGTATTGCTTTGAAATAGCTGACCGCTTTGTTTGAGGGCCAATGTCATATCAGGTGAACGTGGTGGCCATTCCAACAGCACATTGTCATTATCACTGATACGCCTGATTTCCTGGTAGATTCTCATAGAGATAAGTCCGTACAGTCAACTTAGTTAATTTTTAAACATCTTGTTACAATTTGAGCTAGAATTGGCTAAGTTATTAGACTACAAAATGATGTTGATTTTCGAGGAAGTATATTAGAATAATCGAAAACATATAGTGAGACAAGGCGCCTGTATACGGATTGAAAATGAATCTAGTAAATATACAAATTTAGAAAAAAATAGAAGACAAGGATGTGCCTTCTCGCCGGACTTATTCAATATTTACTGTAAGGTGATTCTAAGAGAATTAGAATTTCTACCTGGAATATTTATCGGTGGCCACAGTCTTTACCACAACATTAGATATGGACATGATACAAAAAGGAAAATGCAGAGACAGATGTTAGTGAAGAAAAGCGAGAAGGAAGGACAAAACCTTAAACGTAGGAAGACAGAATATATGGCTGTCATCAAAAAGAAGTGCTGGATAATAATTTAAATATAAAGTGTTATGGGGTCCTCCCCTTTTCATATATGTGGACTCTACCAGTGTTACTTGGAGTGCTGCCGTTAAATACCCAGAGTTAGACAGTCAGGGGGAGAGGACATACGGCGAGAGTGAGAGAATATACGAACAGGGATAGTGTGAGGTAACCTCTTGTAGAAGTCAGTTACAAGCACGTAGACTCTAAGGAGGTCCTACTTCGAGACTGTATATATCTATCTGTATTTGCTACTAACCTCGTTCCTGGACTTACTAACAGTATTACTCTTTGTATGATTGTGTAAATACATTTTATTTCTTATATTTAATTATTGAGTTTGTCATTCCTTGGCGACCGAATTCATCTCGAATTCCACAACAACTTGGCGACGACGATTCAAACACACGCGGAAAACAAAAAATCAACAAAAGAAAAATATTCCCTCGTCGTCCAACAAACAAATTGGCGACGAAGGGAAGATTTCGAACCCAAGCGGAAAAGAAAAAAATCAACAAAAGAAAAATCTTCCCTCGTCGTCCAACAAGCAAATTGGCTTCGAGTGATTCGAACTCACACGAAAAAAAAAAAAGAAATAGAAAAATCCTTCCCTCGTCGTCCAACAACAAATTAGCGACAAACAATTTCGAGGAGTAAAAATACATAAAATTGAGTTATCATGGAAGATTTTAAAAATATTTTGGTAGAACTGATAAAACGCCAAAATGAGCAACAATTACAAATGCAAAAATACCCAAATGTCAACAGTTACAGCTACAAGAAAAATGGCAAAAGCAAATATTACAAATGCAAAAGGAAAATCAAGATAGACAAACAGAGCTCCAGGAACTAATATTGAAAGTAGCGAGCAACAAGCAATCCGATATTGAAAAAGAAGCAACATTTTCGCAAGACGCAGTGTGGAATACTATATAGATTTTCAAATATTCTCTAGATGAGGACAAAAACTTTGGAGATTACTTCAGAAGACATGAAGACATCTTTAACATAGACTGTCAAAATTGGACAGAAGCAAAAAAGCTACATCTATTGCTTAGAAAAAGTACGTGGATATCTTGCCAAGACGAACGAATTAACATTTGACGAAGCAGTGACATGTCTTAAAGAACTCTTCAGCCCCAAAACATCACTCTTCCATAGGAGGTGGAAATGCCTTAACCTGGTAAAGGGCGACAATGAGGATTATTCTACGTTTGCTGCAATCGTAAATAAGCATTGTGACGACTTCAAACTAGCGGAATTAACCCCGGATAATTTCAAATGTCTCATCTTTGTTCAAGGGCTAGTATCTACAAAAGATAGCAAAATGCGTAGAAGAATGCTTGCAAAATTACAAAATGAACCGGGTCTAACATTATCGGAAGATTGCCAGAGATGTTTAAGCATAAAGAAAGACGCAAAGGACATTGAAGAAACAGCTGTTTCGCATATACGTAAATTGAACAAAAGTCTACGTTCTTCACCCTCCCCGGAAAGAAAACTAAAATTTTACGACAATGAAAAAAGATTCTCACCCTCCCCGGAAAGAAAAAGAAAATTTTATGATAAGAGAAAAAGTACAACATACAGGACAAATTATGACGAATATCGAAACAAATATAAGCCCCATCCATCAGCATGTTATCGGTGTAGAGGATTACATTGGAACAAGGATTGCCGCTTCAGATATAAAAACTGTCTTGAATGTGGAAAAAAGGGCCACAAGGCATCCCAATGTAGAAATAGAAAAGATACTAATAGAATAAGAGCTACAAGGATGAATAACGATGACAACACCAACGGAAGGAAATATGTGCAACTGGAAATTTTAAATAAAAAGGTTAAATTACAACTGGATTCGGGTTCCGACCTCACGATAATCAACTTACAGACATGGAAAAAACTCAACAGACCTACCATGTTACACACACAAAAAATTGCCAAGTCGGTTACAGGCAAACGAATAAAATTTGAGGGAGAAATAATCGTGAATGTTAAATTTCACGGCACTACAAAAAAACTTAAGATATACGTCATGAAAGATACTGAAAATCTAGTAGGTATCGACTGGATGCAGAAGTTCAACGTTTGGGACCTACCTATCAACTCTTTTTGCAAAAAGTTATAGGTGGAACCATCAGATACTATAAAATTGAAGGAGGAATTATATAATCAATTTCCTGAGGCATTTTCAAGCGGGTTGGGACGATCCAACAAATTTAAGGCCAAAATAGAATTAAAAGAAAACGTCCAACCAATTTTAAAAAAGAAGCGAAATGTACCGTTCGCTACTGTAGAAAAAATAGACAAAGAATTGGAGATACTTGAACAAACTTGGATTCTATCAAAAACCGAGTTTAGTGAGTGGGCAGCGCCGGTGGTTTTATAAAAAAAAAAGTCAGGAGAAATTCGCGTATGCGCAGATTTTTTCGACAGGACTCAACAAGGCAATAAAAGACCACCATTACCCACTACCGAGCCCAGAAGAGATATTTACAAAACTCAACGGCGGTAAGATATTTTCAAAAATAGATCTTAGTGAGGCTTATCTACAAATCCCAGTACAAGAAGAGAGTACGAAAATCCTTTGCATTAATACGCACAAAGTGTTGTACAAATTCAACAGACTATCATTCGGAGTAAAAGTTGCACTTGGAATTTTTCAGCAAACGATGGCTCACGGGCCAGAATTTCGCGACCGCTTATCTGGATGATATTCTAATTAAGAGCGACAATGAAGAGCACACATCACACATAAAAGAAGTTTTTAGAAGACTTCAGGACTTCGGCTTCAAAGTAAAAGGAGAAAAGTGTGATTTTTTTCCTAAATGAAATTAAATATTTAGGTCAGATAATAAATGAAAATAGCAGGAAACTGGACCCAGAGAGGGCATCGGAAATTAAAAATATGCCGGAACCAAAAAATATTGCAGAACTGCAACGTTTTCTGGGCCTAGCTAAATACTATGGCGAATTTATTGATAATATGCATAAACTGAGGGCTCCACTAAATGAGTTACTAAAAAAGGAGCATAATTGGAATTGGACAGAGGACTGTAAAAAAGCATTTAAGGAAATAATACAAAAATTAACTTCAGAGTTAACATTGACACATTTCGATCCCGAACTCGAAATCATTATTGCAAGTGACGCGAGCTCACATGGGGTAGGTGCGTGTATTTTACACAAGATGCGGAACGGTACAAACAAACCCGTTGCACACGCATCTAGATCATTATTACCGGCGGAGAGAAACTATTCACAGATCGAAAAGGCGGCATTAAGCATAATTCTTGCAGTAACTCGTTTTCACAGATATATTTATGGGAGAGAGTTTACACTCCAAACGGACCACAAACCACTTCTTACGATTTTTGGTTCAAAAAAAGGTCTACCAGTCTATACAGCGAACAGACTTTTAAGATGGGGAACTGTGTTACTAAACTATAATTTTAAACTGGAATTCTTACCATCAAAGAAAATTGGACACGTTGACGGACTATCGCGATTAATACCTGCGAAAAGCGAACCGTTAGAAGAGTCGGTAATTGCAGCATTACAAGCTGAAGATGAAATCAGTAACGTACTATGCAACACTATAAAGGAACTACTTGTAACGTTGCTAGAGATAAGACGAGAAGCAGAAAGAGACGAGTTTATTCAGGGTACCAAGAAAAAAATAGAGAAAGTGAAGAATTTTGCAGACAGTTTCTCAATCTGTGACAACATATTATTGTATAACGAGAGAGAAGTAATACCAAAGTCATTACGAAGAAGGATCTTAAAAGATTTTCACTTAGGAAAAAACCGGATGAAATCACTTATGAGAAGTTTTGTCTACTGGCCGAACATGGACGATGATATCACGCAAATGGTGGAAAGTTGCAAAGGTTGTGCTGCTGCGGCGAAGGCACCACCCTCTATACAAAAGCCATGGTCTAAAGTCGACAGACCGTGGTCCAGAATACACGTGGATTACGCAGGACCCATTGAAGGTTACTATTATTTAATAACAGTAGATAGTTTCAGTAAATGGCCAGAGGTTGCCAGATTTAAACACCCGACGGCAGAAAACACCATAAACTGTTTACACGAACTATTCGCGAGATTGGCGTCGCGGATTGTTTGGTAAGCGATAACGGCACACAATTTACCTCCAGTGACTTTAAAGAATTTTGTGAGACATACCAAGTAAAACATTAAGATAGCTCCGTACCACCCGAGGTCGAACGGACAAGCTGAACGATTCGTCGACACACTAAAAAGAGCATTAAAAAAGCCGAGGAAGTACCGACGATAAAAGGGATACAACAATTCCTCAAAGTGTACAGAATAACACCTAACGTGAACACCCCATCGGGTCTTTCACTAGCAAAATTGATGTTTGCCCGGAGAATAAGGTCTGTGTTTGACAAATTATTGCCAAACAAGAACAAAACTCAGTATACACCGATTGTACCAAAGAAATAATTCAAACATGGAGAACGGGTTTATTTTAAAATGTTTAGAAACAATATGGCTTACTGGGAGCCGGGCACAGTAATCAATAGATTAGGGAATCTAATGTACACCATAAAAGGCGAGAAGTTTTCACATAGAAGACATATCGAACAATTACCAAAAAAGACGGATTGAGGAGCCAAGCTCGTCAACCGCAGAAAACGACGATTCAATGGATGCAATCTTCGAAGCGTTTGAGATACAAAGACCGCAGGAAGACACAGAAATGAGAAGGTCAAACAGGAAGAGAAAATTTGTCGAACCCCTGATCATCAACCATAAGAGACAAAAATACTAACTCCCCCCCAAAAGGGATCTAAGGAGGGGGTGTTATGGGGTCCTCTCCTTTTCATATGTAGACTCTACCAGTGTTACTTGGAGTGCTGCCGTTAAATACCCAGAGTTAGACAGTCAGGGGGAGAGAATATACGGAGAGAGAGAGAGAGAGAATATACGAACGGAGATAGTGAGGTAACCTCTTGTAGAAGTCAGTTACAAGCACGTAGACTCTAAGGAAGTCCTACTTCGAGACTGTATATATCTATCTCTATTTGCTACTAACCTCGTTCCTGGACTTACTAACAGTATTACTCTTTGTATGATTGTGTAAATACATTTTATTTCTTATATTTAATTATTGCGTTTGTCATTCCTTGGCGACCGAATTCATCTCGGAATCCACAACATAAAGTTTTTCAAAGAGGACAGAAAATGTGTCATCAAAATACGAAGGCGCATTGGGGTAGTGATAAATGCTTTGCAATTTTAATGGTAATATTCGCTGTTTCCCTACAAGGAAACTTTTAGCATTGATTTACCGAGCAGCCAGTACTGTTTTCTGCTGGTATTTATAAAATATAAAATAAGTTTTTGAAGTCCAGTAGTTGTTTTCAGTATATATATATATATATATATATATATATATATATATATAGACAACACTTGTCCATAGTATTTAATGAAACGTGTATGAATGAAAAGATGATGCCTAAATACACACAATTTAAATTACATGATCCAGCAGCCCACAATACTATCAATACTTGGAATTACAAATGTAGCCTTGTGAAAAGGCAAAATGAAATAGCAATGTTGTAATTGACATCTTTGATAATGGTTTATGTAAGCCGAAAGATTAGATTGTATTAAAAAATATGGATCAATATTGTGAATTCCTTTCTTCGTTCAATGATAATGTTATTAAGACGTTATGAAAAGAATTTACATGAAATAAATAGACAACACTTGTCTATATTATTTAATGAAACGTGTATGAATATATATATATATATATATATATATATATATATATATATAATTCTAAATGTCTGTGATTGCGTGTGTGCTTGTGTAGTGCGTCCGTCGGGCGTATAATGATTTACGAGTTGTTTACACAGTAAGTATTGATTTTTAACTTTCTTCAAGCAGACATATTTTTTTAATTAACATATTTTAAAGTTAAAGAATGATACAGAGATACCGCTTTGCTGTTTCGTCCAGTTGTTTGTAGAGCAATTATTTATAGTTCAGTTTTCTTGAAACAAGCTATATTTTAAATATTTAAAAAATATTTTTTGGTATATCTAAAAAAATATTTTCAAGTGAATATGATTTTGAAATATCTTTTGGCATATAAAGAAAAATGATTATTCTGATTTAAAGTTCAAGTTTATCCAAGAAATTCTATTTCTGTTAAATGCTGTAAACAATCAGTAAAACGTTTAACATGAGCTTGTATATAAACCAGACCAATGATGACACGAACAAATTAATCAATTAATTAATTAACAAAATCATAATAAAATTAACTTAAATTTCAAGGGAATGTTGAAATCAACTTCAATGTTTTATAACTTGAATCTTCAATGATCCAAAAGTCACGATTATTCTAGTATTTTATATCATGAATAATCTAGGAACCATTGAATGTCTAAAAGATATAAAAAGAACGGATAAATTAAACAGTTCATCGTTCTCTATTTTAAGTTGTGAATTCTTTATCTTTACTTTATTTGATGTCAATACATTGTATCAAGTCTTTCGTTTCATTGCATTTCCCTATTCAAACCTTCTGACAATTGCCGTCAATTTGACTGTACGGGTGCACTAGTAATAATAGTAATACACTAGCAATACCTTACATGTCTTCTGATCTTGATTGTTTGGAATGCTGATCTATACATGTTTTGTTCAAGGTCAATTAAACAGTCTACCTTAAATGTATGTCCGGTAAAAAAGATTTGCTCTTAGATGTCTAATCTTGAATAGTTGCCTTTGTCACCAAGTGACACTATTCATATATGTTCCCGAGTGAGAGTAGTGCGTGAGGTTTTATTTTTATGTTAGATAGATGTGAATGTCAAGGCAACTTAGTTGCCTGATTTAGATACTTAGAAAAGTCAATTGTTAACCAACTGAACAGACTACTTTCTTGAAGGTATTCCTAACTGGGCCTAGCTATCCGATCTGTCTTTTTTTTAAATCTTTCACCATAGCATCAAATTTGGTTGTGATGTATTCGCCTGCTATAGTCCTATCTATATTCCGTACTTCTTCAAACCTCGTAAATATATTGTCATATTTGGTGGGAGCTGCCCAGGCCAGCGATGATAATCCCAAAGCTTCCCCGAGTTCTTGTGGGTGACGAATTATTTTCCAACCTCCAAAGTCTCTCTCGTAGGTGGGATGTGCCAAGCGTCTCGCTG
>CAHIKZ030004911.1:2697500-2717500 GCA_903632075.3 Acanthosepion pharaonis
GACTGAAGAGCAGCCTCTGCTATCCACCCCCCTTTTTGGTCTTATGCCACATTTTTGCATTATTATATCAAAATAAATATTACTTTCCTGTTAGATACATAGAATTAAATAGTTTAAGCATACTACGAGATCGGATGTAAGGTCTCTTCATAATACATTTGAAATAGTTAATGTAAACGTAGGTTCTATGCTAAGAGTTTCTTCTCTCGCACTTCTCACTTGTGAAACTCACTTCCATTTTTTTTTTTTATCTACCGTCAACTTTGATCTTTAAACGTTTAATTATAATACCAATCGTTATTGTCTGCTTCCTTAATTCCTGTTCTTCTATTGTCCTCTCTCCTTAGTGAAGTTTTCTTTCTCTCAGATTCTCTCATACTCTTGATCCTCTTGCATTTTGGTGGTTTTATTGCTTTACTCTTGGTGAAAAGATAAAAAAATCATCTTTTGAAAAAATGGCCTCGAACAATAGCCTTTGCCATCAATAGCTGAGATGTTATTATCTCAATCACAAAGCATGCTATTTTTTTTTAATATTTATTTGGCGTTGCTTTGTACAAAAAAAAGATTAAATAATCTGTCTGTATGTATTTGGGGAGATTTTCCAAGAGAAAAAAACACTCCTGTCTCATTAGAAAATCAACGTTTGATTTTTTTATCAGGTCTTGAATATCGAACTGAAGTGCCTTGCAGTGTAATGGATATCCTCTCGGAATGAGAATTAGTTACATTCTCTTACGCGTGAAAACTACGAATTCATCTCTTCTCCTTTTAGTTATGGGTTGAATAGTTGGACAAACAGGCTCTTATAGCATTGGTTGGCAACCAGTCTAAATACGGCAAACTACTGCCGGAAAATCTCTACCTAATCAGTCATGAATCGATCACTAAAGCGTGTATCATGTATGGCACTTAAATAACAGAATATCTAATTCTAACACCAATCAACCAATGACTAGCAATTACAGGAAACAATTTTGCTTCTGAGGCAAACGGCAAGTCGAATGAGAATGTCTTACTAATTTTCCTGTTCCCCTTGAAATTCATCCTCATAATCCCTGATTGATTTCAAAGACCACATCCAGATTTGCACAGTCATCTCTGGTTTGCCAAAATAAATCTACGCACAAAACCTTTTCATTTAATCATTACAGAGAAAGTTGTTTTTTTCAGTCTTCCATCAGTACGGCTCACGCTAAACTCCAAGATAAAAACACTCTGCCCCATCTTGGGGGTGACAATTTTCACTGACATGAAGAGGAGTAAATGTATCGAATCAAATGATACGTCTACTGCTAGGACAGTAGACTCACTATTTCGTAAGAGAAAGATTTTCTTGTTAGAATTTATCTTGTACATTTATATATCAAACATTCGTCCATGTATTGAATATTGCTACCATATCTGGTCCGATCCTCCGACTGTATATCCGGAGATTCTTGACAAAATTCAAAGGGCTTGTAATATGATCGATCCTCACCTGTCATTTCGACTTGAGTCACTTTGTCACCGACGTAACGTAGTTTCCCTCTCTTTTTCCTACAGATATTTTAATGGCAACTCTTCTGATGAGTTATATTCCTTAATGTCTCAACTGAATGAATTCAAGTATGTTACTAAATTGGCAGTTAAGTCTCACCGTTTTACGATGTAACAATCCTATTCGATTCCAATAGTTTCTTTTCTCGCACCTTGAACCATGTTCCTTTATTGTCTTTTCCTCACTTCTCCGCACTGAAGTCTTCTCATTTGGTTTCACTCCCAAACTCCTTGTGTCTTAGAGACTTTATCGCCTTCCTTAGAGAGTAACGATGAAAAAATGGCAAGATGTTCAATTTAATTCAATTGAGAAGAATTTAACCTTGTCACAATGCTTTGATTTTTTTATTACTATATACATAAATAACTTCATTGGATATAAGCGTATGTGGGTTTTTTTTTTTCATTTATACAAAAATGAACTACATTTATGCTGTCCCAGACCAATTTTCAGTTTAAACCGACGTTCTTCTGTATTTGTCTATATTTCTGAGATGATGTATTATGTACACTATTTACATTATTCGGACTATTGTCCTCATCTTTGTTGCCATATTTATCCGATCCTTCAATATCTGTCTATATTTCTGAGATGAGGTATTATGTACACTATTTACATTATTCGGACTATTGTCCTCATCTTTGTTGCCATATTTATCCGATCACTCAATATCTGTCTATATTTCTGAGATGACGTATTATATACACTATTTACATTATTCGGACTATTGTCCTCATCTTTGTTGCCATATTTATCAGATCCTTCAGTATCTGTCTATATTTCTGAGATGAGGTATTATATACACTATTTACATTATTCGGACTATTGTCCTCATATTTGTTGCCATATTTATCCGATCACTCAATATCTGTCTATATTTCTGAGATGAGGTATTATATACACTATTTACATTATTCGGACTATTGTCCTCATCTTTGTTGCCATATTTATCCGATCACTCAATATCTGTCTATATTTCTGAGATGAGGTATTATATACACTATTTACATTATTCGGACTATTGTCCTCATCTTTGTTGCCATATTTATCTGATCCTTCAGTATCTGTTGATATTTCTAAGAAGAGGTATTATGTATTAGTATGCACTATTTACATTATTCGGATTATTGTCCTCATCTTTGTTGACTCAATGACACATGGCACAGTGGATAAAGGCTTTAGTTGGACCCAAATAATGTGAGTTCAATTGCCGGTTAAGGCAATGGAGAAATTGAACAGGGGAATTAACAGGAGATAACTGATAACTGACATCCATGGCAAGTGGAACTATAACAGTCTACTCGGCCTTTAAACGTTGTAATAAATATGGCGACAAAGATTAGAACAATAGTTTGAATAATGTAAATAGCGATGTTGTTCTATATAAAGTCAGTGTAGTGAGGGGACGTGTAAATATCAAGTTTCAGGTTAGCTTGATGGCGAGACAACAAACGAGAACAACAATTGCATTTCAAAATTGATTTTTTTTTCATGGTAACAATAGTTGCCATTTTTTATACTTTCATTGGTTTTTATTTTAACTATGGCTACCAGTGACCAGTTGACAGTAACTCAGTCATATCGCTGATATTCGAGCAAACTGATATTTACGAGGCGTACTAAAGCCGCGATTGCATGCAATTAAAAATTTTGCAGAAATACATAAGTACTTTCCGAAAACCCACCAAGGGAAAGTAAAGTTGTAATTCTCATCGCAATGCAAAAATTGCTTTTTTAACGTTTCGTTTACACATAGCAGCAGATGCATTAACAATGTTTATATATATATATATATATATATATATATATATATATATATATATTTAAGGCTGGTGGAAAATACGCAGTTATTTCGAGATGGTGGCAAAGACATGAACACAGAAATCCTTTTTTTGCACAACAGCGAGAGATTAGTTTTGGTGTAGCAATGGATAGCGATTTGGATTGAGAAATAGGAGAGCCACGTTCGAATTCCATTACATTCACTTACGTGCTAATACTCTTGAGAATGTTATGAATTCTCTTCTACTCCCCCAACAGCTATGGCTAAACAGCAGGGCAGACCGGGTTCCATAGATTTGGATGGTAACTCGTCTACCGCAGATAGAAATGGCAACCTACTGCCTCGTCAGCCATGTATCGATAGATACATGATCGCCTAAGCGTGTATCATGCATGACAATATATGAAGAAATATCTCGACCTGGGGATTTAATTCCGGAGCAAAAATGATAAAAATCATAACATCGAATTGCGTTCCTGCTACTAATCTTTGTTTTAGTAGCTTTCTTATATAACCTCTTGATACAAACCTACAGAGTAATATTGATTCCCGTCCGCTGTATACTCAATTATGACTATGGTAGATCAGATCAAATTTCTCATATATTCATAGCCGATTATCGCTGACAATATCGAAAGCGACTCAGCTATTTTAAAGCTCAAAATGTGTTCATATAATTCTGTATGATCGTGTGAATAACAACATTGACTTAAATAAAATGACAATTCATAATCGTTGTATATTCATACACAACTAATTCTACTTAATGTTTCACATGTCACGTTAGTGTTTCTGTTTTAGTATGAGCATAAGCCTAAATATCTCATACGTAACATTACTGCTTATTCAACTCCGGGCTTCGTCAATTAGCGCCGGCTCGCTGGTGTGTGGGCTTTTCACCGGACGTGGATTCTATATTCTCAAATGTTTGTGTGACATCTTCTTTCTCGCTCCCTCGCTCTTTCTTTCTTTCTCTCTCTCTCTCTCTCTATCTATATATATATATATATATATATATATATATATATATATATATATATATATATATATATATATATATATATATATAGATAGATAGATAGATAGATAGATAGACATATTGTGTATGCAGCATTTTTTCATTCATACATGTTTCATTTAATATAGACAAGTGTTGTCTGTTTATTTTATGTAAATTTTTTTCATAACGTCTGATAATAATGTTATTAATCAGACGTTATGAAAAGAATTTCCATAAAATAAATAGACAACACTTATATATTATTTAATGAAATATATAAATATATATATATATATATATATATATATATATATATATATATATACACCTCACTTCTATGTGTAAAAAACCCAAGCGAACCAGGGCCGACCACGTGTCTGTATGTCGGAGACAGACACAGACGTTTGTGAAGGTGCGGTTAGCATGTCACCGCTTTGTCCAACGTGCCAATGCATCTGGTTTTCTGATGGACACCAATGCAAAGTCTGTCTTGGCACCATCTGAGGTGAGACACATCCTACCCACAATTTAATGTTTTTTAAGGCTTATGGATAAGAAGCCAGGACGTAGTCGGGATCTAGATCTATAGTAAGGAACTGAAAATATCTTGGAGGGAGTTAGTAAGAAAAAAAAAAAATCTGTAGGAAAATAGAAGCAAATCAAACATTTCTGTTTATATATATATATATATATATATACACCAAGGTAGCCGGGTTCGAATCTCACCATCGTTGATTTGATGTTATCGGACTGGATCCATGTCGATCCTAGCGGGCTGCTCCTTTGGGAAGTGCCTGAAAACCATATCACTGGTTGACCCAAGCGTTGTGAGTGAAATTGGGTAGACTCTTGTGGACAGTCTATAGCTGTGCTAGCCTTGTTCAATTTGTTGATCACGTATAAAACTTAATATTACGAGACATATTTAAAAAAAAAAAAATGAAGAAAAAATGGCTTCAACGGGAGATTTAAAATTAACACAAATAAATGTACAATAAAAGGAAGTTGTGAAAAAAAAAAAATTAGAAAAAGGAACTAGAGGCAAATGACAGCGAGTCCCAACAAACACTCACGTTGTTTACTCAAAGAAGGCTTACGGGACCCGATGTAAAGTGCTTTGTTTTTTTTTTTCTTCTTTTTTTTTTTAAATATGTCTCGTAATATTAAGTTTTATACTTTTATTTCGATCATTAAATTTTGTACCTACAAAAATATCTTTAAATATATTTATATATATATATATATATATATATATATATATATATATAATTACTACAGGCAAAAGTGTTGGGTCACACTGTATTTCTTAAAAAAAAAACACATGTAAATGGGATACATATATATATATTTATACATATATATATATATATATATATATATATATATATATTTAAAGTAAAAAACATCTTACTTATGTAACTACAGTGTATTTGATTTGATTTTTTTAGTATTTCTCTGGGTTCTTCTTACTACCAAAAAAATCCTAATTTCGATTCTGCTGTCCACGATACATTTTGCGAAATTATGAATATTTTGTATGAGAAACATTATATTTTGTTTTCACCATTAACCCCTAAGTAGAGTTTTTGACATTACCAATAGCGCTAGAAATTTGCATTGATTCAGGTCAAGTCATTCAAGAAAAAAGAATAATATTATTTGATTTTGCAAACACATTTTTTATCAATAATTGTTTCCCTTTCAACGAGACAAACTTCTAAATCAGATCAAAATCCCCACGAATAAAATAGAATAGAATAGAATTTTGGAAATTATGTCTTGGCCGCCTCAATTTCCTGACCTCTCTCTCATAGAATTAATATAGGTTGAATTGTATAGGAGAGTTCGAAGAGAATAACTCAAATAGGGAAAGTGGGATGGTTTCAGTTCTTGAAGAAAGCTTGCGAAGTTCTGCCATTTACTCTTTTTGCAAAAAACTGTTGGAAAGAATTCGAAAATTTTATAAAACAGTAATTATGGCAGTTGGTGGTTTTATTGTCAAAAACAAAATATGATACTGTTGTATATTTTCTATAGTCTAATACTTATTTTTCGTCAAAATAAAAGCAAACACACTGTAGTTAATGAAACTTTATCATTTACTTTCAAACAGAAAATAGAAAAAATATAATTTTAAGGTGTGTTTTAAGAAATGCTGTATGGCTCCAAATTTTTTGCCAATAATGTATATATATGTTAGTATGTTATATTAGTAAGACTTATATACCTACATCATTATTATCTCCAAAAAGATATTCATACAATCCAAAGATATTCTCTGCCTTTAAATAACCTGCAACGGGTTGATAAGCCTTAGAAAACGAAATAATCAGCCTGATATTCCAAGTTTCTTAGCAATTTAGTGTGATTGTTTTTGATTGTGTGTATATATTATATTGTATGGTATGTGTGCGTATGTGTATGTGTGTGGGAGGGGTAGATGTGTGTTTGCGTGCGGAGATAGGTTTAAAAAGATACAGAGGTCATAAGAAGATAAGAATATATATATATATATATATATATATATATATATATAGGAGGCACGGTGGAGTAATGAATAGCGGCTTGGATTGATCGAATTCCAGTCGAATCCATTACATTCACTTACGTGCTAATACCCTTGGGAAAGCTTTGAAGCCTCTTCCTCTCCCTCCAGCAATGGGTAAAATAGCAAGTTCAAAAAGTGTGGATGGTCCTGCAAGTGGCCTTAACCACTATAATCAACTCTCATGTGCCGGTATCGGGCTATCCTAGAAACTGATCTGCTTGACCCTCATACGTCGATTATATATATATATATATATGTGTGTGTGTGTGTGTGTGTGTGTGTGCGTGAGCGTTTGATTTTGTAAGTGTTAATTTCAATCCTATAGTGAATGATGGAAAAACATTTCCCCTCCCCTTTCATCAGCAGAAGCACGCAAACGCATTCTGCGATTTTTTCTTAGCCAACAAAATAGGCCCGTTTTGCAGTTTTATATGACCTAGTTCTGATCTGTCTCGTCTTGAAGTGAGAACGCTACATTTGCTTGTCCGAACTTGATTAGTGTGTCAATGCCAATTCTTAGTTTTTGAACATTTTGTCGTATTACCGTTGATTTGTCTTGCCCATATTGTTTGCTTTTTGTTTTTTTGTTTTTATTATTTCTTGCCCTGTTCTTTTCTTTTCTTTCTGTTGTTATTACAAACTTTGTCAATTCCGTTTGTTGGACAGTTCTGTTATTTATTTTGCATTTAACTATGGCAATTCACTCCACAGTAAGCTCTTTATATGTGCGCAGATACAGTAATTTTGATCATTCTGAGTCACCCTTAAACGACAAGAAAATGTTACATAAATGTGACTGCGCGTAAACGGATGAAAATGAGAAAATTCTATTTTAAGGGCAGCTCCCATGCATATGGGACTTATAATGTATTTTTCACCATTCAGTTCTACATTGGTTTTTATCAACATTCTTGTACCATTTCTTTTTATGAAGCCCCAAACCAATAAATCGCTATTACCAAATTTCGCAGACATTGTTGTATATTTGGGATTATTTATTGTACAAATTGTTTCTATGATTGATTTTCGGATAAACTAGTCTTTGGATATATTCTCCTGCGTTAGAATTCGGTTCTATCTTTTTTCGTCACGGTATATCGCCATTTTCTCTATTTTTCATTATGTCATAGGAGACGCTCTTTTGTCCAATGTTTTTATTTTTTTTATTTATTTCGTTTTATTGAACGTTGTTTTAGTTAATGTTAGATTTTCTGGCATAATACATTTATTTAGATTGTTCTTTGACGATTTGTTCTTCTTAGTGAACGAATTGACCCTTCGGTTCTAATCTTACGTTCATCCGTTATTTAATGATCTGTTATTTTAGATTGGGATACTGATGAGTTCGCCAACTCTTATTGATTTCTTTTGTCGAATCAAAAAGGTCCACCAGAATCTTTCATGTGTACAGCCACATCACGTAGAAAGACAGGTTCTCGTAGGATCACCGAAGTTAAGCAACGTCAAGCCTTGTCAGTGCCTATATTGATTTGTCGCTTGGGAAAACCAGATGATGTAAGTTTGGATGTGTAGGGTGGTATAATGGATTATGGCTTGGAATTTTTAATGAGAGTACCCAGTTCTAGTTAGATTTCTTATATTCTCATACGTAAAAATACCTTTGGAAACTACTACTTCTCCTCCCAACCCCGGGTTAATTAGTAAGACATATACTACTGAATTATTATTATTATCTATAAAAAAGAAATTCTTAATAAAAATAGTATGTCTTTAAATAACCCGGAAAAGAGTTGATAAGTTGTAGGAAAATAAATTAATCAATCAGTTGGAATACTTCATATCCAAAACGCTCGCAAAACCAGACTTCACCTTCTGGGTGGTTTGGACAGTATGTCCTGATATTCCAAGATTTTTCGCGTTGACTCATTCTTTGTGACTTTTTTTAAAATTGTTGTTGCTGTTGTGGGTTTTTTTTTGTTGTTGTTGTTTTTATTGTTGCGGTTGTTGCTGTTGTTGTTGTTGTTGTTCTTCTTCTTCTTCTTCTTCTTCTTCTTCTTCTTCTTGCCGTGTCCCCTCAGGACTTTTTCCGATTACGGCTATTCCCAATTTCCTGTCTTGTATAGCTCTTAATAAATGTTGACTTTTTTTTTTATCCCTCTTAAAATCTGTTTTGCCATCCATTTACACAGACTCGCAAGGTAGGCTATGCCCTGTTTATCTCCCTCACGTTTGCTTTCAATATGTCCCGTGAGTATCAAATTTCCCAAGCCCTCTTTCCTCTTTATGTACCCTAAAACTTTCAAATACCGCTTTCTGATTTTAAATACAAACATTTTTTTGGTCTCCATTTTCTCTAAAACTTCGACGTAGCTTACATATTCAGTTCATGGTCTTCTCGGAATCTTTCTGTAGTACCATATTTCTGTTACTTTAAGTACCTTCCTTTTCTGTGAGGATATTGTCCAGCATCCACTGGAGGACTCATAGTTCAGTACTCTTTTCTTTATTTCTAATAAAATTTTCCTGTTTCTTAATACTTTCCAGAGCTTTTGTGTCCCAATGCGCTTTCGGATTTCAGTGTCACACTTTAAGTACTCTGTCACTTGTCAAGTGATTTAATTGTTCTACATATTTGATTTTGGTATCTCCCAATTTGTAATTTGCATGTTGGGCTGTTTCCTTTGCTGGCAACCATGCATCACTAAAAAAAAAAACGAACAACTTGAACGTTTTTCATTTTATGCAAATTGTGTTCGACTATTTAACATGATGATATTCACTAACGGCCGCACACGGTCGGATGTGGCATAAGGCCGAGTTTATTGTGGGGTATCCGAGCTCATAGGCTCGGGCAAAAATACCCCCTAAATCCCGTAAAAACGAGGTCGGGTAGCTGCCTACTACCCCAGACGAGACTCTGCCCTTTGTCATAGCCTCGTCCGGGTTCCTCTCTACACAGAGGCAGAGAGTTCGACAAGCACACCTCCGAAGTAATTCGGAGAGTGATGATATTCACAAACCGCCCCACGAGAGGCAGAGGTGGGCTACGTTTCGGTGGTGGGAATGTGGCTCAAGCCGAGATGACAGGTCAGAGCAGATAACATTGCAGATTCTTCTTTGGATTTTACCAATGATCACTAGATATACAGCGGAAGCATCAAATCAGAAAAAGCAGTAATATTCAAAGCAAGGACGAATGGTAGACTTATAAATATGGAAGATAAATTCTTACGGGAAAAAATTGTCTAGCACGACATACCAAACCAAATGTCCTAGCAGCAGACTTAGCAATTAGTCCAATATAATCTTCCCATTCATTGTTACTGCTCCATGCGACGCGGTGTTTATTATTTGTTAAAGTTCTTTGTTTGTGATTATGTAGCGTCAGTCTTCACCGCCCAGGTATTTTGCATTCGCTTGAATATATTTCTAATCGTTCATGTGAGAAAACCGGGGTATATAGTGTATAGCTGATACAAATCCTGAACGTATATTGCCGAAAATTTACAGCTTCTTAGTAAAGATTTAACAAATTCATTAAAAAAAAAAAAAGAGGCTCATTTTCAATTTGTTCGTTGCGTCATGGCAAGACTGTTGTGTTGAGGGCTGCTCCGAATTTTGACGCATGAGTTTCATCGTGCTTAAATGAATGAATAAATAACGCACTCGAATGTGGTCGTACTTAACCAAAGGGCATGTATTTCATTATTATGTTTTCCATATCATTAGCTATAAACAAACTATAAAACGAAAATATAATTACTGGATGGACATTGACTGAGACGAAAATCAAATTGCTATAAAGTAAACATTCAAACGGATGTAGTAGGTTGGAATTTATTACTAGGCAATTATTCAGTCGCGTGTAAGAACTATAGAAACAAATGCTGAAAAATCTTTTATTCAAACTATATACATACTCAAGGCCAAAAGTCTGTGACCAACCTACAGCTTTCGAAAAGTCGTGTAAACACTGAACGGCGCGTGCTTTTTTTCAAAATTTATTAGAGTTTTGTTCCTAAAGGCTTTTATCATATATTCAATAATAATAATAATAATAATAATAATAATAATAATAAAAATATCGACCCATTACAGTATAAAGTTTCCTTTAACATTTAGTTTTTTGCTTAATCTACCTTTCTGGTTAATGGTAATTTTAGGGCTGCAGATTTTAATGTTTAGGTAACCTCTTCTCTAAAATAAAAGGACAAGATGCAATAATGACCTACATAGTTTCAGCATCCTTGCTGGGTAGGCGTTAGCTAAACCATAGAAGGTATGAAATTTACTAATTATTAAGTTCAGAGCACAACCTCGAAACTTTAGTCTGTAGTCTACAGAGTGCGGCATAAATATTTACCCTTTATTTAAACGGAAATCGAAACAGATTTATTACGTAAAATAGTTTTCAATTTGTTATAAGGTTTCCTATAATTTAATTAAATATGCCGGCTCAAATTATATATTGTCGCAACAAAAATGGCAGAATTGTTAGTTGATAAGGCGGGTGAATGTTTGCTCAAAATCTGTTTTGAATGTATAGAAAAAATCTTGAACAGAAACAGCATCACTAAATCCAATACCAAGAAGAAACAGTTCGGTTCATTACGGAAGAATCATTGAAACCGTCAAGAAGAACATGTAGAGAAATCAATGAACAATCATGACAAAGATGGAAAAAGAATAAGTAAAAAAAATTACATAAGATAAATAGACAACACTTGTCTATATTATTTAATGAAACGTGTATGAATGAAAAGATGCTGCCTAAATACACACACAATACGGTTTGACGATTAAGACCAGCATGAAACAGCCTGTCGCCTGGATCTTGACTTCAATGTTCACTTTTATATATATATATATATATATATATAAAAGAGATAGAGAGAGAAATAATTAAGAGGATTTGAAATAATCATAATTAAGTAATTCATCGAGTCTAGAAGAAACCTCAACAGAATGCACTGGGCGGCCGTTTCGTCCTATATTTAGGACTCATCAGCAGTTCGCATCCAATACCGAGAATTGAAACCCGAACAGTTACGATAGGAGGCAAACGCCATACCAACTGTACCAATATATATATATATAGATATATAATTAATAATTCGGATACTTCAGAAAGCCATGGTAATATTTTATATTTCGCGAGGACGATAAAATTTGATTTCGCTACGTCAGACCCACGGTTTCAAAACAATGAATAAATTCAAAAATTCTTACAAGGATGAAACCGAAAAACGAAATGAAAAACAAGATTAGCGGAAGTCATGTTTTAAGATAGTTGCGTAGAGTAATAATGGGAGGGGTGAGGTATATGTCTCTTGGGGATACGATGGTTGTGGCGTTGACCTCTTATTCACCGTACACGAGAAAAGAATAAAGAAAGAGGGAGAGGCAGAGGACAGAAGAGAGGGAGGGAGAAATCCCCATACCTACATACATAGACATTTTTCTATATACACATATAATTACACTTACATATATGTGCCTACATCCATACACACATTCGCATCAATCTACACATATATGTTTTCACGTCAACGTGTCCAACGATACGTATGTATACACACATATACACCCATATTCATCTATTTATCTTGTTGTATTCATTAACACTTATGCACATATTTGGCTAGTACATTTCTAAATCAGTACTTAGATAATATGCAAGATGTCCTCCAATATATTATTAATCGTGTAGATATGGAGGGGGTACTTAAGAGTGTTTTCTCCAAGTGACCCCAGATATATACAGAACGCTTCATCTACTTAGGAGAGAATGCAAAAGACGAATACTCACGTACCTATTTACACAGACGGGGGTACTCATGTTTGCATATACAAAACAGTCCCGACACAGATATAAAAACAAAGAAGTATAATAGTATGCTTTTGTATAGACGTACATGAAGGAGAGAGATATGTGAGTGTTGGATGCCCAGGCGAGAGGCTTTTTGTAAAGTATTTGTAAATGCATATTTTTATTTTTAGTGGAACGTATGTTTATTTTCTTGTAAGTACCTTGTTTTAAAGGAATGTTTTATTTTCCAAATACAGTTACTAGATTGTAGCCATGTCCAGAGTTAATATCATTGAGTGTTGGATTTTTCTTTATTTATAACAATGTTTCCATTCTTTTTAGCACTCGGACTTACAGAACAGTCGGACAATTTCTACATTATTTATGTCCAGAAAAGAATGAAATTATAAGACAAGAAAAATTAAATAAAGAAAACTTAACCGAATTACTTTGTCAGTCTTTTTTAACGAAACTTTATATATATATATATGTATATATATATATAATAAATGTGAATGTCACTGTGTCACCATTTTTCAAGTTACACAAGTCTCTAACTTTGAATAACACGTTTCAAAAGAAAAAAATTCTGTTCTCCAATTAGATTGTTTCAAAATAAAATTGTATGCATTTTCAACGTTATTCCTAGATGTTGTAGCCCAACATATCATACCATTTTGGAATCAGGCTGACTCCTTGAGCAAATTAAAAACATTCCAGACCGGACCCAAAATCCTAAAATTTTGAATTCCCAAATTTTCATTACTGTGATTGTTTTCGACGATTATTTTTAGGTGATTTTTTGCGACGATTTTTTTTTTTTTTGGTACAATAACAATTTCTATAACTTGGAAATAAATTTGGTAATAATCGAGATTAATCGAAATAAATATAATTGTTTGTACGGAAAGTAAGGACCTAGGTGCATCAAATCTTCTTTAAATTTTTAGTTCTTCATTAGTTTACGGTTGCCTATCGCATCTACTGCTCCATGCCTATAGCGACAAAGGGCCAATGAAGAACCCTCCGCAAGAAATAGCTTAAATACCGTCCAATAGGGCGATTTTTTCTAGTTATATATATATATATATATATATATATATACGGTGTATATAAGTATATATATAGTATATATATATATATATATATATATATATATATATATATATATTTAAGCTAGTATATATATATATATATATATATATATATATATATATGTTTACGGTGTATTTAAGCTAGTATATATATTTGCGTGTATATATATATATATATATATATATATATATATATATATATATATATATATATATATATATATATATATACGGTGTATTTAATATATATATATATATATATATATATATATATATATATATATATATATATATATGTATATATATATATATACGGTGTATATAAATATATATAGTATATATATATATGTATACGGTGTATTTAAGCTAGTATATATATATATTTACGGTATATAAGTATAAGTATATATATATATATATATTGTGTATTTGAGTATATATATATATACGGTGTATATAAGTTTATAGTTTATAAAATATACGGTGTATATATATATATATATATATATATATATATATATATATACGGTATATAAGTATAAGTATATAGTATATATATATATATATATATATATATATGGTGTATTTAATAGTATATATATATATATATACAGTGTCTGAGACAGATACTTCATATCACATGGCAGTCCCATTTCTCAGATACAGAAGTATTAGAGAAAGCAGGGCTACCAAGCATTCAGTTGGTAATGAAAAATTGTATCCGATGGGTCAGTCACATTGCACGTATGGATGACAGTCGTCTACCAAAACTGCTGTTCTATGGTGAAATGTGGGAAGGAAAGAGAAATGCATCAAAACCGAAGAAGAGATTTAAGGCCACAATAAAATCTTTTCGGAAACAATCTGGACTATCTGTAGTCCTTTGAGAATAGCCGTATGCAGTACAGTGCCTACAAGCGTCTGATTCGTAAAGGCGAATAGGGTCCAGCACCGGGTCCACAAATTCACCACCTTAATTGTGACATATGCGGAAAATTGTGCCTATCTTCAAAAGCCATTTGTGTAAATGTGCAAAACCTAGTGTGCACCCGAATCATGTCACTGTAAACAAAACTGATCGGGTATGCCATTATGTGGCAAAATATGACGCAGTTTGGCTGGCCTGCGAATACATAGAATTTGAGGGGAGTGGGAGGGGGGTGAGGACATGAAATAAAGGAGGTGGTCACGCTCAAAACCGAGAGGACAGCCACGATATATATAAGAGAAAGAGAGTGGTGGGGGGAGAGAGGGTAAAATGTAAATTTGTTGCTGGTCTGTTTTCTATAGTAAGTATATTCTACGGGTTGGAGATATAAGCCTTTCATTCGAACCTAATACAGTTGACGACGGCCAGGGAAATGGTTAAACTGGAATAAGACAATTTCCGCAAATTGGCAAACAAACACATGTGGTGAGGAACAAATATGAAGCTTTTGAAGACGCGTTTCAAAACGAGACACCTTAATGGAAGCATTAGTGACGCTAACGAAAGGGAAACAAGCGTGAAGTACGTGAATGACAAGTGGAATTCCATTCCTAATGAAATCGAGGCAGATGATAAACCCAAGGAATGGCACATGGTGAAATGACGTTAAAGAATTAAAATATATATATATATATATATATATATATATATATATATATATATATATATATTTCAGAAACAGGTGCCATTGGCAAAACACGATATGGGCAAAATTTGAAAAAAGAAAAACTACAAGAGGCAGAACACAAAAAGAAGAAAGAACCGATAAGGCAGAAAAGATGCTTTTCAACACAAACACTCATACATACAGGCAGGTTCCAGTTCTGCAATCCATTCATACGCTAATAAAAGTAAATTACACCGCTGTCTCTCCTTTATCCCTCCTTATGTCCTGTGATTATTAACTTTTTCTAGTCTCCCTTCCTCATAATATGTACCAGCTTCGAGACTTTTCCTCATCTGTAAGGAAACTGCCGACCATTTAAGGCCAGATAGATAGATAGATAGATAGATAGATAGATAGATAGAGACCTAGATAAACAAATAGATAGATAAGACAATAGATAGATAGATAGCTAAGACCAATAGATAGATAGATAGATAGATAGATAGATAGATAGATAGATATAGATAGATAGATAGATAAAACACAGAGAAAAATAGATAGATAAGACCAATAGATAGATAGATAGAGATAGATAGATAGATAGATAGATAGATACTTGCAGACAGAGAGGCTGAGATAGATAGATAGATAGATAGATAGATAGAAGATAGATAGATAGATAGATAGATAAACAAATAGATAGATAAGACAATAGATAGATAGATAGCTAAGACCAGATAGATAGATAGATAGATAGATAGATAGATAGATAGATAGATAGATAGATAGATAGATAGATAAGACACAGAGAAAAAATAGATAGATAAGACCAATAGATAGATAGATAGATAGATAGATAGATAGATAGATAGATAGATAGATACGCAGACAGAGAGGCTGAGATAGATAGATAGATAGATAGATAGATAGATAGATAGATAAAGACCTAGATAAACAAATAGATAGATAAGACAATAGATAGATAGATAGCTAAGACCAATAGATAGATAGATAGATAGATAGATAGATAGATAGATAGATAGATAGATAAAACCTAGAGAAAAAATAGATAGATAAGACCAAAAGATAGATAGATAGATAGATAGATAGATAGATAGATAGATAGATAGATAGATAGATAGATAGATAGATAGATAGATCCTACCTCCCCGCCCAAAAGCAGTCTCACACATATTTATATCTTCTTTTCCATATTGTTTTGTCTATAATTTTCATTCAGGTTCTTTCTAATCTTTTTTTTCTATTTATGGAGCTCAAACTCTTTCTTTATTTCTTCCTTTTCATTTTTCTATCTATCGAATGTTTGCTTTTTTCAATCTTTCGTTTCATTTTTGTCCATATTTATCTAGTTCAGTCTATTTTCTTCTTTTCTTCCATATTTCTATCTATCTATCTCTTTTGTCCTATTTATCTACCTTGGTCTGTTGCGTTATCTTTTTTCTTTCTTTCGTTCTTTCTTTCTATTTTTCTATTCAATTTGCTCATTCTCTTTCTTTTCAATTTTTCTAACTATCTCGCTCAGTCTCTTTCTTTCATTCTTTCGATTTTTTTTCTATTTATCTAGCTTACGCTATTTCTTGCTTTCCATTTTTTTCTAATTTGCTTTCATAATCTGTTCCATTTCTGAATGTATCTGTTTTCTTTCTTTCCATTTCTTTTGTTCAGTCTCTACCTTTCTTTATTCCTTTCTTTCTTTCTTTTAATTTATCTAGCTTAGTATGCTTCTTTCTTTCTTTTTCCTTTCTTTCTTTCTATATATCTATCTATCTGCACACACATATATATATATATATATATATATATATATATATATGTATGTGTGTATGTATGTATGCAATCCACATCCCCACCCAAAAACACGCACACATATATAAATACATAAATATATATATGTGTGTGTCTATGTGTGTGTGTGCAAGAGTGGTATCAGAAATTTATAAATCAGTCGTATTGACCGCCTAAGAGACAAAAAGCAATGGCGAAAAGCATCAGCAAATATTCCTGTGGCTATGTCCCTTGATAGTATCGTGATTATATGCAAGTCACTAGCGGGACTCATAAAAACTGAATGAGGTTGTCGAATTCTCATAAGTCGAAATCGACGGAAGAGTCAATCATATATATATATATATATATATATATATATATTCTTCCTTAGATTTTCAGACAGATATCCTGACTGAACATTGGAGTGAGTGTATCTACTTAACAAGAGCAAATTTATAAAAGAACATGTATCATAAGGACAAATAGAAATCACAAAAAAATAAGTGTTAATATGACCAACAGAAGACAGGAGGCTATGGAGAAACATGAACAATGGTATCCTTAAGGACTGTGACACGTAAAATGGAGAACCTCCTTGACAAGTTTGAGTAAATGGACAAAGAAACAAGTAATATAATGGCAAAAGAATATCATAAATGAACAAGTGTTACTACGATCGATAAAAGGCCATGAAGCTATGGAGGACCCAGATAAGATAAATGTTGAGGGGTCCACACCTTTTTACACAAATGGACTCACCCAGTATATACATATACGTGAAGACCCGATAGACAAAGAGATGAGTCGAGTCCAGAGTGACAGAGTAAAAGGTTGTAGGTAACCGGAAGAGTGAGGGTGAGGTAACAGCGTTGTAGGAGTCACAGTGAGTGAGCACGTAGACTCAGTAAGAAGTAATACAGCGATACTTCAGTCCCAAAGACTGTATATATATATATATTCCTACTAACCCGTATTCCTGGAACTACTAACCTGCTTTACCAGTTTGTATTATTACGTTAATACATTATTTTCATATATTAATTCCTGGCGTTTGTTATTTATTGGTACCGGATTTCAACCCGGAAACCACAACAGTAAAAGTGGAAGGAACAATTTCATATAATAGACTGAAAACCTACTTGAAAAATTTGAATAAACATATAGCAATACAAAATTATAAATGAGCAAATTTCGAAACGGTGCACATTCTCTCCTGATGACCCCAGTTTAAATATAAATTCGCTTCAGGTGAGTTTCAATTACTTTCCAGTAATTTCCTTTTTCGATGAAAGCATAATACAGGAATATTGGGCGGGGCAGGAGGTCTGTAGGAACAAGACGAACAATAAATACACAGTAAAACAGAAAAAATATCCCTTGACGTGGACAGTGGAATCTACCCCCGAGGTGTTCCGTTCGAATATCCCTGAAAAAGTCAGGAAGGCGCAAATGTCGAAACATTGTGATAATAAAAACGAAGATGAGGATATCAGTCGGACTTTAGTTAATGTAAATAAATTCTGATTCACTCGTTCAAACTTGGAGATCAAATGCAATTACTATGTGACCAAAGTCCTGGAAAGAGGTAACTGTCCAAGTAGCGAAGCGCTGATCATCAAACGCCGTCTTCGATCGTCAGGACATGGAGCAAGAAAAGAAGTGTAAAGTTTCCGAAGTCTTATTCAGCGAGCTCACTTCAGCGGGGGAAGAAAACACGGGCTTGCCCTTTTTGAAGATTCAAGGACCAACGCAAAAAAGCACTGGACCTGAGCCTAAATCTTTTAAAACACAATCACCAAACCATAACAACTGGCGTTGTTCCATCACCATCGGAACCAAAATCTTCAAAGCCACCAGAAGAATAAAATAAGGAAGAACTCAAACGTCAAGTGAGAAAGGTTCGATAAATTCGATTTCGTCCTCCATCAACATTGCTATGAATTCAAAGCTATCGGCTCTTCCATACAAAAATTGGCCTACTTAGACATGAAAACCGTCAGAATGAAGAAAGCTATCAGGAAAGAAGAAATTACATTATTGGATACGTGATAAAGACGACGACTTTTATAAATTGAAAGGTTATGAAAATAATCAAAGAAATCGAAGGTAATATATATGTATGTTGTATGTATGTGTATGTGTGTGTAGATGTATGTGTGTATGTGTGCGTGTGTGTGGAGAGAAAGAAATTGAGAAAGAGAGAGAAAAATCTTAAAACAACAGTGAAAAATGTTCTTTTGGACGGAGCAGTAAAAGGAAGCATTAGAAACCTCGAAATTATGGCTCGAATTTGATAGATTACCTAACAAATATAAGATTAAATGTTTATTCTGTGCGCGATTCGAAATAGACGAGAGTAACATTCATTTGCATGTCCCTGAAATCAAAAGAATTGTAATCCTTTTTTAGCAGAAAAATGCAGACTGACTCAATAAGCACGTCGTCCAGTACTATAAGTACTTGAAATTGGATCTGTACTATTCATTGTACAAGGTGATCCGTATATCTCGTCACCCCACACCACTCTTCCAGACTATAGGAGTGCATGTCAGCCATCTGAAATTCAATATTATATTATGTACGTGTGACAAGACGTTCGGACCACATAACATTTAATGTTAATTTTGCATATATATCATATCTATATCTATCTATCTATCTATATATATATATATATATATATATATATATATATATATATATATATATATATATATATATATACCATATACGTGCTAATACCCTTGGGAAAGGTATGTATCCTCTTCATCTCCCTCCAGCTATGGGTAAAATAGCAGGACAGACTGGGTTCTATAGCCTTGGACGGCAACTGGTCTAGGAGAAGGACAACTATGAATTCAAAACCTGCGGAGGGTCGTTTG
>CAHIKZ030004911.1:2720000-2792500 GCA_903632075.3 Acanthosepion pharaonis
TGTACAGGATATTGTGCTCATGAAATTTTTATGTCGTAGGGTGCTTTTTGTAGGTTCCCTGAGCGTATGCGGTAATATGGTATATGGAGGATTAAATGATGATGGATAGCTTCTTGTGGTGTCCGTGCAAATTGTAACGAGTGAATGGGTCGTGAATCGGATCGTGAATAGTGAATTCGATCCTCACTGGGTGTCCCATACATTCGGCACTGTGCCACATATAGGTTAATGCTTAGAAATTCACCAGTGGTGTAATGAATAGCAAGTTTGTATCGGTAGATCAATTATGACCGAATAGTGAGTTCTACCCTCACTGGGAGCCCCATAGTTTTGATCTTGTGCTACAGCTAAGCAAAACTCACCACTGGTTTAATGTTTAGCAAACTTGCCTCGCTAGATCTCATCATCCTTCGGCCTCCCTATGGTTGGTCGGTACTCTGTTCACAATCCCTGGCCACACTGTCCGGTTCTGTATTGCTGCTCCTAGATCCCCAATATCAAACACTAAATGCCGACCTAAGCTGTCTGGGGAAGTCAATTTTTGTGAAAAGACACTTCCAGAAGGATGCCATAGGAGTAAGGGTGAAATGATTTCCCTGTCCGCTCGTTTTTGTTTGAGCTTGAGAGAGAATTGATCTCAGTCTCCTGTTAATTCCCCCTCCAAGTTCTCCACTGCCTTAACCGGGTATTGAACTCACACTCGTTGGGTCCTGTCAGTGAATCTAATCAACGCCTTTATCCACTCTGTCGTATGTCCTTTGGCGACAAAGAAGAGGACAATAGTCCGAATAATATAAATAGTGAACCACCAAAATGTCTCTCAAAGATGAATGGCAATTCCCAGATAATAAAAAAAGGGAATCTTTAGAGACATTTTCACCTACGTCCTGAGGATCCATGGGCATTTAAAAAAAATCCTAACGTACCCAGTAAGATATATAAATATAAGATTTTATTTATTTACTTATTTTTAGTTAGTTGACATAAGGTTACAGTAGTAAGGTAACCGAAAACGGCCAACCTCATTACTTTCACGAACTTGCAATACAAGCTTGTTAACAATCACTGTGCAAACGGCTCCTCTGCATGTATACCTATATACAGAAAAATGTGACTGTTTTTTTTTATTAATCCATTTATATTTCGTTCAAATTAAGGATAATTTGAAAGCGGCTTCAAAATAAGGAAGTAATTACCAATGATAAAGAGAAGAAGCGAAAACTTTATTAATTCTGATTATTTAGTGCCCCCCCCCATATATATATATATATATATATATATATATATATATATATATATATATATATATATATATATATAATAAAAGACTTAAACATATATATATATATAAACATATATATATATATAAACATATATATAAATACATATAGATATAATCATATATATAAATATATATATAATACAAAGTCTTAAACTAATATTATCTCTCTCTCTCTCTCTATATATATCTCTATATATATATATATATATATATATATATTCGATCAAATTCCTGTAAGACCAATTTCTTGCAACATTTTGCTCCTCAGGGAATTGGTTTCTGTAAAGTCTGAGTTTGTCTTTCTGTTCTCAATATGACAGCTTTCTGTTTTCTTTCTGTCAGACTTGAATTAACGCCAGAAGTTTAAACATGAAGATCAGTAAAACCGGAAATCAGAAGTGTACTCATGCATTATGGGAGCAAAAGTCATCGCAAAAGTAACATTTGTTTTACAGTGAGGTTCAAAGAGGTCATTATCAATGTCATCCGACAATAGCACTGGCTGCTCGGTCAATTAATGCTGAACGTTTCCTTGTATTTCCTAGTATTAACATTGACAGCACGGTTTAGAATTTAGAATATGGATCAACCTAACAAATTTAGTATATGAGTTAAGTAAATAAATAAAACAGAAAACGAAAACATCGAGACCTTCCTATGGATGTTATACATGGCGCTAAACTGGCTCAGAAATATCTAAACTGTCAGTTGTATATAAACGCTTTATTTGGTAAACGATGTTAAATTGCTTCCAGCGAATGAACCCTGTGGGTCTTGAGGGACCTCGCGGGTTTTCGCTACAGAATCCGAAAGAACTTGCTAAATAACAGAAACCAGAACACTTGAGGCATTTCAAGACCAAA
Organism: Acanthosepion pharaonis; assembly: GCA_903632075.3. Lineage (NCBI taxonomy): Eukaryota > Metazoa > Mollusca > Cephalopoda > Sepiida > Sepiidae > Acanthosepion > Acanthosepion pharaonis. The sequence goes on from CAHIKZ030004911.1 coordinate 2,722,146, forward strand.
GCAATTAAAATAGATAGCACATGTAATTCGAATAGAAAATATTGACCTAGAAATATTCTGACATTCCATACAAGCTTAAACAAAAGATTAGAAAGCAACCTTCCATCAATTGTGGAAATAGCAATAAGAGCTATTGAATTTGAGAAAGCTATTTTCCTGAAAAATTCTTTTTAAAGAGGTCATTATCAATCTCATTCGACAATAGCATTGGCTTGCTCGGTGATTGAATGCTGAACGTTTCTTTATAAACATTGCCATTAACGCGAAATTGAGTGCAACAGATTTAGGTGAAATTTGGCTCGCCTATTCCACCGTTATGTTCTCTAACATCCATCCGTAAATAAATGATAATTTCACATGTAAATATGTTCCGATGCAAATTATATATATATATATATATATATATATATATATATATTTTAATATAAGATGTTTTTGTGAAAGATAAGACATGATTCGAGGTGTCTCCTGAAAATGTTCGCGGTACGACCAAGAAAGGATTAAAAAATAAATCTTGATGATTGTCCGTTAGGTAAGATTTTGAAAGTTCTGTTGGGTCGTGTAGTTTTCAGCACTCCTACTAAAGAAATATATGTGACGACCCAGTTCAAGTGTAACAGAATAAACTCAATCATATAGCATTATTATTTCTTCTGTCATTCGCCTAGCAAAATTTAGTGAATACAAAATCAATAATATAGATAAACCACATTAAATGAATAAGAAGTCAGAAATAAATAAGTAAGAATTAAGATGTGTACCTATACATTATAGGGACAAAAGGCATCGCAAATGTAACCAAAAAGAGCCACTCGAGGTAGAGGGTTACGTTTAGAGGCCGTTTGTGTGTATTGCAGTGGGAGATAGCGATTAAACTAAGTCTTGAAGAGGTTAAAATTGTAATCAAGGAAACATCCTGTCAAGAGTCAATTCCGCAGGGCTGCGGTTCGCGGGAAGAAGCTGTTCGAGTGGAATGTGACTGCAGTCATCGCGGCAGAACGAAATCGTTGCTGATTTGCAGCCTATTACGATGATGAACTGGTCATTAATAATCTTTGTGACAGCATTCATTTTTCATATTGTCAGCGTTCTAATGATATACGAGACTTTGACAAGATTCCGCGGGTAATAGATCTGTCCCAAAAGAATAAATATTAGCTCGTCTGAGAAATTAAATAAAAAAAAAACACCTGTGTCTACAATATCTAAAAAGTTACAATAAAACAACAAACACAATGAAACTAATTGAGATCTATCAATATATAATAGTGACAAAACAGCGTCTCAAAACCTCAAACGGAGAGCAGACTAGTGAATACAACACGCGCAATATTCTGACAAAAAGCAATAAATGTTATGAAACTGATTCAGGAGAATCAATTGATTATACTAACAAAATTTCGCTTCTGAAAATCAAACGGGAAGAAGGTCGGTGAATACAGCTGCCGAATTATATTGTGATAAAATCAATAAAGATGGTGAAATTGATACGGGAGAACCAATTTATGATAATAGCAATACCTCGTCAATAAGATTTTTTTTTTACAATGATGTTTACCCTGTACAAGACCTGTGAGCCACTCGAGGTAGGTTACAGAGTAACAGGCACAGTTTTATTCGGATATTGTGGGGAAGATAACGGTTAACCTTAAAAGAGATTAACCTTGAAGAATTTAAGATTGTAGTTGATCGGAGAAGCATCCTCTTGGGAGTCGGTTCCACAGAATAACATTTCGTAGTAGCTGCTCGTGTAGAAACTATACTTCGTCAGGGTGATACCAAGGGAATGACAATAGTTCGCTACAAAGGACATAGAATAGTGGGTCAGCCGTTCAGGTAAGAAATGGCAGAACTACGGAATGTTCTTCGTCTGAACACTTTCAACAGAAATAGCTAGAGAGCAGCGTGAGGTTTGTAAAATTTCGATGTAGGGATTTAAAAAGAAGGAAAGCCAGTCAGTACAGCAGTAAAAATAACCTGAAAATAACAATGACGTTAATAAAACTGCTACAGGTGTATCAATATCTAAAAGTAAATGCACTTTATCTTATAAGCTTAGATAGGAAGAAGGTCGAGGGATACAACAGCCGAAATATAGTAGTAAAAAACCATAATGATTAAGGAACTGTTCTGCGAGAATCAATGTACAGGGTGGTGTGAAAGTCTTGTAACCCCTATAAAATATAATTTTCCGTTTTCAACGCTCTTTGTGGTTTTAACAAACAGAGGGTTTTACATGAAGGATACCAGAATATTCATCAGTTGAAGAACGTCGTTCGGAGAGGCTTTGCAACAATCAACAATGTACAGTTTCGTAAAATATCATACAGGACATGGCACCGCATTCCACCGTTAAGTTCTCTAACATTGTAAGAGCCACGAAGATAATGGTGTTCTTGCTGCTTTTAAAAAGAACCTCCAATCAGTGGTTAACTGGTGGAGGAAATAGCTTGTACATTTTAACGCCTCTAAAACTACTTTCATTTAACCACCGTGGAGAAACTTTTCTGCCTGACTGCTAGACCTAAGAGAGCAATACACTACACCTTCTTCCGACTTCAGGTGGGGGGCGACTACATCAAATCTGTAGCTGCATCTACTGTAAGGAAATGTGGGTCACTGTATCGGGGCCAGAAAATTTTTCTCGTCACAATCCATCCTGCACATTTGCAACTCTACCATTCGTCCGTGCATTGAATACTGTTGCCATATCTGGTCTGGTGCTCCTAATTTACATCTAGAGATTCTTGACAAAATCCAAAGAAAGATCTGTAATGTAATCGATCCTGAGCAGGCATCTCCACTTCAGTCACTACCGACGTGCAGTGGATTCCCTCTGTCTTTTCAACAAATATTTTCATGGCAACTGCTCTGGCGAGCTATTTTCTGCCCTAGTGCACCGACTACATGAATTTAAGCGGGTTACTAGATTGGCATCTAGGTCCCACTCTTTACTGTTAAAATACCTAAACGCAAACGCCATTTCTACACCAACCGTTTAATTTCTCGTACTTCCTACCTGTGGAACTCTTTCCCGTGTCCTGATAACTACAATCTTCAAAAATCTAAATGCAATGTCAATTTCCATATTCTGTCTTCTTGAATCCCGTTCATCTTTTGTCCTTTCCTAAATCCTCCCTATTCTCAGTCTTTTCTTTCATTCCCTATAACTCCCTACGTACTAGTGGCATTTTCACCTTGTTTACATAGAGAAAGAGATTTATATATAGTTTAAAAATATGAAACTATTCTTGATGTTAATTAATGGAGAAAAGCAAACATTAAAAAAGTGTGTCAAAAAGACAGTTATTCCTTTGATACCGCTATTACTGTATACACTTTTGACTCCCTCAGCAATGTTTATTTACAAGTTTATAAATATATGTGAACCAAGTCCAATGCGATATTTATTGTTTACGTTTTTGTAAAGATTTCTTATTTTACATTTTATGGAGAAATAATTTTGAAAAGAAATATTTTTATTAGAACAATTTATTTTAGAATATTATAAAATTATCCCAATATAGTCTCAACCTATTTTAGTGAAATTATGTGGCGAGAGCAGACGAAAAATCAGTAGGAGAATTGATTTTCTCAAAATTGATAATTACTTTTACTCATCGTTATGTGTTTATTTAAATTTTATTTTCCCGCAGTCATTTTTTATAAATTTATAAATTAAAAAAATAATTTTATATTTATTTTTTTATAAAATAATAAATGATAAATATTTCATTATAGTTGGTTTCTTAACATAACCTTATAAATATGAAATTATTCTTTGTAAATAAGCAATGTAATAAACAAATAGTATTTGATATCTTTGTTATTAATTCTCAAGAATAAAGAAAACGTGTAAATTTACCTTTCAAATATTTGGGTTTTATTAAAATTATAATCATCCTTTTTTCAAATAATAAACATTGCCGAAGGAATCAAAAGTTTATATAGTAATAGCTGTGTCAAGGAAATAAGTTCTTTGACAGACCATTTTTTGCAAAAGGAATCAGTTCTTGTTTGCTAAGTCAAGATTGAACTATGGCACAAGTCTGAGGCGTCCAGTGAGGACGTAACCCACTGCTAATAGGTCAACCAGATTAGCTCGCTAAACTTTACTCTATGCTGCGTTGCCAAAACGATCGGAATCAATTATTACTTCGGAAACTCAGACATAACAGGAACTAAAAGAAATAAATATTCTTTTGAAGTTTGAAATTATCACTTATGAATCTCTTCATTTTCGGTAAATGTTCATAATTGAAATTAATCTAACTTTAAATCTTCCTTCCTCTTCGCTCCTCCGTTTCACACTTTCTGCAATCAGCCATCGTTAGTATTCGCTAAAAAAAAAAAAAAATATTCAGAAAAAGTATGAGTACTTGGTGTAACAGCAAAATTTTCCAAATCGTGTAACAGCATGGGATAATCGTCTATCCCACAAAATGATTAATATCTTTAAAAAAAAAAATAATACACTAAACTAATTGAGTTTCTTTTTTCCCCGGCTTTCATATAAGACGTTTAATCATCTTGGCATAATTTGTCGTAAGAATAACTAAAAGGAAACAGATTGAATTATTCAGCTAGAAAGGGAACCGGTCAAAATCGTTTCGTGTCAGCCCAACTATATCTTGTCAACTGATCAATGGTGAGAGGAAAAAGATCATTTCGGCCTTCACCAATGGTACAAACATTCATACTCTGTCTTCCATCTTCAAAGTTCATTCAAGAATCATGTGTGAATAAGTTTAAAAAAGACGAAGCAGTAGAGAGGAAAACTGGACCAGGATGTCCCAACAACAAAGAGGGATCATCATTTCAACTTAGAATTAAATACATTCTTATTGTTCAAAATAGATTCCAATCATGTTATAAAAACCTCGGAGAATTCCGGTAATATGTCTTTAATCATTTCTAAGATAAAATTGTTTAAGACTTAATCTAACAATTGGACAATTTTACAGTTACACGATTTGGACAATTTTACTGTTACACCCGATATACCCTGGATTTAATTCTCCACAGGATAAAAAAACGTCAGTATCTATCTATATTTCTGAGATACGGTATGGTAATTATTTACATTTTTCATACTGTGGTCCCCATCTTTGTTGCCACATTCACGACGTTTCGGTCATTATGCGCTCCGGCCTTCTTCAGGAGATCTTCAGGTGTTGGAATTTCGAACCGAACCCTTTATTTTAGTTCACGGAGGTAGATTGTTCTAATTCAACATGCCATGCCTTAGGATATTTCAGTTTCAGTTATTTTACTTTAGTAACTCAACTTTTCAAGGTTTCCTCCTCTCTGCTGTGGCTAGGTTGAGATACTGAGTTAAAATAACTGAATCTTAAATATCCAAAGTCATAACACGTGGAATTAGCACAATCTACTCTCGTAAACTAAATAAAGGATACGGTTCGAAATTCCAAGGTAGGTCAACTGAAGAAGGCCGGAGCACAAAACGGCCGAAACGTCGTGAATATGGCAATAAAGATAAAGAAAAAATGAGATAAATTTAAAAAAAACAAAAAAATTATTATCTGACTTGAGTTAGAATCCGACATTTTTGTTATTATATAAAAAGCCGGAATCTATTTAAATATTTACATAAGGTTTTTGTCATCGCTAGGAAACATTAAGGCCCACTGAAAGACATTCTTAAAAAAGTGATGAAATACACATATTCTTTAGTGTGCTTAGCCATCCTGTAAACTCAAAAGTATTAAGGGCAAGCTAAGTAAAAGTGGTGATTCGATGGAGTCACTGTGGAGGAGGCAACAGTAAACCAGAAGAGGCGTATCGATAAAAAATCACAGTAGAATAGGTTAGGAGATACCACTCCACTATATTTGCTACGAATAATCATAGCAAAATACAACTAAAAATAAAACAAAATAACACGAAAGGAATCATCATTTTTAGTATTGATTTCACGCCTGGCAAGGAGAGACATGTGCGACAATTGCTTCCTTATCTTTCTCTAGCGGCTACTCGCAATAAAGACAATTTGTATATATTTATGATTAACGGGCAAAGTTTCTAAATTTTGCATTAAACTACTTCAACTTCTTACTGCATAATAACATTCAATTAATTTACAATATTTTATCATAGCTCCGAAGCTTATTACATGATAAGGTTACATGGGATAGTGCCGTGTCTGTCATTCAAACCAACATTCGAATTGATGGCGTCTCAAACATCCGCCACTGGATTGTGCGTGAATTTACTCAGCTATCTAATCGGGCTCACCTCGGTGATTCAAACTTTATAAGGTACAAGAGAAAAAAGTCATCTTCCAATGTGGAGGCCCTAACTCCATTAAAATTCAACAGAATACGGGTCTGCGTTTATCTGGGTTTCAATAAGAATTTAGATGTGGCACAAGGCCGTATAGAGCACCCAGTGAGGATCGAACTCACTACTCAGTCGTAATTGTTCTAGCAAGACAAGCTTGCTAACCATTATGCCACGTCGAGGTGCCCTTATTTTCCAAGCGTAGCTCAGATGTGGAAGATGGCCGAAAGTATGGAGTACCCAGTGAGTATCGAACTCACTAATCAGTCGTAATTCTTCTAGCAAGACAAGATTGCTAACCATCACGCCACCTCGAGATGCCGTTATTTTCCAAGCGTAGCGCAGATGTGGCACAAGTCCGAAAGTATGAGGCACCCAGTGAGTATCGAACTCACTACTAAGTCGTAATTGTTCTAGCGAGACAAGCTTGCTAACCATTACACCACCTCGAGGTGCCCAGGGCTTCAATAACAAACTATCCTATATATTAGTGTCATAAACGTAGAAACTGAAACGCTAATTCTAATTGAATTTTGAAGATCATGCCTATCTTCGAAACAAAAAAATGATATATGCGGTCTATCCTGGTTAGAAGATCGAATTCTCAATCCTGTGGGAAATATTTTGAGGACTCAGAATACTTACTTCTCCTCCCTACGACTGTGACAATGGATTGCCCGACTTAAAAATATGGCAAGTAGCTACATTAGAGTAGGATCTGAGTAGTATTTTGTTCTGTTTTATGTATTAGTATTTAATAAACATTTTCTTTCTTTTTTCGTATCTATCTTCTATTCCTTCGGTATTCTAACTACGGCCATCTCAGCTATGTTGAACAAAGACAGCATTACAATACCTTTAAATGTGGAGATTTTACATGACTGCTTCTCCGACTACCTTCAAAATCAGCTTGCATAGCATTTTTACCTGTCATCTGATCGAAGTGCTGAACTACTTCACCTAAGCCAAATATTGACAATGCCGAGGTGAGTGTCGACATCTTGAGTACTAACAGTGTTTTGAAGTCAATGGCTTACCTGTCCTCAATAAAAACTGTTCTTTTTTTAACTACTGCTCCCCACTATTGCGCAGAATTTGTAATTTTTTGTCAGGATACTGTCTATTTTAATGCTCTTCCACCAAACAATCTAGATCGTAAGAAATTCACCTACTTAAACCGAACAATTACAGGTCCCCTTGCTGAATCTTACGAATGGAAGTTGCAATCAATAGAAACCAATTTTTCTTTATTTTTAGTACGCAATCACTGCTTTTATCCAAACCTATTTACGGAAAATATACTGTGCTTTATGCTTCTAATAGAACTCCATTCGATATACAACATTAACACTAGACATGCTCCTATTTGCAAGCCCTAGAGCCAACCTATTGAATCAACATAGTTAAGCAACGTCGTACCTGGTAAGTACTTAGATGAGATAGTCTGATGATATAATGGATAATTGTTAATCAGAAAGTCGAGTCGCAAAGTCGAGTTCTAGTTCTGTTTGTTAAATTCACTTACGCGAGTCCACTTCTTCAGCTATAAGTCAATTAGTAACACTTGTATCACTAAACAATTATCATCTCTAAAACTAAAATAAAATTGCATACAAAATATTTTATTTTAATCAGATCACAGAATGATAGGTTGAGTTGTCAACTCATGTTCAGAAAAAAATAGTAAATAAAATTTCGGTGTTTAATTTTATAGTAAATGATTTTGCATCAATCTCATAGATAGTCGTATTGATTTTTTCTTCAGAGTCTGTCTATATTTCTGAGATGAAGTATTATGTACATTATTCGAACTATTGTCCTCATCTTTGTCGCCATATTTATTACAACGTTCCGGCCGTTGTACGCTCCGGCCTTCTTCAGGTGGTCGGAATGTCGAACTGAATCCTTTATTTCACTCACCGGGGTAGACTGTTCCGGTTCCACATGCCATGTTTGATGGATGTCAGTTATCAGTTATTTGCTAATTTCCCTCTAAAAGTTCTCCACTGCCTTGATCGGGTATTGGACTCACACTCTTTGGGTTGTGTCACTGGATGTAACCAACGCTTTTATCCACTGTGCCATGTCTCCTTGAGGATGTATTTCTTGTCCGAAAGAGTAAGACTATTTTTTTTTTACTATTTGCAGTCACAGTAAGTAGTAGAGGTTTATCCATTGTTTCCTGTTTAGGAAATGGTTCTTTATAGCATGCTTCAAATCTATAATTCAACTCTTCAAGTTCTCAACTGCCTTAACCAGGTATTGAACTCACAACGGTTTGGGTCCTATCATTAGATCTAACCAACGCCCTTATCCACTGTACCATGTGTCCTTAAGGAACTTGGAGAGGGAAATTAACAGGAGATAACAGATAACTGACATCCTTAGACATGACAAGTAGAACTAGAAGTCTACCCCAGTGAGTGAAATAAAGGGTTTAGTTCGACATTCTAACCACCTAAAGAAAGACGGAGAGTACAACAGCCGAAACTTTGTGATAAATACGGCAACAAAGATCAGGACAATAGTCCGAATAATGTAAATAATGTACATAATACCTCACCTCAGAAATATAGACAGATACTTAAGGATCGGCTAAATATGGCAACAAAGATGAGGACAATAGTCCGAATAATAATTAAAATAGTGTACATAATACCTCATCTCAGAAATATAGACAGATACTGAAGGATCGGATAAATATGGCAACAAGAGATGAGGACAATAGTCCGAATAATGTAAACAGTGTACATAATACCTCATCTCAGAAATATAGACAGATACTGAAGGATCGGATAAATATAGCAACAAAGATGAGGATAATAGTCCGAATAATGTAAATAGTGTACATAATACCTCATCTCAGAAATATAGACAGATACTGAAGGAGAGGATAAATATGGCAAGAAAGATGAGGACAATAGTCGGAATAATCTAAACAGTGTACATAATAGCTCATCTCAAAAATATAGGCAGATACTGATGCAAAATTGTCTAAAATTATTTTTTTATAAGGTTCAGGAAAACTTTAAAGTGAATAGTTTCCCAAGCTTTTTATGGTAGAAAATTTTTTATTGGGGTGAATATATACAGAATGTGCACTTATTTCTGACCCTATTAAATTTCTGTCAAGGTTTTAGAATGTTTCTCCTTTCGTAACTAAATTTATGGTCATCGTCTGGGATATTCATTAAAAAAAAAAAAAAAGGAGGCGGTAAAAAGCAAAACCAAAAAAAAACGGTTGAAAAACTGAACGAAATTCGATGCGGTGTTGAACTTAAAAACGTCTGATACGAAGTTAAGCAACATTAAATTAAGAAACATGAAGCCTGGTCAATACCTAAACGGGTGACCGCTTCGAAATACCTGATGTTGTAAGCTTGAATGTGCAGCTTTTGTACTGGATAATGGAATTGGAAATCGAAGAACCAAGTTACAAGTCCAGTCGGATGAGTTCTCTATATTCAATTACGCAAAAATACTCTCGGGAAGAGGCTGAACCCACACGTCGTCGCCGCCAGTTAATAGTTGATTAGTAGAACCAGTATCAATAAATCATTATTATCTCCAAAAGATTCTTACAATCTAAAATATTTTCTGGCTTTAATGACCTAAAAATAAAGGTTGATAACTCGTAAAAAACAATTAAAATATAGTGAACCTACATCTTTCCTCTCACTGCATAATTATAACAGAAGTTTCCTATCCACCCCCACGATATATATAGTTACAATTCTATCGGATTAATAAATAAATAAATAAATAAAATCCATTACTTCTTTAGAAAATGTTTTGTTTACGATAGGATAGGAAACTGAGCAAATATGAATATTTCGGGAGTCGGAGAGAGATTAGCATTTAGAAGACATTATTCCCCATTGCTTCGCCGACGACGCACTACGCAACCGAGTTAGTCTAAAATACGTCGGATCTAACGACAGTTTCTCCTGCCAAGGGGTCGCATTTTTTAATAAGATTTCTGAAATATTCAGGCCGATAGAAGAATATAAATAAATACCCTGTTTAGTAAATAAATGGTTCGTTTACTCATATGTGGATATCCACTAAAAATAACGTTTAAGTGGGAAAATATACAATTCCACCAATAAGAACATTACAAAGCAAGAAACGCGTGATATGGAAGTTAAATTTTGTCATTCAATTACTCAGCTTACCATTTAATAATTGTTTCGTACGACATCTTTTGTTCATATAATTTCAAAGCTAGAGTTCCATTTACCGGACTGCAGGAAAAGTAGTTTCGCTGTAAAATTTTGTGCAGAAAATCATTCTATGAGCAAACATACAGTAAGGGTAAAAGGCTAGATAATATTTGTTTTTTTTTGTGTCTGTAAATGAGAATGGACGATTTTTATTTATTTATTAGTATTTATTATTTTTTTATCGCAGAAAACCGATCGGTTACAATTTTGTAACTCCTTTGATATTGTAGAATATGTTTTGGAAAAAAGTCACTAAGTGTTAACGCGGACAAAAAAATTCCTAAGATTTTGTCCAAGAAAAAAAAACAAAATGATAATCCAGATATGGAAAGAAAAAAAGAGGAAGATATGGGGAAAAAGACCGAAAGAATTTTATAACTTTTCTCGAAAAATAACTATGAACCCTGCTGCTATACTGCTACCATTTTGAAGCGGGTCCGTTAAACGAAGCTCTAACCAATTCCCAAGATTCTTATTAAATCATCGAACATTTCACACTGACTTTCTAGCATCTTCGGTATACATTTTGAGAAATTTTGATTAAATTCTCCAAAGATATTGAATCAAAACCGGATCGACGTGTTATAATGAAATCATTAATTAAACCGAAAGGACGAATCGGGTTCATTATATGTTTAACCTTACCAACATTCAGGACATGTTCAAGCGCTTTTCTGGAAATAGACATTTTAAAGCAGAAGTAAAAGCACCTCTTTCAAATGTCATAGATATTCCAAGACAGTTTTACAACCACGAAAGAAAAATTCGTTTATGTTGTTGCAATCCGTGTCGATACTGACTTCAGTTCTTCAGACCCCAACAGCACTTCCTTGACTATATCAATAGAGGATGAATTCTTTTTTCATATTGGCTTTCTTATACAAGAGATATCGATGTGGTAGCATCAATTCAATAAGGTAGCAGGATTAAAATCTCCTTAGCTTTGCATTCCGCCACGTATGAGATGATGAATCCTGGTGCGGAAAACCTATCGACAATTAAAAAGTTCTTGTGGCCTTCTGCCGACTTACCAGCTTAGGGTGTATGAGTGTCCAAAAACAGTATGAGAATGCCCTGGCCGAGGAAACGTGACACGTTTTGTCATTAGGGCATTCTGTTTTTATAGAGAGATATATAGAGAAAGAATGGGTCCATTTCTTTTATGATTCTTTTGTAGCAGAGCCATTTAGCTGTCGTTAGCAGACGTTCGTTTGAAGACAAGTGGAAAAATAAACAAATGTAATTAAAATAGGAGTAGATATGTTCATCTATCGCCGGGCTTGAACACATCCCGTTGTTTTGAACAGAAGCTGTTTAGGATTGGATTTCCGGATCCTTTTTATTACCTAGCTAGGGGTGAATTGATTAAAAAAAAATTACATATTCGACAAAGCATACAAATATTATTTGAAAGTAAAGAGAAGAATGGAAGACGAAGACGTCTTCAATGTCCACAAGAAAGAGTTACTCATCCAGGAGAGATAATTTCATGCAAGAGACATTATTATCTTTCTTCTCCGTCGATGATTGATTGATTTGCTTATTTAATGGCATATCAACATCTTATGGGTCATTCCGTACGGAAATTTAATTTTCTTAGGAGTTTAAAGTAATAAAATTTTACATATTTTATTCCGCTTTCGCAGTTGAATGCATGGTAGATGATACTCAGCTTTTGTGCATGTTTGTGTGGACATGATTACTAGAGGCGATGATATGTGCGTTTTATGTTGTAGATTTTTTTAAAGTTATATTTTGGAATAAGGTTTAATTTAAGAAATTTTAGGATTTTATATGGATTAATGTAATGAAAGTGTTCTTTGATGTTTGTTTATTGTTTAGTTTGTTTATTTTGTTTGGCGGCATACCAACCTCTATCTGTCGAATGCCGCAATCTAAATATTTTGTACGTAATTTTATTCTTTTAACTACAAATAATTTGTACATAATTTTATACTTTCAGGATAAAAGTACATTTTTAGACCCACTACAGAGAATCCTCCCTGCCTCCCATCAGTATGGCTAATGCCCAACTCTAACACTCTGCGCCTGTTTGGTCTCACGCTGAAAACTGACCTGAAGTGGGACAACTATATTGAATCTATAGCTTCATCTACCACAAGGAAAGTTGGTTCTCTGTCGCGCCAGAAGGTTTTGCTTGCCAGAGTCCATCATTCAAATCTACAAATGAACCATTCGTCTTTGCATGGAATACTGCTGCTGTATATGGTCTGGTGCCCCCGTTGTTCATCTCGAGGTGCTCGGCAAAAACCAGAAACGGATATGCAACGTGGTTGGCCCTGTCTGCAGTCGCTACCCCACAGACTTGCCGTGGCTTCCCTCTTTCTTTTCTGCAAGTAATTTCATTCCAACTGCTACGACGAACTACTTTCAATGGTTTCCAAACTGCATGAATTTAAGCGTGCTACTAGGTTGGCCTGTCGAAACGATTAAATGTAGCCGTCTCTTCTAGTTGATCCCCGTGTCTTTCTTTTTATCCTTTCCCCAATATATATATATATATATATATATGTGTGTGTGTGTAATATATCATATATATTATTATTTAGATATTATATGCGTGGTACTTATCAGAAATCGATCAATATCAGAGATAGAGCTAACATATTTGGTTGGATAGATGTGAGTTTGTGACCCTGGGTTTCACGCTTTTGCGATCGTCAGACAAACTGATTAATTTTTATTTTTTATTTTTTTTAAAATTAATCAGTTTGTCTGACGATCACCAGGATCACAAACCTCATCAATCCAATCAAAATATATATATATATATATATATATATATATATATATATATATATATATTGTATATCATAAAATGTATTGTTGGTAATTTTACTATGAAAATGTATTTTTATATTTTATTTAGTGTTGCATTCGTTGTCCTTTTTCTATAAATATGTATGGTTGGTTGTTTTATTATAAAAATCTATTGTTTATTTTTACTTGGGTGTTCACTATGTGCCTCAACAGGTGCTACAACCCGAGTCAGGGTAGACCTGGGAACAACGGCAATTAACGGGTGGTCCCACGCTCCTCAAAACATCCAATTTCTCACTTGGAGGCCTTCCGGCTGTAGTTTATCGTCATACCTAGGAGGATCTTCTGCATAGAGACGGTATTTAATATCGTACAATCGCGTAAAAACATGATAAATCAAGAAAAATATTTTGATGACTGAATGACGAACAAGTAAATGCTACTTTTATATGCCATGCTCTTGTAGCATGTTGGTTATCATGGCTCTCTGCCACTTCTTGTTTTTGTTGGTCCAAGTAATAGTTAACCCTTTGCCATCTATCTTTATTCCTGTTCTGTCATCCTTTTAAACAATTCTCATCAGGACGTGTGCGATCATGGCGCTCCAAGATATCATTTATTTTCACTATTTACATTATTCGGACTACTGTCCTCATCTTTGTCGCCATATTTATTACAAAGTTCCGGCCTTCTTCAGGTGGTTGGAATATCGAACTGAACTCTTTATTTTGCTTGGGTAGACTGTTCTAGTTCCACGAGCCATGACTAATGGATGCCAGTTATCAGTTCTTCCCTGTTAATTCCACCCTCGAAGTTCTCTAATACCATAACTAGGTTTTGAACTCACACTCTTTGGGTCCTGTCACTGGATTTAACTAACAAATTTATCCACTGTAGCGTTAATTAGATCCAATGACAAGACCAAACATGTGTGAGTTCAATACCTGCTTAAGGCTGTTGAGGAATTGGAGAAGAGCATTAACAAGTGATAACAGATAGCTAACATCCATTAGTCATGGCACGTGGAACTAGAACATTCTACCTCAGTGAATGAAATAAAGGGTTCAGTTCGACATTCTCACCACCTGAAGATGCCGGGGCGTACAACGGACGAAACGTTGTAATAAATATGGCGACAAAGATGAGGACAATAGTCCGAATAATGTAAATAGTGTACATAATACTTCATCTCAGAAATATAGACAGATACTGAAGGATCGGATAAATATGGCAACAAAGATGAGGACAATAGTCAGAATAATGTAAATAGTGTATATAATACCTCATCTCAGAAATATAGACAGATACTGAAGGATCGGATAAATATGGCAACAAAGATGAGGACAATAGTCAGAATAATGTAAATAGTGTATATAATACCTCATCTCAGAAATATAGACATATCCTTTATTTTTTTGCTCTAAGTAACTTTTGACCCTTTACCATTTCTGTCTTCGTTCTGTCATCAATTTACACAAATTAGTTAAATCCGTGCTGTTTTCCCTTCTTTTTCTTGTCTTCAGTATGTCCTGTGAGTGTAAAATTTTCTAGGCCCTCTTTCCTCATTACCTATCCCAGTATCCCAGTGATATTTCAGTGCCCTATAATTCATATTTTTCTGTCCTCGTTACTCGCATTTTCAATTTCTAAAAAAACTAATTACTCGTCGGTGGAATAACATATCTCTTTTTCAGCTGAGAAATTGTTCACCATTCTCTGCCACATGTCGTAGATATTATGGAAGAGGTTTAGTACCATTTCCCCTGATTCTAACTACATTCTCCTATCTCTTGATAATTTGCATATTTTGTGAAAGGCATGACGAGATTGTTCAGCCTTCACTTTCATATAGGAGATTAGATACTACATAGCAGTTCTGTAATCATTTCTTTGTTTCTAACTGCATTTTCCTCTTGCTTTATACTTAGTTTGTAAAAGACATCTTTCGTTATTCCTATGCATCTTTGAATTTTTGCTACCATAATTTCCATCCATGCAGCTACTTCACGAAAGAAGAACATTTGTTTCACTCTGTGAAGACAGACATGAGAGAGAAAAATATATCTATGAAATCATTTTAACCAGTATGTTTTTACTTATTTATTTTATTACTAAGTGATTTTCATTTTCGCTGATACTAGCTTAATTTAATGATAGTGGTGGATCCAAGTTCATTAATCCGTTACCGAATGCTGAAGGCAGATTTCAAATAAAGAAGGGAAAAGCTGCTGAAAAAAAAAGAGATATCGATTTAATGACGTCATTCCATAAATATCAGCATAAAAAATAGAGTTCATCATCTCTAAGCAGTCCCTGATTTTTTTCCTGTCATGATGAGGCTCATTATGTCTCAAGTTCACACTAGAGCTCAAGTGGTACCCGTATAGAGGAACTATCGCTGAATTTGGGAACGAAAACGTTCGGTTCTTTGTACCAGTCGGGAAAGTATTTGACACCCACTGCTGTATCTTACAAGAGTCAGATCAGACCAAAAAATAGAGTGTTATCTGGACTGGTGATGCCCAGTCCTCACTTTCCAAAGTACAAAAGCATTTAATCGACTTTTGCGCGCGATGGGTTCTTTTTAACATTACAGTGTCTTTCCCACAGACAAAACCTTGCATGCCTAACGCTACTTTATTGCTTTCTCCATGTCAACGGTTCAGACGAGCTGCATTTCTCACTTCCACCAGTCCAAATTTTAAAGCCATGATCCATTATGCTACCTACACACAGACGAATAATTCTCATTCACTTTTTTATTTCATTAGTAAAGTGGAAATATACTCAGGTTCTGTATGTGGTCCGCAAGTTTGTTATTGTGGAGTATTTTCACAGTGGAGGCTTGTATTTCTAATAAGTCGTCCTAAATTAGGTCCGACGTACAAAACGTTAGGAACTTGGAAAATAAGAGTCAATGGCGCAGCAATCTAGTTGTGATGGTTGGTACTTCAAATGTGCGAATCTCGACTGACGCGCTCAACACCATTCAGTATTTATCGTTCCATATACGAGGACCGAATATGGCACAAGGCCGGTTTTAATGTGGGTATCCCCGAGCCCGTAGGCCCGGCCAAAAATATAGCCTTTGAACCCGCCTAGACGGGTTCAGGCCTTGTCTACCTCCCCGGACGAAACCTTGCCCTTCGGCAAGGCCTCGTCCGGGTCCCTCTCTGCTGACGCAGAGAGTTCGACAGAAGGCGTGCACAGTCAGAGACCGCTCAACACCATTCGGTATTTATCATTTCACCCACGGGAAACGAATATGGCACAAGGCCGGTTTTATTGTGTGTTTTTCCGAGCCCGTAGGCTCGGCCAAAAAAATAGCCTTTGAAGCCGATTAGACGGGTTCAGGTCCTGTCTACCGCCCCGGACGAAACCTTGCCCTTCGGCTAAGCCTCGTCCGGGTTCCTCTCTGATAACGCAGAGATTTCGACAGAAGGCGTGCGCAGTCAGAGACCGTTCAACACCGTTCGGTAGTTATCATTTGACCCACGGGAAACGAATATGGCACAAGGCCGGTTTTTGTGGGTTTCCCCGAGCCCGTAGGCTCGGCCAAAAAAATAGCCTTTTGTAGCCGATTAGACGGGTTCGAGGCCCTCAAATTCCCGGACGAAGCCTTGCCCCTTCGGCAAAGCCTCGTCCGGGTTCCTCTTGGACAACGCAGAGAGTTCGACAGAGGCGTGCGCAGTCAGAGACCGCGAGACGCCATTCGGTATTTATCATTTCACCCACGGGAAACGAATATGGCACAAGGCCGGTTTTATTGTGGGTTTCTCCGAGCCCGTAGGCTCGGCCAAAAATAGCCTTTTGAAGCCGATTAGACGGGTTCAGGCCCTGTCTACCTCCCCGGACGAAGCCTTTGCCCTTCGGCAAAGCCTCGTCAGGTTCCTCTGCTAACGCAGAGAGTTCGACAGGAGGCGTGCGCAGTCAGAGACCGCGAGACGCCATTCGGTATTTATCGTTTCACCCACGGAAACGAATATGGCACAAAGGCCGGTTTTATTGTGGGTTTCTCCGAGCCCGTAGGCCCGGCCAAAAAATAGCCTTTTGAAGCCGATTAGACGGGTTCAGACCCTGTCTACCTCCCCGGACGAAACCTTGCCCTTCGGCAAAGCCTCGTCCGGGTTCCTCTCTGCGTTAGCAGAGAGTTCGACAGGAGGCGTGCGCAGTCAGAGACCGCGAGACGCCATTCGGTATTTATCATTTCACCCACGGGAAACGAATATGGCACAAGGCCGGTTTTATTGTGGGTTTCTCCGAGCCCGTAGGCTCGGGCCAAGAAAATAGCCTTTTCCCGGACGAAAGCCCTTCGGATTCAGGACGGGTTCGACAGGCGTGCGCAGTCAAGACCGCGAGACGCCATTCAGTATTATCGTTCACCCCGAGGACGAAGGCCGGCTTTGCCCGTTCGGCAAAAAATAGCCTTTTGAAGCCGATTAGACGGGTTCCTATCTACCTCCCGGACGAAACCTTGCCCTTCGGCAAGCCTCGCGTTCCTCTTCTACGTGCAGAGGTTCGTAAGCAGTCCGCAAAGACCGCGAGACGCCATTCGGTATTTATCGTTCCACCCACGGGACCGAATATGGCACAAGGCCGGTTTTAATGTGGGTTCCCCGAGCCCGTAGGCCCGGCCAAAAAAATAGCCTTTTGAAGCCGATTAGACGGGTTCAGGCCCTGTCACCTCCCCGGACGAAACTTTGCCCTTCGGCAAAGCCTCGTTCGGGGTTCCTCTGCGTTAACAGAGAGTTTCGACAGGAGGCGTCCGCAGTCAAAGACCGCGAGACGCCATTCGGTATTTATTTTTTCACCCACGGAAAGAATATGGCACAAGGCCGGTTTTATGTGGGTTTTGAGCCCGTAGGCTCGGCCAAAAAAATTTTTTTTGAAGCCGATTATACGGGTTCAGGCCCTGTCTACCTCCCCGGACGAAACTTTGCCCTTCGGCAAAGCCTCGTCCGGGTTCCTCTGCTAACGCAGAGAGTTGAATAGGAGGCGTGCGCAGTCAAAGACCGCGAGTCGCCATTCGGTATTTATCTTTTCACCCACGGAAAGAATATGGCACAAGGCCGGTTTTTATGTGGGTTTCTCCGAGCCCGTAGGTCGGCAAAAAAATAGCCTTTTGAAGCCGATTAGACGGGTTCAGGCCCTGTCCACCTCCCGGACGAAACCTTGCCCTTCGGCAAAGCTTCGTCCGGGTTCCTCTCTGCTAACGCAGAGAGTTAGACAGGAGGCGTGCGCAGTCAAAGACCGCGAGTCGCCATTCGGTATTTATCTTTTCACCCACGGAAAAGAATATGGCACAAGGCCGGTTTTTATTGGGTTTCCCCGAGCCCGTAGGCTCGGCCAAAAAAATAGCCTTTTGAAGCCGATTATACGGGTTCAGGCCCTGTCTACCTCCCGGACGAAACTTTGCCCTTCGGCAAAGCCTCGTCAGGTTCCTCTGCTAACGCAGAGAGTTAGACAGGAGGCGTGCGCAGTCAAAGACCGCGAGTCGCCATTCGGTATTTATCTTTTCACCCACGGAAAAGAATATGGCACAAGGCCGGTTTTTTATGTGGGTTTCCCCGAGCCCGTAGGCTCGGCCAAAAAAATAGCCTTTGAAGCCGATTAGACGGGTTCAGGCCCTGTCCACCTCCCGGACGAAACCTTGCCCTTCGGCAAAGCTTCGTCGGGTTCCTCTCTGCAACGCAGAGAGTTAGACAGGAGGCGTGCGCAGTCAAAAGACCGCGAGTCGCCATTCGGTATTTATCTTTTCACCCACGGAAAAGAATATGGCACAAGGCCGGTTTTTTGTGGGTTTCCCCGAGCCCGTAGGCTCGGCCAAAAAATAGCCTTTTGAAGCCGATTAGACGGGTTTCAGGCCCTGTCTACCTCCCCGGACGAAACCTTGCCCTTCGGCAAAGCTTCGTCGGGTTCCTCTGCTAACGCAGAGAGTTAGACAGGAGGCGTGCGCAGTCAAAGACCGCGAGTCGCCATTCGGTATTTATCTTTTCACCCACGGGAAAGAATATGGCACAAGGCCGGTTTTTTGTGGGTTTGGGTTTCCCCGAAGCCCGTAGGCTCGGCCAAAAAAATAGTCCTTTTGAACAGGAAGGCGCCGATTAGACGGGTCGCCATTCGGCCCACGGAAAAGAAAATGGCACAAGGCCGGTTTTTACCTCCCGGACGAAACCGATTAGACGGGTTTGCCCTTCGGCAAAGCCCTTCGTCCGGGTTCCGGGTTCTGCTAACGCAGAGAGTTAGACAGGAGGCGCGCAGTCAAAAGACCGCGAGTCGCCATTCGGTATTTATCTTTTCACCCACGGAAAAGAATATGGCACAAGGCCGGTTTTTTGTGGGTTTCCCCGAGCCCGTAGGCTCGGCCAAAAAAAATAGCCTTTTGAAGCCGATTAGACGGGTTCAGGCCCTGCCTACCTCCCCGGACGAAACCTTGCCCTTCGGCAAAGCTTCGTCCGGGTTCCTCTGCTAACGCAGAGAGTTAGACAGGAGGCGTCCCGCAGTCAAAGACCGCGAGTCGCCATTCGGTATTTATCTTTTCACCCACGGAAAGAATATGGCACAAGGCCGTTTTTTTGTGGGTTTCCCCGAGCCCGTAGGCTCGGCCAAAAAAAAGAAGCCTTTTTGAAGCCGATTAGACGGGTTCAGGCCCCGCCTACCTCCCGGACGAAACCTTGCCCTTCGGCAAAGCTTCGTCGGGTTCCTCTGCTAACGCAGAGAGTTAGACAGGAGGCGTCCGCAGTCAAAGACCGCGAGTCGCCATTCGGTATTTATCTTTTCACCCACGGAAAAGAATATGGCACAAGGCCGGTTTTTTATGTGGGTTTCCCCGAGCCCGTAGGCTCGGCCAAAAAAAAAAAAAAAAAGCCTTTGAAGCCGATTAAACGGGTTCAGGCCCAATCAACCTCCCCGGACGAAACTTTTGCCCTTCGGCAAGCCTCGTCCGGGTTCCTCTGCTAACGCAGAGAGTTCGACAAAAGGCGTCCGCAGTCAAAGACCGCGAGATGCCATTCGGTATTTATCTTTTCACCCACGGAAAAGAATATGGCACAAGGCCGGTTTTTTATGTGGGTTTCCCGAGCCCGTAGGCTCGGCCAAAAAATAGCCTTTTTGAAGCCGATTAGACGGGTTTCAGGCCTATCTACCTCCCGGACGAAACTTTGCCCTTCGGCAAAGCCTCGTCAGGTTCCTCTCTGCTAACGCAGAGAGTTCGACAGGAGGCGTCCGCAGTCAAAAGACCGCGAGATGCCATTCGGTATTTATCTTTTCACCCACGGAAAAGAATATGGCACAAGGCCGTTTTATGTGGGTTTCCCGAGCCGTAGTAGTGGCTCGGCCAAAAAATCCCTTTGAAGCCGATTATACGGGTTCAGGCGAGATGCCTATTTACCTCCCCGGACGAAACGTTTTTTGCCCCTTCGGCAAAGCCTCGTCAGGGGTTCCTCTGCCCTTCGGCAAAGCCTCGTCAACGCAGAGAGTTCGACAGGGAGGCGTCCGCAGTCAAAGACCGCGAGATGCCATTCGGTATTTATCTTTTCACCCACTGAAAAGAATATGGCACAAGGCCGTTTTTATGTGGGTTTCCCCGAGCCCGTAGGCTCGGCCAAAAAAAAATAGCCTTTGAAGCCGATTAGACGGGTTCAGGCCCTGTCTACCTCCCGGACGAAACTTTGCCCTTCGGCAAAGCCTCGTCGGGTTCCCTCTGCTAACGCAGAGAGTTAGACAGAGGCGTTCGCAGTCAAAGACCGCGAGATGCCATTCGGTATTTATCTTTTTCACCCACGGAAAAAGAATGGCACAAGGCCGGTTTTTTGTGGTTTCCCCGAGCCGTAGGCTCGGCCAAAAAATAACCTTTTGAAGCCGATTAGACGGGTTCAGGCCCTGCCCACCTCCCCGGACGAAACCTTTTGCCCTTCGGCAAAGCCTCGTCCGGGTTCTCTGCTAACGCAGAGAGTTAGACAGAGGCGTCCGCAGTCAAAGACCGCGAGATGCCATTCTGCCAGACTTGCCACTGCTACTCCTACTTATTATCTATGGGAGAGTCCATTACAATAGAATAGGTACCTAACATTTGTGAAACAGATTTCAGAGATGAAAACTTCCCTGAACTATTAATCTGTTCAAGACTAATATCAACCGCTATCTATTCTATCGTTATAGGCAACATAATCTTAATTTACTGATAGACACCCTAAACTGATAAGTCAATATAGGGTGCAAGAATTTTCCCGTTTTTACTTTTTCCGCACCTTGATTTACCTGAGAGACTAAACCGCACGTAGTGGAATACAAAACCAAAGAGATCTTAATTTACTCTTTCGTCCATGAAACAAAAACATTCACTAACCTACTAACTTGAATTAGTCTTAAGCCTTGTATCTGGTGAAAATTTAGTAGGAAAAAATGTTTAAAACTTTCAGGGACCGGAAGTCATTATTATCAATTATTCATTGCGGCTTTATTAGATTATTCATTCGTGTTATGTAAATGCGATTTCGATATCAATATTACTAATAATCAATAAGCTGAAGTGCGCAACATCCCAGTCGCATATAAAGATAAGTAGATTTATTCAGAGCCTCAAATGCATGCGCATTTTTGTCAATGAAAACGATTTTACGATTATGACAATTTCGTAGATTGTCTGGAATAGTTACGCCAGTCGAAGTGGTTATTCAACCGAGACAAATCACCTTTATTCTTTTTATGCCCATCAGACAGCTTTTAGCTCAGATTTGACATTGGACAAGCGATTTCTGAACATTTCAATCATTTTCTATTCAAGCCAAAATACAACCGCCATCTTTCCTCCTTATTCGCCACTTTCCACCATCTTCTCTCCCATTAATATCACACACCACATTCATCATTACAATTTCGAATGGAAACCTCTACCTTCATCGGCTCTGGAGCCTTGTATAAAAACATACGTTTCGCGTTAGGTTACTTGTTAGCAAATTAGTAACAGTTATGTGCCATCTTTCGATACATGACTGAGGAGGCTGATGTTTTTCCCGCGGTAGGTTGTCATTTCTTTCTGTGTAGACCAGTTGCTTTTCATGGCTATAGAACCCGGTCTGTCCTGCTATTTACCCATAGCTGGGAGAAAAAGAAGAGGATTCATACCTTTCCCAAGGGCATTGCCACGTATGTGAATGTAAGGGATTCGAGTGGAAAGTCAGTCAGTCAGTTATGTGCCATGCGTGATACACGATGTAGGTGATCATTTATCTTTCGATAAATGACTGTCGAGGCATATTTTTCCCGCAGTAGGTTGCCATTTCTTTCTACGATAGACCAATTGCTATCCAAGATTATAGAACGCGGACTGTCCTGCTATTTACCCATAGCTGGGGGTGGGGAGAAGAATATGATTCATATCTCACTCAAGAGTATTAGCACGTAAGTGAATGTAATGGATTCGACTGGATATTCGAACTCGACTCTGCGATTCCTCAATCCGAGCCGCTATCCATTACTCCCCCAAGTAAACTGGTATCACATATCGATATGGCACTAATTTTTTGGTAATACGGGCCATACTTGGCGACGCTCAAATCGAATGAGAGTCATTTTGCCATAACAACGGAATTATTCAATTTAAATGCATGATTATACTAGAAAAGCAGTTCTTATTAGGATACGTAGACTCTTAGCTGGGCACTTCGACGAGATGGAATGATTAGCAAGCTTGTCTCTCTAAGACAATTACGACTGAAACGTGAGATTGATTCTCTCTGGATGCCCCATAATTTCGCCTTTATTCCATGTCTAAGCTACGAGAATACCACCGTAGGCTCCATAAATCTATTCGAAATGTTTCGAAGCAATGTAATGTACGTGCTGGGTATGACGATAAACTACATCCGCATCCCGGGTAAGACTATAAACTTCGTCCAGCAGCAAGACTTCTGATCGGGGGGTTTTGGGGAACGTGAAACCACCTCTTAATTGCTGGTGTTCCCAGATTCACCCTGACCCGGTGTGGTAGCACCTGTTAGGGTCCCAGCTATGGGCAAATAGTTAACCCCCAAAATTGGGGTCAAAACACTATGAAATTATAAAAATAGGTCATAATACCAGAAATACTTTGTAAAAGAAAAAAAAATATTATCATCAATAGATTATTATTAGCAATACATTTTAGGAAAAAAAATCACCAGCAATCCTCTTTTGAAAAAAATTATTATCAGAAATAGATTTTTTTGAAGGAAAAATATTACTAGCAATACATGTTTGAAAAAAAAATATTACCATCAATAGATTATTATCAGCAATACATTTTAGGAAAAAAATCACCAGCAATCCTCTTTTGAAAAAATTATTATCAGAAATAGATTTTTTTTTTAAAGGAAAAATATTACTAGCAATACATGTTTGAAAAAAAAATATTACCAGCAGAAAAAATTAATGTAATGTAGCTATCAATGGCCAAATACGAGTTTACGCCAACCCATCTTATACCAAGTGAACGCACTTCGTACTATTATGAAACCATTGCCAGCTCTCGCAGTGCTTGGCTTCTGCAACTTGCCCGAATTTTGCTGTTAGCTGGAAAAAATAAATGAAACCCTGATTGAAAGGATCACACCCCATGCTGCCAATTCTCAAGGTTTCAATTAAAGACATTAGGAAAGAGACACTATATTTGTTGTTCTATTGACAATCGGTGCACATTGATAGGTCCCATGTTACCAGAGCTCGTAACTCCGATCATCGTGCTTTAGCCTTCTTGCAATGGTACGCTAAACTGGAATACTCTATATGCTTCTGGTACGACCTACATTAAATGCGGACATGAACTGAGCGAGTGTCGCTTGCCTTTTATCTTTGACAATTCTATCCGTGTGACAATCATTAAGGAATTGTGGTCGACCATTGTACTGACTACTGTGGACAGTAATAGCTTTCATCAAAAATGCCTGTTACATTGCTGACACTGTACACTCAGTAGATCGAGCGATGTCAAATGCCCTAGAATTTTAAATATTTTAAACTGACACACACGATAATGTTCCATTCAAACATCGATAATTTACATTGCTTGTCCATGTGTAGCCACTGTTCACACTGATTCACAGAGCACCATTGATATTGGTCTGGGAATTTTAATGAGGTTGTAAGGAGACTATAGTTGTTTTCCTTTAGGTTGAGCTCATGGCAGTTCAGCAACTTTAGAGAGATCTCTTCTGTCTTTTTTTTTGTTAAGGAACCGCCTTTTACCTACCTGACCACCAGGGTGTCCACGCGAGAACAGTAGGCCATATTGTTCATCTGTCGAACTCTCTACCTCGAGCAGAGAGGAACACAGACGACGCTTTGCCAAAGGCCAGAGTTTCGTCCGAAGAGGTAGATAGGCCCTGAACCCGTTTACACGGGTTCTAAGGGAATATTTTTGGCTACGGGCTTGGAGAGCTCACGGTAAACTCGGTATCATTCGTGTGGGGTTGGCTGTTAAATTTTACCAGAGCGTCCACACACGTGGAAACTGATCAACATGTGCACAGCCTAACGTAGAGTAAAATAAAAGTAATTTTTATTCACCTAGCTACGGAGGGTCAAAGGCCATAAGGCTGGTATGTTATTTCTTTGTCCGTTGTTCTGTTAAAAAGTCTCGTCCTTTGAACATTATGAACAATCATTTGTTTTGTGACATGCGTAAATATTTTTAATATGTGTATGTAAGTCGTTTGCCTTATTAGATGCTTTATTTGTTATGGGTGTGTATCTCGTCTTTTTATATTCACATTCAGCCTTAGTGTATAAATGGCTACGCTAATGCTAATATTAGTACTCGGTGTACTACTGGAAGACTAAAAAGCATTATTCTTCCTAAAACTAAATAGCTGGTAAACTATGGCTGGCTAATAAGTTATACTAATAACGTCATGGGATCTTTCTATTAGTGTTATAGAGGGTTATCAGTGAAGTGTATGAGTGTTGAAACAGATTAGTTTGATTTGGCCTTGTTAGTTATATAGCCTACCATAAGAGGGGTATAAAACAAAAAAAAATCAAATTGTAAAGTGAAACAACAAATTTATATGCATATAAATCAATTAAGGTCTTTACAAATAAAATTAATGTATTCTGGTTGATACAAGGTCATCAAAATGTTCGTAGTAGTCCTTGCAAGAATGAGTTTATGTATACGTAGGCAGGAACATATGTGTGTATGTATGTATGTATGTATGTATGTATGTATGTATGTATGTATCAGCGTTATCATAGGGTAGGAATGTCTTTGAAGTAATCGCTCAGTCTTAAATTGTTCCGTTCGTTTATCAATTATAAAAGAGGTGAGAGAGAAAGGTAGAGATAATAATAACGATCACTTGACATTTGTCAAGGGACTTGTTAATACGCTCGTCTCCATCTCTCTCGTGACAGGTGAACTTGCCCGTCTTTTATTTTGCTTGTGGGGTTTGAAAAGGTCATTTGGGAATTCACTCAAGGATATGATTCGGGCCTTTCCATTGGTCGACAAACAAACATCGCGTCGGCTCACGAAAAGTTCCGTAAAAGAATTTGTTTCTGAGAACTGAAGATTATTTGAATTTTGTTTTTAAATGTTTCCTAGTTTTCTATTGGCTGAAAAACATTTCGCATTAGGGTGTGAAATTTCACGAGTTTTGTTTTGGATTCGCTTTTGCGTGTGTGTTAAGCAAAGTTTGTAAATGTGAGTCTTTTTAATTTCTAACAAAATCACTGAGTCAATGCTTAACATTTGAATTTTAAATCTAGATCCTGTTTTGTTCACTAGAGTGTAATGGCGAGAAAGCTTCTCTCGCTAGGCCAGTTAACACTAACTAGTGAGTTTCATCTTTATTTGGTACTCCATGCTTATTAAATCACATTCAGTGTTCTACACTTAGTAAATCACAAATATCGTCTTACGATTTTCGGGCCAAGATCAATGTGAGGTTTGAATTTTACCTGGTTCCGTGGATTCTAACCTTGGGTTAGCATCTTCCTTGTCTACTAAAAGTGAGATGGCTGTGAAATATCTAGGACAGTAGTCAAAAGACTGGGCCATTGTTGGAATAGCCGGTGACACCCCCACCCACGTTAAAAATACATTGTGTCACATCATACCCTAGTGATGAGATTGGTAATTACCTATCCCTGATGTCAATCTACAATTCCACCAAATATAATAACTTTAAAATACTAGTCTTCCATAACAGAAGTTAATTATTAAAATTACTAGTGAAATAATTTTAAAAACGAGCACTAGTGAGTTATTGTAAAATTTAAAAGTAATAATAATGATAATAATAATAATAATAATAATAATAATAATAATAATAATAATGATAATAATAAAATCCCTGTTGTAGTTGGAGGCCTAGGATTGGTTGGAAAATATTCCAGTAGACTAATTGAAGGGATTCCTGGAAGCCCATGCCTCAAAGAAAAAAAATGTTCTCACAAATACAGCCCACACTTTACGAAGGGCTTTATCTATGTAAATTTTTATTTATTTATTTTTTTAAATTTTATTATTATTATTATTATTATTATTATTATTATTTTCTTGTCAGTGGTAAGTATCATGATGCCATTTCTAACCTTAAGTCTCTGGGCGGGACCCGGAAAGAAATGTGTACACACCAGAAATTAAAGAAAATAATAATAATAATAATAATAATAATAATAATAATATTTAAAAAAACTTAAGAGAAGTGTACGATTTAAAAAAGTAAAAGAAAAGAAAAAAAAAACAGATTTTGACGATGTTAAGCAATATATCGGTAAT
Organism: Acanthosepion pharaonis; assembly: GCA_903632075.3. NCBI lineage: Eukaryota > Metazoa > Mollusca > Cephalopoda > Sepiida > Sepiidae > Acanthosepion > Acanthosepion pharaonis. Next base: position 2,749,209 of record CAHIKZ030004911.1, read on the forward strand.
GGTATTGTCAGTGTGACAACGGATTTTGCAGAACATTTTCTTACAAACGATTGTAATTTCGGCAAGCATCTTAAGGTGTACATTCTGAAAAAAATATTCAGAATCTATCGAGCTCTTGATCCTTAAAACGCATGATGATTGTTACGAATGCAAATTACTAACTTCCCGGCCTTGGGGGAATGAACAGACAGACAGGAGATTTACATGAGATTTATACTAAACTCTTTGAATTCATTCCTCTTAGGAACTAATCAACTAACAGAAAATTCCGAAATTAGCAAGATCACCATCATATTAAGCAAGTTTCAGTTTCATGCCTTCAGGCATGCGGCGTTTCATTTTTTTTTTTTTTTGGCGCATTGATTAGGATTACAGCCGATTTTTTTTTCATTACAAGACAGCCATCTTATTTCAGTTTGTTTCTGGGTCATCTCCCCCCACATCATTTCATAACATTGATAGGATTTTTATACAATTACACATATTGAAATTTTAAGTCATGGTGTGGTTTTCAGTAGGTGTCCTGTGTGGGTGAGGTATTTTGGTGCATGTAGGAACGAATGGTAACGAAGAGATTCTTATAGTGAATAAGTAGATTGTAACGAATGAATGGCTCTTGATTCTCATTAGCTACATATAAGATAGTTAGTGACGACGATCCCGACCCGTCTCCTCAATTTTTCGGCCTTGTGTCACAATTACTTTCTTCAATCAATATTAAATCGGATACAAGCAACGTTTGAACAAAGAATCGTAATTTTTTGTAGAATTATATATTTCTAGACTTGAAAAAATATTTAAATATAAATTGAAGAAGACAGACATACTGTTGAAATATTGTTTAAGATTGTCAAATACTGTTTTTGTTTTTCTCTTAAGTGTTGGAAGACATTGGAAGATTTACGTTAATCATTTTGTTTAATAATAATAATAATAATAATAAGAAGAAGAAGAAGAAGAAGAAGAATAAGAAGAAGAAGAAGAAGAAGAAGAAGAAGAAGAAGAAGAAGAAGAAGAAGAAGAAAATTAAGAATGAAAACCTTAATCTTATAAGGAACAATGATAAGATTGAGCAAAAAAACATGATAATCTTTGTAATAATAATAATAATTATAATAATAATAATAATAATAATAGTGCCTCCTTATTGATATGGCAGTCCCTGCCGACTGCAATGTGTCTTTGAAAATATTCAAAAAGTTGTCAAAGTACAAGGATCTTGAAATAGAAATCGCGAAAATGTGGCATATGGGAACATCAACAATCCCTGTTGTAGTTGGAGCCCTAGGACTGGTTGGAAGAGATTCCAGTAGACTAATTGAAGGGATTCCTGGAAGTCCATGCCTCAAGGAGGTACAGAAAATTGTTCTGACAAGTACAGCCCACACCTTACGAAGGGCTTTATCTATGTAATCTTTTTTTTTTTTTTTTGTCAGTGGAAAGTGTCATGACGCCATTTCTAACCTTAGGTCCCAAGGCGGGACCCGGAAAGAAATGTGTAAACGCCAGAAATCAAAGAAAATAATAATAATAATAATAATAATAATAATAATGAGAAGAAAAAGAAGAATGAAACCCTTAATCTTAAAAAGAAACAATAAGATTGAGCAAAAAACAACATGATAATCTGTGTCATAATAATAATAATAATAATAATGATAATAATAATAATAATAATAATAATAATAATAATAATAATAATAATAATAATAAGAAGAAGAAGAAGAAGAAGAAGATCGAATAAATAATAATGAAAATGATTGATCTAAAAAGTAAAAATAATCAGATGTAATAAACAAAAAAATATTCCTGGTGAAAATATTTTATCTAATAAAAAATAAACCTACAAAAAAAAACTAGAAATAAAATTAAGAAAATGCTTCCACTAAAAAGTAACAATAAAATGCCTTCATAAAACTTGAAGTAAAATAACAATGAAAATGTCTAATCGAAAAAGCAACGTGAATAATATAAAGAACATATAGAAATAAAAATATCCTAATATAATGGCTTCGTCTCAATTTATATTAGCTCAACGAATATTTCATCAGCAAATTGATAGAGGGAGGATCTTTTTTATTTTATTCTATTTTATTTATTTATTTTTTTATTTGGTTGCGGAAGGAATAAAATTTATTGCAATTTGTCAAGGTTAACTCTAGGATTTAACAGTTTTTTACTTTTGAATTTGAAGAAATTATACCAGAATTGTTTGCTCATAAACGAAAACGTTGGATTTTCTTCGTCAACCATGTCAAAATGAGTAAATTTAAAGTTAAATTAATCTGACTTGAAACAAATATTACTTACTCATAGGATAAAATGTTGCATACAAACATTTCTTAGCTACGGTGTCTTGTTTTTCTGACGTGTCAATCAATTTATTTACATTCCATAGAGAGCTGAACGTGTATATAGTTAAGTATGGTGAGGCAGACGATAAACTTTTTCACCGTAAGGGAGGAGGACAACCCTGAAAACATGTTACCGTTAAATGCAAAATTTATCTGTTTATATATCCATATTTCAGAAATTTTACACGTAATCACACAAAAAGAAATCGAAATTATTTTTAAATTATTCGTCGTCGACGGATTGGAAGAAGCTTTACAATCTATGGTTAGTAAATATGGTTTTACTTAATAACAATATTTCCTAAGAGTTATCTCGTTGAAAATGAAATTTAAGATTTAAAAACTTTATAAATTATTCAATTTTAAAATATGAAAACCAATCTTGTAAAAAAATTTTTTCGTCCAAAAATTGTTTTTTTTTTATTCAGACAATACTGTCATTTAATATGTATTATTCATAAAAGCAATTAAAAGATTCTCTAATTAAATAATATCTTAGTTTACTACGTTTTTTTTTCGATTCAGAACAGATTTTCGGTAAGACCGGGTTCGATTTTACAAAGATAATTCGGCGGTTCAAATTCTTCAAAGAATTCTGTTTTTAAATAATATAGTCACTAAAAATTATCTCGATGTATTGCTCAAGTTTTCATAAAATTATGTAAGAGGCTGAAACATATGTAAAAATATTTTTACCAAGATTTTCAAATAAAAATATTTAAAAATAATTTCATTCATTTATGAATAAGTCCTAAAAACTTATTTATAAGTTTTTAGCGTTTTCATGGAAGTACCTATAAAAAGTTATAGATTATTAGATAAGTTTATCATTTAACGTTTAGAAGAAAAAGACATCAAGAAATACTAAGAAAATGTGAATAAAGATAATAAATTCAAAAATAAGACAAATCTTTAAACCAAAAATAGAAGACGAATTTTTAGACAAGAAAGCAAATTTCAGAGGTCGTCGGGACCATATAAAGGAACCAAGTCAGAAGAAATTAAGAAAGAAAAGGATGCATTAAATTTTGAAAATTTAGACGGTTACATTTGAAAATTTAGATGGTTACATTAGAAAATTTAGATGGTTACATTAGAAAATAAGAATTCAAATTAATGAATTAGAATAAAGACATACAAGAAAGATGTGGCGTCATTGAATCACAAATATCAAAGCTATTATTAGAAAAAACAGATAAAAAGTTTAAAACTGTGCCATTACGTAGGAAAAAGATGTTAGACAATTAGATACGAAAAAAGAAGAAATCCTTAGATCATAAATGTAATTGGGATCATTCGATAAAAAAAAAAGAAATGACAAATCACGAAAAATAAATCGATCATTAAATCAGAATTAAAAGTGATCATTAGACAAAAAAAAAATGATGAAACTTCATTAGATAAACCAAAGCAGATACATCATTACATAAGAAAAACAACGCAGATCAATAGATAAGTGGAATGAAGGGTAGTTAGTACAAACAACTATTCATTATATCAGGAAAATGGAGTTTATTACATAAAAAAATAAGAAGGGGTGTTTTCAGTCTAAGTAATGATGGCTAAAAAGCATCCACTCCCAAATTTATAGACAAATCATACTGATGCATTCTGGTACTTGTTCTCAACCAGTAATAATGAACAACTTCTCTGTCTCATCCACCATATTTTTCTTCTTTCTTGGTTGAAATCAGAACGCTACAATAACTAGACTGTATACACTTTTCCTGTAAACGCCATTATTACCTTGTGGATTTCTTTATTAATGCTGCTTTGTCTAGTTTTGTCGTGCTTACATATTGTTTGCTTAGTATTATTTTGTCATGTTCTTTTTCCTCCATCTTGTTAAATTGAGAACTTTGTCAATTCCGTTTGTTGAACATTTTGCTGATTACATTTAACCAAGGCCAGTACTTCACGCAAAGATTATTACATGAGATAAATTCAACAGGTGATTAGATAAGAAAAAGAAGACATTTCATTAGATTTAAAGGACACAGATAATTAGCTAACACAATCGCAAGTCAATATTTAAAAAAGTAGATAGATAATTAAATCAGACATTTAATTGTTTAACATATTGAAGAAAGAAGTCTAATAATACTTCGTCATTTTACTAATTCATGTGAATAATTTAATGTCTGGATGATTGTTTTTTTCCCGCAAATTTAAATAGATAAAATCAAAAGTGTCTACATTTCTGCTCGATGTTACAATCAAATATTTTCTGCAAGTCACGAATTGTGATTCAAATTTTCTTCACTTTTTTCTTATACGTTAACTTCCAAACTGATTTCTTTAAAATGCGTGCTTCTTCGATGAGGCTGTTGTAATGGTTTTAAGTTTCAAACTGTTCGTTCTATGTGAATTGTTCATGAATTGTGAACAGGAATGTGTTTCTTATGGCCGTCTCTTTCCAGTTCGCAATGTTCTTGGATACTCTCGGCTCTGCAATTATGAATGATCTCGTTTCTCTTATCAAATGTCCTTTGTGAATTTGTTTTTAATTCATTCAGTTCTGTATTAACATTCCCATTTTTGTTTTCTGTATTTTAATTTATTTTTTTCTAATCCTATATTTTATTTTTACAATTTTTTATTTTATTTCTGTCTGCTGTACCTTTTTTTTCGTTTGGGTGTAGGGCAAAACACGCTATTAATTTGATATCCGACAACATGCATTAATTAATGCCCTGTTCATCCTCTCTACACTCCCAGTAACCATTTGCGTTTCAGTGGCATTATCGCATTGCTTCAGGTGAAATGTCAAAAAAAGTTGCATTGGCTTTGCTATTATTAAAACTAATATATATATTTACGTATACTTGATGAGGTCCGTAAAAAACGTGTGAATCTCTTTTCATTTTTCATTTCAGCTTTTGGAAGTAAAGTCTGATGATCCAGAACCCTGTTAAAGGGGTTATGGTGAAATAGCTTATTACATGGAATCTTAGACGTAGTCTGTCTTTTATTCAAAAAAAAAAAATATATATATATATATATATATATATATATATATATATATATATATATATATATATCAAAGTAAATTTTTTGTTGTCAAGCTTTTGAATCTTTCTGTACTTCGTTTTTGATTGGTTATTCTAGCTTTTGTAACAATGCTCCCCCCTAGTGTAGGATCGTTAATTAATCTGAAACTTTTAAAACCATTTATTTTCTTTTCAACACCATCACTTGATAAGACACAGAGTGTGTTGAAACAAAATGGCTATTTTGTAGTGATTTTATAACATACTTATGTTATAAATTTTTTTAAAATTATATATATATATATATATATATATATATATATATATATATATATATATATATATATATATATATATATATATATATATATATATGTGTGTGTGTGTGTGTGTGTGTGTTGGGTACCTCGACGTGGTGTAATGGTTAGCAAGCTTCTATTGCTAGATCAATTATGACTGAGTAGTGAGTTCAATCCTCACTGGGTGCTCCATACTTTCGGCCTTGTGCCACATCAAAGCCGGGCTTTGAAAATCATTATATATCTATGTGTGTGTGTGTGTGTGTGTGTGTGTGCGCGCGCGCAAATGCACGGAGACTCGATGTGGATATACGAATCAATAATCCATGGTTACTGCCAGCTACCCGCATCAAGTGAATTTCAAAGTACACAGCCTCTACCTATAAAAGGCACTATCTCCTATATTAAGTATCCATCTCTTATAAATATAGCATTTTTAAACAATATCTAACTATTCATAACTAAGCCAATCCAATATCTATCTACCTATCTATCTATCTATCTATCTATCTATCTATCTTTATAGGTGGTACGGTGAAGTAGTGGATAGCGGCTCGGATTGAGAAATCGGAGAGCCGAATTCGAATTCCAGTCGAATCTATTTCATTCACTTACGTGCCAATACCCTTGGGAAAGGTATTAATCCTCTTCTTCTCCTTCCAGGATAAATAGCAGGGCAGACTTGGTTCTATAGCCTTTGATGGCAACTCGTCTAGGAGAAGGTTAACTCTGAATTCAAATCCTACGGAGGGTCGTTTGGGGACCTAGTGGTACGTAGTGCACAAGTTCTCTATATTGGGCCCTTCAAAAGTGTGGTTGTTTCTGCACAAAGCCTTCACCACTATAATCAAATCATATGTGGTGTTGTCTGCCTGTCAGATCCTAGGAACTATATATATATATATATATATATATATATATATATATATATATATATATATATATATATATATATATTCTCTGACACATACGCACACATGCGATGAATATATTGTCATCTAAATTACGCAAACATGAAAATAACACTGACAATTCATTTTAAGAGAGATAATTACCAAAATTATCTAAAAATATCTTAAAATATCTGAAGAGTAAATTTATTCAATAAAATCGCCATTGGCTTCAACCACGACCTCCAGAGGACTACAGAATCTGCTGCATCTCTTCTGGGCAGTCTCCTTGTTTAAGTTGGTTAATGCTGCTATAATTCTGTCGTATTCAATGAAATGTGCATGAAAGAAAGATTGCTGCCTAAACACACACACACACATATATATATATATAAGATATTATAAATTAACTGATTTAAAATATTGTTTTTTCATGCTCTGTAAATTTACATTGAGCACTGTTTTGTAAAAAATAAAAATATCAAAAAATAACAGTGGATTATATATCTTACTCTTCTTTCTTTATATATATATATATATATATATATATATATATATATATATATATATATATATATATATATATTCATGAATTATTCACACAAAACAAATGCAAAGGTTAATGATTTAATTGGCGAGAAATCCATCGTCGCAAACAATTCAAATAATATACAAAAACCTCCGAATCCGTTATGAATGAAAAGATCCTTGTTTCTATAAATTTCTGCCGCATTAGTTCTTATTTTTACTACAAGCTTTCGTCTGTTCCTACATATATATATATATATATATATATATATATATATATATATATATATATATATATATATCTGTGACGTTAGAAAGATACCAAATCTCATTATTAAACATTGATGCAGTTTAAGGGAGTGTCGTTTGAAACTTTTTTCTGAACGTAGACCTCCCTCTCCCGATAATGTCTGAGACACTCTATCTTAACCGTCTGTCTTTTAACCCGGCCGTCTTAGACGTGCACATCTTAATTCCACCAGTTTCCACGGCGGGAACGAACATCTTGCTAAGCGCGAATGAGAACATGGTGCTTATGAGGTCAAACCTCTGATTCACCCGGCTACTTTGTGATGCTGGCACAAGAGCACAGCAAAGTTTAATCCGAGAGGGTCCAGTGTAAACTGGGGCCACCAGAGACCAACTTCCGTCAGGACAACTTTTTCTTCCTGACAAGAAAGTCAATTCGTACTAATTACGCACTATATAATGGTAATATATATATATATATATATATATATATATATATATATATATATATATATATTATGGAAAAGGAGGAGTAATGGATAGTGGCTTCTCCTCCAGCTATGGGTAAATAGCAGGACAGACTGGTTCTATGGCATTGGGTGAGAACAGGTCTATGAGAAGGAAAACTATGAATTCAAAACAATTAGGAGAGGGTTGGAATTCATCAAACGATATTACCCAAGAAACATCAGCTAATCCCCCACTTTCAGCGTAATCGCCTGATGATCACATTTGGCATGAAACTCGGGGTAAGGTCTACAGGTGAATGATATCTGGTTGTTGTTGTGGTTGCTATTATTTTTATTACATCTTGTACAACTACATCCAAATCGGTATATGACATTATTAATATTGTGGGAGGTTGAACGTCCTTTCGAACAGACACCCAAGGATACCTGGTAGAGAAAACAAAACGCACATTGGCAGAAAATAACAGTTTTTAACTGATGACCTAATCTGCTTGGCAACTTGCGCAATTATTGAACCCAACCATGGCAAACGCAAAGAAAAGGGCATTTAGAAGTCATACTCGTTTTAAGTTTAGAAACATTAGAGATTTTCTTATTCATAACCGACTTAATAACATCGAAATGGTAGCCATTATTAGCTAGAGCTTTGGTAATTGTTTTTAGCTCTTTATCTCATTTCGATACTGAGCAGATCATTAAAGCTCTATGTGTAAGTGTACTAATTAGGTTTTCTTTGCGTTTGTGAGGGCAGAATTTGTCTCATTGAATGTATAGTCCGGTACAGGTTGATGTATTGTAACAGGGTGGTGTTCAATTTAGCAAGACACCCAAAAAGATAGAGTGATTTTAATCTCAGTTTCCATAGTATACCTTAATGTCGGATGCAAATCATTAACTAACGAAATGGAGTTTTTTGTCTCCGTTATCTTTTCAAAGAGACAAAATGTGTCACCATGATAGTGATGATTCATTAATGATTTGACAGTTTCAGAAAATAAACAATTTTCATGGAAACCACAAAAATATTTGCCAAATAGGCCCAAAGACTGAAGCCGTAGAAACCCCGTCGATCTGTCTATACATTGTATTATTAAACTGAATCTGCTTTCTTTGGAAGCCATTAAGTCGGTTAGGAATAACAAAATCTCTAGTCAGACGGTGGCCTCTCGTGCAAAAAGGTGGTGGGGGCAGATTAGATGTAAGCAAAATATGTCGGATTAAACATTAAAATATATTAATTCTTCAGGCATATATATATATATATATATATATATATATATATATATATATATATATATATATATATAAAGTGAACATAGAAGTCAACATTTAGAGACGACAGTCTGTTTCATGCTAGACGCAATCTTCAGTCCTGACGATTGTGTCTAGCATGAAACAGACTGTCACATCTAAGTGTCGACTTCTCTGTTATCACTGATATTGAGCACTTTATTCCATAAATATAGCACATCTTAAGACTATATAATTATATCTGAACTTTTAAACACATATGCATACATACATAAATACATAGAAACATACACACACACTCAGACACACTCACACTCAGACACACACACACATATATATTGCATCAAAGGATGGCAGACAGCAATCAATGAAATCTCAGTTCATTTGTATTAAATACTTATAAAAAATAAAAGATAATTGATAATAATACATCTACGAAATTCGGAGAACTTAAGACTATATCATTATATATTCTTGGTGTTAATAGCAGAAATAAATTCGAGTTAAAATTTAACAATAATTACCAATCCTTGATCCAATATATTCAGATAACTTTGGACTATTACAATTTATTACTACTTGGTGTAAATAAGCAAGAGAAATAAAATGAAAAAATACAAGTAAACGATTGCATCTTATTACTACTTCGTAGAAATAAGCAAGAGAAATAAGAAGAAATAAAACTTATCAATAATTCCTAATGATAAGGCAACCTTTTTGCTTCATAAATATGTCAAGCGAAATGGACAAAGAAACGTCATTTTCCCAAGCGCAATCTTCGTTTCGAGCGTTTATTCCTAAGAAAAAATAAAACCTCGAATGAATTGATTCCTAAGGACGATGTATTTGCATATCTCTTTTTGATTCGCAATAGTATAGAAAAGCTTAATCACATCATTTCCGGAAAGATAACGGTAAAGTTTAGAATAAAACTGTGTCACATCAAATTACGTTAAAATATTCGCTCGATCAATACCAAGAGTTATTTCACCCAATCATCGAGGACATATTTGCTTCCCGATTAGATTTACGTCATAATTTCAAGGACCTTCAAATTATCATTATTATTATTATTATTATTAATATTGGTTTAAATCTCTAGGAAATAAGGCTAAAAGCATTCTCTCCTCAAATTTATAGACGAATCTTATTGATTCATACTGGGATTTCATCTTAAGCAAATAAAAAAAAGCTTACGCCCAAGTTTTTGTTCTTTCTTGCCTTGAAATCTGAATTCTATAACCATTTGACTCCATTACTTTTGGGTGTGAAACATTATGCGCATTTTATGAAACTTTGTCTTTATTAATGTCTGAAAGTTACTTTAGCTTCTGATTTATACTATATATGCATAATATATATATATATATATATATATATATATAAGTGGACATAGAAGTCAACACTTAGAGGCGACAGTCTGTTTCATGCTAGATGGTATCGTCAGGCTTGACGATTGTATCTAGCATGAAACAGACTGTCAGGCTTGACGATTGCATCTAGCATGAAACAGACTGTCGCCTCTAAGTGTTGACTTCTATGTTCACTTTTATATTTACACACGCTCTGTCTCTGATATTGAGCACTTTATTCCATAAATATAGCACATCTTAAGACTATATTCTTCACACACACAGACACACACACACACATATATATATATATATATATATTGTTTTTCTTATCTTGCCATCTTCTCCTTATTGTTTTTTTTTTTTTTTTGAGAATTTTTAATTTACACTTATTCTGAAATTTGCAAATTGTATGTTGAGAAATTTTGTTAATTACAACTATGGCACTTATTCGAAAGGTGTTGTTGTGGTTGTTATCATTATGATTATTATTATTTTAATTTACGACATATTAGGGAACTTGAATAAGAAGTCTATAGGTACCTAAGTAATTAGCGAATGAGATGGAATACAGCATACCCAAAAGAAGTGAAGTTAAGAAAGGAATACTACAGGCGTGTGAGTTTGGTAGTGAATACCGAGCTGGATTCAAAAAAACAGAATATCAGCCATAAACGACTTGCTTGTCCCTGGGATTCAATACAGCTTTAACATCCTTAACTTGTCCCTAGCTGACATTAAGCTAAGGGACACCAAACGAGAAAGCTTCTCACCTTCCAGCGCATGCGTGATCCCAAGGCTGACGTTGATCATCTGCATATACCCAGAAACAAAATAGGCAGAGGATTAGATCAACTTGAACTGCATTACAAAACTACAATTGCCCTTCAAAGATGCCTGAAAACTACGGAAGACTGGATGATGATCTAGGTAAAAAAAAATAAAATAATTAAGAAACGTTATTCAGGAAGCCAAGTTCAAAATAGAGTTTCGAATGGGTGAAATAATGCAAGTAAAAGCATAATACACAGACTGCAGTTGCAAAATATTAAAAAAAAAAGCAAAGACAATTGCAATCGGCCAAATACAGAAAAGATGCCAAAATAAAGCGCTTAACGACAATACTCTGCTCTCACTAAACAAGCTGATGCAGGCAAACCTCGTAACCATTAGTGCCTACGTAGTGCAATTTTAAAAGATGAAACAGAAGTTTTTTTTCTTGCTGTACAGGACACAGGCTTGCTAAATAGAAATTACCGTGTTAGCTCAAAATGCAGATTCTGTGATAAATATCCAGAAACAATTGACCATCTTATATCAGGCACCCACTGAATATAAAACTCGGCATGTGGGCCAATATCTGCACTGGAAAATCTACAACATTTGCAGAAGGGAAACTAAAAGAAATTGGTATGACACCACACAAACCCGATTATAGAGATAGAACCTGTAACAATTGTATGGAGCTTTACAATGCTCGCAGACAGAATAATCAAATCTAATCGCCCACACACCATGATTAGAGACAGCAAAGACAAAATATGCAACCTTATTGACATGACAGTCCATTTAGACTGAAATGTATCTTCGAATATCTTCAAAAATCTAGCAAAATACAAAGATATTAAAATCTCAGAAATGTGGCTCATGAGATCATCCACAATTCCAGTTGTAGTTGGAGCCTTCGGGTTGATTGGAAACGATTAAATAGATTCATTTAAGAGATTCCTTAAAGAAATACAAAAAATTGTACTCACAAATGCAGCTGGCATATTACGAAGAGCTTTATGTAAAATTTGTGTGATGTTAGGTTTTTTTTTACAAAAATGCTCGGTGGAAAATGTCATTTTTCACCTTTGTCTCTCGTTGGGACTCGGAAGGACGTGTGTATACAACAAAAATCAAAGGAAATAATAATAATAATAATAATAAAAAGTGATAAATATCCAGAAAACCGTACCCATCAGCTGCTACGTAGGGCAGGGTTAAAAGCTGAAACTGAAGATTTTATTCTTGCAGGCAGGACCAATGCTTAATAACTAGAAATTATCAAGCACACATACTAAAATATTGTTAGACCAAAATGCAGATTCTGTTGAAAATATCCAGAAACAATTGATCATCTTGTATCAAGTTGCAATGTATTGACATCCACTGAATATAAAATCCGGCATGACAGATTGGGCCGATATCTGCACTGGAAAATTTGCAACTTCTACTGGAAGGAAACCGAAAGAAATTAGTATGAACCCCACCCAGTTACGGAGATAGGACCTGTTACAATTTTATGGGGCTACACAATACAGACAGATAGAACAATCAAAGATAACGGCCCAGACATTGTTATTAGAGATCGCAAACAAAAATTGTCTTGCAGACGACAATGTATTTTGAAGATTTTCAAAAAGCTATCAAAATACAAGGACCTTGAAATCGAAATCGCAAAAATGTGGCACATGGGAACATCAACAATCCCTGCTGTAGTTGGAACCCTCGGATTGGTTTGAAAAGATTCCAGTAGACCCATTGAAGGCATTCTTGGTAGACCTTAAAGAAATACAAAAAAAATGTTCTCACAAGTACAGCCCACACCTTACGAAGTGTTTTATCTGTGTAAAATACTTGTGATTGTTTTTTTCAGTACTGCTTAGTGCAAGAAGTCATGATGCCATTTGTGAAAATAATTTTATGTATTTCTTTAAAACGTGTGCTACCAGGCATCCCTTCAATGAATCTACCAGGGCCATTTTCAATCAAAGCGGGTGCTTCAAGTACAAGTCAAATTTTTGATGTCTTCATTTACCATGTTTTCGATATTTCTACTTCAAGTTCGTTGTATTTGGATAGTTTAATGAAGATCTACAAAGATACATTACAGTCTGCAGGGAAGTGCCATGTCAATAAAAAAGCACATTGTTTTTTTTTATGGCCTTTGATGACGATGCCTGGCCGATTACTTTGATTATTCTGTTTGTGTGCAGTCCCAAGTCCCATAAAATTGTTACACGTCCTATCTCTGTAACCGGGTCTGGGTTACCTCCACAAAAACGCTAAAAATTACCCCCACAAAATCGCTAATCAATTAACATACCGTGATGAAAAAATGTTCCAAACTTAATAAAAACATATTTTTATCGTAAGCATGTTCATGTTATTATTAAGAGGAAAATTCAAAGTACTTTTTTATATTTAATTTAATTTTTTAATCCTTTTTAGAAAAATCTTGCTTTTTGGCTTCAGCGGATATATTATGAATTATCATAGCAAATTTTAGCGTCTTTTTGCGGTGAAAGACACATAAATTTGATAATTTTTGCAAAAATCAAATAATTGTCGGATTTTAATGAAACTGCCACGGCTCATCCACAAAAAAAGCAAATCATTTTCGAAATGTTTTTTTTTTTTAAATCTTGGTAAAAAAAAATATTTGCTTTTTACATTTGTTTCACCCCACTAAATAAATTGTATAAAAACTCGAGAATTTCAACGAAATAATTTTTAGTTACTATATTAGTTAAAAAGCAGAACTCTTAGAAACATTAAATCATCAATTTCTTCTGTAAAACTGAACTTCGTCTAAACCAAAATTTGCTCTGAATCGTAAAATAAAAAAAACGAAATTAGAATAAAACATCATTTAGATAAAAAGCCTTTCATTTTTTTATGAATAATATATATTAAAGACAATATTTTCTTAGGAAAATATTTGACGATTTGAATGCGTACAACATTTGTTTTCATTTTTTTGGTGTAATTTTAATTAGAATAATTTATAAATTATTTATTTTATTCAATTTCAATGGTTTAACTATCAGGGAATATTGTTATTAATTAAAACTACATTTAATATAGTCATATATCATATATCATTAAACTTATTGCAATCTGACGCCTCCGATTATTTTTTAAATAATTTTTTAATTGTTTTTGTCTGAGTATAAACGTGACGATGTTTGGAGATACACTTGTCCATACAAGACATTATCAAAAAATAAAAGTGATAATTATAGTAATTTTAAAGTCAAAATTCTCTAAAATTGAATAAAACATTAGATTAAAGAGAATATTTTCTAAAATATTTAAGATTCCTGTGTACTATAAAAGCGCTAGCGTTATAATCTTCCAGTATTCTTTTGCGGTTAAATCCCTCTGATCATTAAATAAAAATCTGTCTGTCATTGAGTTGTTAGGGAGCTGTTAAAAAGCTGTCAACATAAATAAAGAGCTACTGCCGTGTTTGAAAATGAATTTCTGTGATATTTAAACTTGAAATAATAATAGTTCTTTTAAATCAGATTAATTATAATTTAAGTAAGCTAATATGCTCCGAATAAAATTTCAGAAAAAGTTTATTTTATTTTGGAAGATTTTTTTTTTAATAAAAAGAATTACATTGCGATGAAAGAAGACTAAATATGGCGCTAATTAGCTGTTTTAGAAAACACTCATCCTAGTCAATTTTTGTACATTAGTTTTCGAAATACAGCATAATATTATGCTCATGGAAAATATTAAATTTAATCTATTAGATTGGAATTAGAACTAAAATAAAAGATTTAGAGAAACACTTTTCATTTTAAAAATTCATTTTAAACTGTACGTATCTTTGTTTCTAATGGTGGTACCTACCTTATTGTTGCAGATTTTCCATTTAGATATTGGCTTACGTCCGCATCACGTTGAAACACCGGTTCATCTATGATCACCAAAGTTAGCCAACGTTGAACCTGTTTAGTACCTAGATGGGTAACCGTTCAGAAATAACAGATGTCCTTGAATGTGCAGCTTGGCGTAATTGATAATGCCTCAGATATGTTGATCGGAGAGCCGAGTTCTAATTCCAGTTCGTTATATTCAATTGCGTGAAAATGCCATTGAATTCACCTCTTCTCCAACAACTATGGGTTAATTATTAAAACTAAAACATTATTATCTCCGAAAATAAAATCCTTATAATCTAAAAATATTTCCTGGCTTGATATACCGTAGAAACCGAATCAATCAATCAAAAGTTCATATATTGGCTCTTCCTGTTATGCCGAGTTTTATATTCGGTGTAGCTAATACCGTGCGACCTGATAAAAGACGGTTAATTACTTCTGGATATTCATTACAGAATCTGAATTTCAGGCTATTATTCTTCTTATTATTATTATTAATGGTTGAGGATTTAAATTTAAGTGGATTTTTTAACGGCATATAAATTTAAGTGGATTTTTTAACGGCATATAAAATGCCAAAACTGAATTCATTTGGTTCATAGTTACGGAAAACAGACAATATTTTTTTAATTTTTTTTTTCAGATATAATCCAACTGATTTCAGGAATGTTATGATTCTATTTATTTTAATAATTTCAAATAGATCTTTTACGCAGTTTGCTTTGAAGAAATTGTCTTTTGGGGTCAAGATCAATGCCTTCAATTAGAAAATGTTTTACCGTATATTGGGTTTGGCATATAGGACACCGAGGTGGTTCTTCTTTCAGAAAGAATGAATGCGTAATCTTAGTGTGACCAATTTGTAGCCATGTTATACTAACCTCTTCCCCTCAGGATTTTTCATAATGGCCGGCTTTTTTCTAGGGGTTGTTTAAGACTGTATTTAGTTTATTTTACGTTTTCTGATACATTGTTCCTGTCATTGATTTTGCATGGGATTCTTTATGATTTTAGATCGATGTATAGGATTTGGTAATTTCAAGGAACTAGTCGTAATGTTTGTTTAGCACTTTTGTCCGCTCTATCATAGCCCTTGATTCCAAATATGGCTATGAATTCAAATGAACAGAATTTTTTTTAGAGTAAAGATGGCATGATTATTTTTTTTCGAATATTTTATCAAAAGGTTTTCCAACTTTTTGTTTTTGATAGATATTAATGCAGATATGGAATCAGAAAAATGATAAATCGTGAAGATTTTTCTTTGTTGATCACATCGAGGTCTAATCTAAATATGGAGGCTTCATTTGGGGTGCGTTTTTTTAGAGTTGCATTTGGAAAAGTAACTGCACATCCAACTCTATCGCTGTCTTTAGAAACGTCATTATGGATGTGCACATATTCTTGATATTTTTTTAAAAGTTTTTTTTAGTACCTCTTGAAAAATAACTGGGTTTGTATTTTGTTTTAGATAGAGGAGCACTTTAGGCTTCCTTGTTATCCAAGGTGGGACTTTAGGTATGGTGGATTTGCAAATATTTGTAATGAGTATTTTGGAAACGTCAACGTTCTCTTCTATTCACAAACCAAATGATTTGTATTGCTTTATCTTTCATACTGAATAAAGTTTTATAATTACCGTTAAAAGTGCAGGTGTAAACCGGGTTGTCTGGGCATGATCTAAGTATCGTGTAGTATTTAAAGTCTAACTTATAGGTATTGTTAGTAATTTTACTATAAGTAGTTATTGGTTGTAACTATATAAGAATGTAGCGCTGGTATTTTACTATAAAAATGTATTTATATACTTCCATTGTGTTTTGATTTTTGTGAGGAGTTCACTATTTTTCCCATAGCTGGGTCAGTGTGTACCCGGAAACAACAGCAATTAAGTGGTGGTTTCACGCTCCTTAAAAACGCCAATATCCTGATCAGAGTATCTGGTTGCAAATATCTTCTTTTATATGCGATCATGGCCCTCCACATTTAGCGCTTAATAAGTTTTTTTCTTTTATTTCTCGCAAGCAGTTTTCTACCACCCATTTGCTCAAGCTCATCAAGTATGTCATACGATGCTTTCCTCTATCTCTCTTTCCCTCAATCTGTCCTGTGAGTATCGGATTTTCCATGCCTTCCTTCTTCACTTCGTGCATCAGAAATTTCAACTGCCTCTTCCTGATGTTAAGTATAAGTTTTCTTTCTGTTTGCATTTTCTCTAAAGTCTCACAGGTTCGGTCCATGGTATCCCAGCATGCTTCTACAGATCCACATTTCTGTTGCTTTAAGTCTCTTCTTCATCTTTGAGGAGATTGTCCAGCATTCTCTGCCATACAGGAGGAGAGATATCAGATGAGAGTTCAATACCGTTTTTTATTGTTTCTAACGAGTTTGTATCTTAATACTCTGCTTAGCTTTTGGAATGCATCTTTCGCCATCCCAATACGTCTTCGGATCTCAGTGTTGCTCTTTCCTTCCTCAAGTTAGTAGACTTCGCAGATATTTAAATTTTTATACTTGTTTGATCTTAGTATCTCTGATTTGTAATTTGCATTTTGGATTCATCCTTTTGCTGATAACCATACATTCTGTCTTCTTCGAGTAGATACTTAGTCCTTTCTTCTCGCTTTCCTTCCCTACTATCTGTATGAGGTTTTCTAGTTTCCTTTCCGTGACTGCTATCAACACTGTGCCATATCTTATGTTGTTAAGATTGCTGAAAGGACTTCTACTTCTCTCTTGATAAGTTCTACTAATCTTGAAAGACGACTGGATGGAACAAATACAAACAAATCTACAGAGAATAATCGAGAACATCAGTTGGACATTCTATGCAACGCTTAACACAATTCACAGAGAAATGTAATCAATCTCCTTGACGCGTACTGATATCGCTATCCTATAGAAGTCCGTATATATATATATATATATATATATATATATATATATATATATTAGCAGTAGAAAGGGGCGTTTCCGGGGATGTAACAGTAAGAGATAGATCAAGTATCGACTATCATAAAGACTGAAAATAAAATTGACAAAGATTATTCTTTAAGGTTGACGGACACGCATGTCTGGGTTTTTTTTTTTTCGTTTTTTTTCCGAATTGGTCAAACCCAAACTCAAACAAAAAACATTGTTTTCAATCTTTTATGAGTCTACTGATTGAACAGAATTTTATTATAAACAATTGTCTTGTAAATGGAATTTTAAAAAGCATTCTGAATGTAAAAATAAAGAAAAAAGTGAAGTTTTGTTGAAATCGGTTGAAAAATGTAGGAAATCCGATCCAATATATAAACGTACAAACACACACACACACAACCTGCTTTCTATAATAAGTATGATAAATATATATATATATATATATATATATATATATATATATATTACGCCACGTATATCTTTATGAATGGTTTGTTAATTTTTAGAAATTGATTTTAAATATTTTTAAATTATAATTAAAAAAAAAAGTGGTGGGAAGAATTCTTTTAATAATTGATTAGTCACCGATAGAGTTTTTAATTCACTCTGCAGATCTTCATTTATATTATTTATGATAACAATTAAAAGTAGGTACCTCCACGAGATCGCTAAAAAAAGAGCATAGCATGATGAAAAAGACGCCAAACTTGACGAAAACAAAATTTTATCGTCTAAATGTTTGTTATTATTAAGAGTAAAGGTCAAAGTATTTTTGGGGTATTTTTTTTCATTTTTTAATCGTTCCTAGCACGACCGAATTTTTTTGTTAAAAATCTAGTTTTTTTTGAGTCAGCAAAATTGACCATTTTTTTCCATTTAAAAAAAAAATGGAAATCTGACTTTGAAAATTTTTTAAATATCAATTATCATTTTTTCAAAAATTATTTTAAGAAAATCAGAAATTATAATGTTTATTTAAAATATTTTGAACCAAACTTAACTTAGCTTTTGTGCCAAAAAGATGTAATGTGAAAATAAAACAAAGCAGGTCATAAACTTTCGCGTCTCTTGACATGGGATGAATGATATATTTACGAATTCCATGAGGCTAATTTGTTCTACGGAAGGAGAAAAGTGAAATAATTTACATTTACGTGAACAAATTATTTACCCCGTTATTTTTAACGAAAACTTTCAGCGGTCTAATTTTTTTTTTTTTTTTTTGTACTTAGCTTTCACCTTTACGTTTATGATGCTTTATGGGAAATATATTGTAAAGAAATTAAAATAAAACTGTTAAGAGTGACATTAAATTTCATATTTCTTAAGAAAGGTATCTAATTAATTTATAGGTACCTTTCTTATAAAATTTTATCAGAATTGTACATAAAATACTATAATTTTATGTACATTTATTACATTCTACTGTTATTTATATTTGCATTCATTTTATTATTAATTTTGATATTTCATTTATGGAAAAATGTCGTAACTGAGATTAATATAAAAAAATAAGATCATATAAATTTCATAAGATGATACTGATACTTGTAGGTACCCTTCTCAGTTGAAATTGAAAAATCAAATTAACTTCTCCACACGTGTTTCGCAAAAGTAAAGGCCTTAACAGCGGAGAACAATGCTTAACTCAAATAACGCAGCTTAATTATATTCTGGTTGGTCTTCCGTATTTTATAATTACAGCTCGATTATAAGCACAAAATTACATTTCTTAATTACTGGGTATCTTCTGATTAGTCAAAATGATACAATTTACAACGCGCTAAAAAAGATCTATCTCATAAGGACACTTATGAAAGCCGATGCGGCTTTTAACTAATTTTATAATATTTTAACAACTTAAATGTAAAATGTATTATAATTAATGAAATAACAAATAATTGTATTAAAAATTCATTTTTCATCGAAAAAATTTTTTTGCTTTCAGAAAATATTGTCCATATTCATAAAAACAACTAAAAGCAAATAAAAGCATTTGAAATTAAATAATATTTTTTTTTGTTACAATTCAGAGCTGATTTTTCAGGTACTGCGGATCCAATTAAAAAAAAAAAAAAAACATGATTTGCATTCCTCAAAGCCCTGTGCTTTTAATTATTGTAATCACTAAAACCGATGCGATCAAATTTCTAGCGTTTTCATAAAATTAGTTATGGGGGGTGGGTAATAAATATTTTTAAAAAATAATTCTACCATGACTTTCATAAAAAAAACATATTTATAATAATTTCGATCATCTGTGAATAGTTCCTGAAAGTTTCGTTAACATCCGATAATTATTTCTATTTTTGCACGATTTTTCAAATTAATGTGTGTCATACCAAAAAAACGTGCTAAAAATTGTCTGTTATTTACTAGTTCCGCTGATACAAATAGAAAAAAGGTTTTTTTAATCAAAATTTAGAATGTTCTAAAAAGAAGGAAATTTTTTTTAAAATAATTAAAAAAAACTTTGGTCTTTCCTCTTAATAATAACATAAGCATTTAGACAATAAAATTTTGTTTTCGGCAAGGTTGGCGTCTTTTTCATCAAGCTATGCTCTTTTTTTTAGCGATTTCGTGGAGGTACCTAATTAAAAGCTTATACAAGTAAATAATTAGATAGTTTTCATGCATTTTTTTATGTTACGATTCCGTGCATATCTTGTGGAATTTGGTTATAGCTTGAGAGAAAAAAATTAAAAATAAAAATATCTGATGATACTTTGCTCTTAGTAAGAAGGGAAATAAGCAGACTGAAATTACAGATTGACTCTACGGACTGTCAATGATTAATCAGACCTTCCAATGTTTACACAAAAAAATACTGTGATTTGGGAAATTTTGGAGTAAAAACATAAAGTTTGGTTGTAAATATGTAACCTTTAAGAGGATAATATACGGATAATCTTTTCTTAGATGTTTATAAATTAGACACTGTTCAATTATTAACGTTCATAACGAACTATTTTAGATTAAAAAATTGTATGTGGATTAAGCCAAAATTACTTACAATATATTACATATTACTTATAATACATTCCTTTTTGACGACAATTTTGACGGCACGGGTATATTACTACTACTACTACTAATTATAATAATAATATAAATAATAATAATATTAATAATAATAATGATTCACAACAGCAACATTATCTCTTGTTATCGTCGCATCGGGAATTTGATATCAAAAGGAACAAACAAATATGTGGAACAAATTCCTGGAAGCCCTTCAATATATGAATTGCAAAGCATCGTACACTTGGGTACTTCTCAAATATTGCGTAGATTTTTCTCCATGTAATGACCACAATTACATAGTTTTTCCTTTTTTCATACTGCATAGTACCTCATTTGCTTACATCATCTAATGCAAAAAAAAACCCCAAAGTATTCTTTGAAGTCTCTGGGTAAGACTCTTACTATACAGAAGTAATAATAACGTAGAGGATAATCGAAGATGAAAAAGTAAGGATCAGATATTATATGAAGATTGAAACCGACAAAGTCATTGAACATTTACACCCCGATAACTTTGTTCTTATCAAAGAAGACCCAATTTGTTAACTTATTGGCAATGTCCCTTTGATATCAGTAAAGTTGAGTAAGAAGAACAGGAAGCTGAAAACTCTACAGACTAAAAAGAATATGGAATTATCAAAAGATAGAAAATGTACGTTTTGTAATCAGAGAATTGGGAACAATGTCAGAGAATTTTGCCCATTGGTTAAAAGCACTAGATCTACCAGTAATTTTTTCATATGTTGAGGAAGGCATTTGCTTGGCACAGCACGAACAGTCAGAAAAATGTACTGCATACCTAATGCCGCAGGTTGTAACTTGATATCCAATAAGCATAAAACCAATAAAATAACATGCAGTAAATTATGCAAAAATGAAATCGGAATAATTCCTTATAGAAAAGCAATGATTATAATCATCTGATGACAAAGCTACAACGTGTATCTGTCAGAAGCTATGAGCTAATTATTCTTTCGCTACCACGAAATCTATTTCATCTATTTCCAATATTTTTCCTATTAATTTGACAAGCAAAACCGTTGCTTCCCAGAAATGTTTGCTAAGTTAAAACTGTGTAATAATAATAATAATAATAATAATAATAATAATAATAAACGTATGCCGAATTCATGGCTTGGACTTCATTCTTACTCAGGTCAGCCATTACAAATAATAATAAAGGGTGACCCAATAACTTGAACCGATTTTAAATGTGAATTAATTTTAAGCGTCTAATGATTTTTTTTCTTATTCTTTCAGATTTAGCGGATATTGGGGCGATATTATGTTTCATACATAATTGCCATGACTTATATAACAGGACCCATTAGAGAAATAAATACATTTTCACCAATAAGACTGATTTGTTTACTACTGACGTTGTTCCGTCTTAATATACTTATATATAATCCTTCTTAATGAAACATCCTTTATATTCAATTTATATATATATATATATATATATATATATATATATATATATATATATATATATATATATATATATATATATATATATATATATATATATATATATAGATATAGATATATCATACTTTCACACATCATACTCACTCACTCCCTAAGAACCAAATAGCACACACACTTAAGAGACACATCCACTTCCAGGAACCAATAAACCTGTCAAAATGACCAAGGTAATTCAGAGCAGCATAAATCCATCCTGCTCAAATAACAACTTAAAAGAGACTGTTTGACCAACACTAGACATGACCGAAATTCCTGTTAAAAAAGTAAAGAAAAACAAATAAAAACTACAGACAAAAGGTCATTTTCTCCATCAAGACATGCATTTCTGTAGTTCACTGCTACCAGCAAGCAGAATTATTTTTTCTCCTGATGATGGCCATGTTGGCCGGAATTATTCGAGGTATCTAAATGAAATAATAACAAAAACGAAAGAATATCAATATACAACCCAATAATAATAATAATAATAATAATAATAATAATAATATATATATATATATATAATGCTATATTATAATATATATATATATATGTGTGTGTGTGTAATATAATACTATATTATATATATATATATATATATATCTGTGCGTGTGTGTGTGTGTGTGTGTTTACGTATATATAATAATAATAATAATAATAATAATAATAATAACAAAAGGTGTTCAAATAACTTGGACCGATTTTAAATGTAAATTAAGTTTAAGCGTCTAATACCCTTTTTTCTTTTTCTTTCAGATTTAACAACTTAAGTCTTTGGCAATTTCAACCATGGAAAGATTAACAATCAAACTACGTGTTAAAGTTATCGAAGCCTATTGTGAAAATGAACGTTCAAACAGAAATGCATTTTGCGTAATTCGCGATTTTTTTTTTTTTTTTTGTAACGTTATTGTGGAGAGATTCAATTCCTACCCGCGATGACGAATAAAGATGTCTAGATTTTCGGTCACATTCTCCTGCACTGCAGCAATGTTTTCAGTTAAACGACGTAAACGAACACGCAATGGCGTTTTCATATCTGCCACCGAGCCACTTTGTTTAAATTTACGAACAAATTTTCCAACTTCACTTTTGAACTTTAACACATTTTTTGATTTTTAATCTTTCTATGGCTGAAATTGCAAAGACTTAATGTGTTACATCTGAAAGAAA
Organism: Acanthosepion pharaonis; assembly: GCA_903632075.3. NCBI lineage: Eukaryota > Metazoa > Mollusca > Cephalopoda > Sepiida > Sepiidae > Acanthosepion > Acanthosepion pharaonis. Next base: position 2,772,845 of record CAHIKZ030004911.1, read on the forward strand.
AAGAAAGAAAATCATTAGACGTTGAAACTTAATTTAAAATCGGTCCAAGTTATGTCGACGATTACAAACATAATATGTTAGTCTCATTTTTCTCGTCCTAGGTATGAAGACAATTAGCATCCGGCAGCATGGCCTCTGATCAGGGCGGGAGGAGAAGTGTTGAACCATCTCTTTATTACTGTTGTTCCCAGGTTCCCTCTGAGCCATAGTGGAAGCACCCGTTAGGATCCCAGCTATGGGCAAATAATGCCCCCCCCCAAACTGGGGGCCAAAACATGAAGAAACCTACCAGCAATACATTTTTGGGAAAAAAATACCAAAACTCACAAGAAAATTAAATTTCAGCATTCAATGACGCATAAGAAGTTGGCATGCTGTTAAAAAAAATTAAGCAAACTTCTCAATGTTTATACATTACTTTCTGTTTGAATTTCTGGGGTGAGGAGTTATAATTATTTAACCTGATGAAGAGCGGAGTGTACTACGTTCGAAACGTCGAGACAACAAAATGAGATCTTTAATCCGAATGTATGTAGTCTAAATAAGTATTTTCGACAAGGCAGAATGCTTTGCTCGGAAATTCTCATTTAATTCAACGCTCGACTCCTCCGGTGTACCCATACCAGACTTCCTTCTAAGAACTGAGGCACTATTGAGCGGGTTGCACATAACCCCGTCATTGGTATTGGGCATTATCTTCAATTTACATCCCCACAAGGCTAGTGGTGGAGATGACATTCCAGCCATTGTCTTGAAGAAATGCGCGCCTGAGCTAGCGCCCGCCCTCTCTAAACTATAGAATTACTGCCTCAAGGAATCCTGTTTTCCTGACTGCTGGAAGTCCTCATCCATTGTTCCTGTGTTTAAGAACTCTGGAGACCCCTCTGACCCCTTACCGTCCTATTAGTCTCCTACCCCTCTTCGACAAAGTCTTCGAAGCCCTAATCAACGCTGAAGTGGTTAACAACCTTACTTCCCATGACATGCTCTCACACAAGCAATATGGTTTCCGCTACGCCCGATCTACAGCTGATGTGCTTCACTGAAAGCATCTACCAGGCCCTTCAAAATAACGGTGAGGCTCGTGCCGTGGCCCTAGACATCTCCAAAGCGTTTGATAGGGTTTGGCATTCCAGCCTTCTTCGCAAGCTCCAGATTGTTTGACCTAATACAATCATTCCTGTGAATTGAAGGCCGTTCTCAACGGATTCTCCTCCAGTTCCTAACCCACGAACGCAGGTGTTCCCCAAGGCTCTATTCTTGGCCCCACTCTATTCCTTATTTTCATCAACGACCTTCCTGACGCCATAGATTCCCAAGTTGGCATCTACGCGGACGACACTACAATTTACTCCTGCCTCAAAAACAAATCTAGTGTCGGTGACAAAACTAACCTGGCCGTGCGTCTTGAAATGAACCTCCAATCGGTTGTTAACTGGGGCAAGAATTGGCTGGTCAACTTTAACGCCTCGAAAACTAAACTACTCTCTATTAATCACCATAGAAATCCTTCCCTGCCCCCCATTAGAATGTCTGATAGTCAACTTCTTGAGAGCAAATCTCTGCGTCTGTTCGGTCTCACGTTGACTGCTGACCTGAGATGGAACAAATACATTGAGTCAATTGCATCGTCCACCGGGAGGAAAGTTGGTTCTCTGTGCCGCGCCAGGAAATTTTTCTCCCCGGAATCGATACTTCAAATATACAAAACAACCATTCGCCCTTGCATGGAGTATTGCTGCCATATATGATCTGGGGCACCTTCTGTTTACCTCGGAGTTCTTGACAAGATCCACAGACGGATATGTAATATAATTAGCCCTGATCTGGCATCTCGTCTACAGTCACTCTCTCACAGACGCGCCGTCGCCACTCTTTGTCTTTTCTACAAATACTTTCATGGTAATTGCTCCGATGGGCTGTTTTCACTGGTTCCCAGACTCCATGAATTCAAGCGCCCTACGAGCCTGGCATCCCGCTCTCACACTTTCACTGTAGAAACTTTTAAATGTAGCCGTCTCTTCTACTCCAATAGCTTCATACCTCTCGCCTGTGGAACACCCTTCCCAATTACTGTTTCCCTGAGAGCTATAATCTCCAACTATTCAAATGTAATGTCAATCGACATCTCCAGTTACCTTGATCTATCCACTATGCCTCTCTTCATCCTTTCTTCTATCACTCCTATTTGCACTCGCTCCAAATCTTCTGCAACCCCCTGCATCCTAGTGGCTTCATGCCTTGCTCGGGGCGTAATGCTTAAAAAAAAAACTATAGTATCTGAACTTTTGCGGAACAAATGACAACAAATCTTTATAGTTCCTCAGAAGTTTTTTTTTTCGCAATATTTTTTCGTATCCTTCCTGATTTTAAAACTGCTTCTCTTTACCTTGTTTTGATGTTCCTTCAAATTTCCAATTCAACTGAGTGCTGTTAAAGATGTGTAATAGCATCCCCTTGGTTTTCTATAATTGGTTTTGCTTTGTCGTGCAAGGTAAGGTCCAGCTATTCTGTAGTTCCATAATAAAGCGACAGCAGATACCTGTTAAATTATTAAGTGATTGATTTGGATAGGTCAATATTTTTATCCATTTCTCGAACATTCAGACCGGTAGACGAAAATAAATATACTGTTTCATAAATAAACGGAGCGTCTACTTAAATATGTGTATCCACCAAAACTAACGCTTAAAGTGATATAAATCTGCCGGATAAATAAAAAAATCGATTCTAAAAATATCCCAATCTACAAACACGTTCATCAGTATTCAACTAATAAAAGGGCCCAACATCAATCCAAGATATAGGGTTACTAAATGGGACTGTTGTGAAAGAGGAAAAGGCGCATATTATAAGGATATGTAGAATTTTAAAGGATTTTGAATGATATTGCAACTTAGATGGATTTCCAGTTCCTCTAACCAATTTCGCAAAGACGTACTTCGGTACTGTAACTTCGCGGGTTAGTTAAATCCAGAAAATATTTTTAGATTCTAAGAATTATATATGGGTGAAGATAATAATGGTTTAGTGATACAAGTCTTACTAATAAACCCATAGCTTGAATTGAAACTCGGCAATTCCGAGCCATTATCCAATACACCACCCGCACATCCACGCTTACAACACCTGGTATTTCTCATCGGTCACTTATCTCAGTACTGACCAGGCTCGTTGCTTAACGTTGGTTATCGTACATGAGCATGATGTGTTCGTATATATATATATATATATATATATATGAAGAAATATAGTCTTAAGATGTGCTATATTTAAGGGATAAAGTGCTCAATATCAGAGATAGAGCGTGTGTAAATATAAAAGTGAACATAGAAGTCAACACTTAGAGGCGACAGGCTGTTTCATGCTAGACGCAATCGTCAGGCCACGAGTGTTTTTTTTTCTTGGCTATTTATATATACGGGTCAGTGGTGCATTGTGGGTAGTTTATTTTGGCGGTTATATTACCGGAAGTCTTTTTTTTTTTGTTTATTTATTTATTTGGGTTAATCTATTTTGCTTCTTTTTTTTTCATTCTTATTTTTATTTTTATTTTTATTTCTTATCTTATATATATATATTTATTTATTTTTATTTTAATCGGTGTTTTATTAACGTAGTATATATATATATATATATATATATATATATATATATATATATGGTGCGATAGACAAATTGTCGTCTAAATGATGCAAAAATGAAAATAAAACTGACATCTAATTTTAAAAGATATATTCACTTAAAATTACTAAAAAAATATCTTGAATACTAGAGAATATATTTATTCAATAAAATTGTTAGTGGCTTCAAACACGGACTTTCAGACGACTTCGGAATTTCCTGCAACTCTTCTGGGCGGTCTCCTTGTTTAAGTTGGCGAATGATGCGATAATCCTTACCGCCAGTTTAAATTTAGTCTTACAGGTAGTTTTGTTGGTCGCTCGCTCAACTGCGGCCCACACATAATAATCAAGTCTGCTTCAGTCTGGGGAGGTAGGTGGCCAAATATAAGGGTTGATGTGGTCGCAGCAATTGCCTGACTCTAAAAAGCTTCGTAATCACCATTAGACTCATCAAAATTCTTCAGAATCCTCTGTATTGTCCTCAGATTGACACCCAAAATGTTCGTATTGTATCTTTCGGTGCGAATGCCAAGCAGTACAGAATGACTTTTCCAAGTTTCTGGCGGAGTTAATTGCGTCATGGTGTTTTTTTTTTGTTTTTTTTTTTGGTTTTTTTTTTCCAGAAACGGTGCACACTGAACCTAATATACCGTACACTTAACAAAATCAAAACAAACAACGCGCATGCGCGAAATTTAAAATGGCGACAATATATATATATATTGTTGTGTCTACTTATTTTTATATTGGCACTTTCATGTTGTCTAATTAGTTTCTTGATATTGAGATCAAGGAACCTTTTTGTTTTTTTTATTTGACCCAAGTGCTTTCAACTTTGTCTAAGTCATTGTCAGAAGTAAATTACAAAGACACACATGCTATTGTAACTGAAATAAAATCTGAGTTCCTCTGCCTTAGTAAACGCGCTCTGTTACAGCTATTTTAGAATTTATAAATTTTTAACTATTGTAGTCATAGAATCTTTTACAAAACACGGGTTTCAATATAAGGAAGCTGACCTGGAATCGATAGAAATGTAAAATGGCATTAAATGTTATCGATAGCCTCGATAACTTGGAGTTTTTGTTTGTTAATTCGTAGTTTAGTCTATTGTTGCTGTCGACATGTATTTTTCTGTATTCTAAAAGTGAACAGGAATGTCTTTTAGATGTTGTGCAATATAACATGCATCCGACAAATGAAGTGTTAGGCGTCTTGATAATGTTGTAGTACTTAAAGTTTTGTCAGAGATACTCGAGACCTTCTATATCAAAATCAACCAACCAACTCTCAATTAAATTTATTAGGAATATAGCAACAATATATTAAAATGAATATAACAATGCCATTTTAGATTTCTACCAATTCCGGGTTAGCTCCCTTATATTGAAATTGTTATATATTATATATATATATATATATATATATATATATATATATATATATCTTTTAATGAAGGTTCACAAAGAGGTTGAAGTCCGATTCGATTTCATTCCTTTTCTTTCTTTTTTTGATTTGGCATTGCGGGCAATAGTCATCTTTGTTAAATTTAAATGAGCATTGTCTTACATGAATATACTCTTTATCTTAAATGTTCTCGAATGTGACTTATACTACTTAAAGTCATCTGGTCCAGCACTTACGATAACTATCTGCATTTATTTTCCCACGAGCATCAAGCTTGAAGGATGCTGACCTTTCGCTGCCAGCAATCTTCTTCTTTTATCTCTCCTACGGCTTGCTCCACCATCCATTCATTCAAGCTCATTAGATCGGTTATGTCGTAGTTTTCAATATTCGTCTCGCGTTCATTTTGTCCTGTGAGTGTCCTATTTTCCAAGTACTCTGTCCTCGTGAGGTGCCCTAGATATTTCAACTTTATTCCTGATGTTAAATAGAATTGTTCTTTTTTATTCCATTTTCTGTAAAACTTTGTCGTTTCAACCACTGATCTGTCCACGATATTCTCAGCATGCTACTGTAGGACGACATTTCTATCAATCGTTTTTCTTTCTTTTCATTCATAACACCAGCTTCTTCAATTTTTTTTCTTACTATCAATCCATTCTTCTATCTTATTACCCTTTATTTTTTCTCAAATCTCTTTTTGTAACGTTCCTAAAGTAATGTTTTCGTATTCTTACCTTAACAATATGTCCAATTACTCTGTTAACGCTATTCATCTTTTATTTTCGCAATTATTAATGTTGTGTTGCATCCCTAAATCTCGAAATATACAGGATGTTCATAAAGTTCGTGTGCACTTTAAAAAAATTATAACTTTATTTGTATTTTCGATAGAATTAATTTGTAAAAAGGATTAGAAAGAAGTAAATCTATGTTTTTTAAGGTTTTATTGAAATTTTATTTAAGTTTCCGCATGTCCTCCATCATTAGCAATACAAAGGGTAATACGATTTTGCAGTTCACGGAAAACATTTGCTAACTGATTTACAGTTATGCCTGAAATCACACTAGTTATTTTAGGTACATTAAACTTTATAACATTTTTTTTACCGATTATTTCTATCGCAAATACAAAAAAAGTTATATTTTTTTAAGTGCACACGAACTTTATGGACACCCTGCATTTACAGTATAGTTTTCGTTTTTGGGATTATGTCATTCTCACGAGAGAAGGCTGAAACATTATAATCTGAATATAAACGAGTGATGTTACTGCTGTGAAATCTTACGAGAATTAATTAATTTCAACTCTTTTTATTAATAGCTGCATTATTGATTTCCATGTAAAGAAACATCTGACTATTAAAAAAAAACAGACTTCTCTTGAAAGTGGACAAAAATTGGCATTGTGGTGTCATCAAGTACCTACAGAAAAAGGGTTTAGCCTCCAAAGACATTCATGTTGACATAGTTGCTACATTAGGGGATAACGTCCCAGCCTTATCAACAATGCAAAAGTGTGCAGCTGAATTTAGAAAGAGAAGATGACCCCAGCTCTGGTCGTTCTGCAGCTGCCACCATCAAGAAGAACATGCGATTGACTATAAATCAAATGGCCAATGTTTCTGCTCGGTTGGTGCCACGTCTTCTGATACTAGATCAATAGCGCACCAGGCTGAGGTAGTTACGAAGATCCATGAAGACCAAACACCCAGGAAATCTGACGAAAAGGGTCTTGTTTCATCATGACAATACGCCAGCACACAAGTCTTTGGTTTGTGTATGAACCGATTGATCACTTAACCATTTCTCCCGATTTGGTATTAGTTGGCTCTCATCTGTTTCCTAACATGAAAAAAAACATGTCTTGAAACCAGCATTCCAGTGATGATGACATCATATCTTCTCTTGATGATTTTATTTGACTAACAAGATAAAAGACGCTTCACCATTGGGATTCAGACATTAAATTACTGATGGAAAAAGGGTCTGGACTGCATGGACGGGGGTGATGTTCAAAAATAAACCTCATTTGGTCACATTACATGAGAGTATCTTGTTCACTCTATGAAATATTCAGCTGAGATTCGTTGAACCCATAGAAATTTTTGTATACGCCGATCGGATTGAAGAATCGGAGAGCCGAATTCGAATTGCAGTCGAATCCATTATATTCACTTACGTACTAATACCCTTGGGAAAGACATGAATCCTCTTCTCTGCCCAGCTATGGGTAAATAGCAGAACAGACTGGATTCTATAGCCTTGGATGTCAATTGCTCTAGGAGAAGGACAACTCATTACATTTCCATAATTCGAATTCCAGTCGAATCTGTTACATTCACTTACGTGCTAATACCCTTGAGAAAGACATAAATCCTCTTCTTCTCCCAGCTATGGATAAATAACAGGACAGACCGAATTCTATAGCCTTGAATGCCAACTAGTCTAGGAGAAGGACAATTCATTAAATTTCTATAATTCAAATTCCAGTCGAATCAATTACATTCACTTACGCGTTAATACCCTTGGGGAAGTTATTAATCCTCTTCTCCCCCCCCCGCAGCTATGGGTAAATAGCAGGACAGACAGGGTTCTATAGCCTTGGATGGCAATTGCTCTAGGAGAAGGACAACTCATGACATATCTATAATTCGAATTTCAGTCGAATCTATTGCATTCACTTACGTGCTAACACCCTTGGGAAAAACTATGAATCCTCTACTTCTCCCCTCAGCTATGGGTAAATAGCAGGACAGACCGAGTTCTATAGAATTGGTTGGCAACTGGTCTACCGCAGAAACAGATGGCAAACTACTACGGGAAAAAATTTGCTTCGTCAGTCGAATATCGAAAGATACATGATCGCCTAAGCGTGTATCACGCATGAGACATAACTGACTAACATAATAAAGATCAATACTATTGTATATATTTATTTATAATATAATGAACACCCACTGAATTTCATAACAAAACTTCAAATCACCAAATCTTTTCTTCTCCGTGTTGCGTCCTTTCGTGATGTGGGTGATCTCCACAACTTTCTCTTCTTTGTAGCTCTGAATAAATTTTGTCTTCTTTAAGATCGCTCCCATCCCTGTCCTGCCAGTAATTTACAGAAGCTCGTTAGGAAGATATGCTTTCCTCTGTCTCTCTTTCGTTCTATATTGCCAGTGAGAGTCAAAATTTCTCAGCCCACTATCCACTATGCACCTTAAAAATTTCTGGCCTATTACTATCGAATATTTAGAGCTAGAAATATTTGTTTTTTAAAATGTTGTCCTCTAATTGAGGGCGCAATTTTACAATATGAAAGTTATTTACATTTCATTTATTTTAAATTTGAGATATATAAATAATTGCCATGAAAAACTTATGGCGACAAAATCGTTATATTTTGAACTGATTGCGCGATAGCAACGTAATATTGGAAATTATGAAAAAAAGGAACAGAGATAAGAGAAAACAAAAACGAAAATATTGGCAAGATTAGAACAAACAAACTTTAAATGTCAGAAAATAAGATTTGAAAGCATTTAAAAGGGTAATAAGCACGTTGACTGGCAATAAAAGGGTAAGCGTATATTGAGTAGCAACAAAAATAATGGAAGATGGTGTTGCATTTAACATTAATTTGTATAGGCTTTTTTGCATTTATTTCTTCTTCCTCTTCTTCTTGTTCTTCTTCTTCTACTTTTTCTATGTGCTGTATTCTTTCAGGCGGTCAGCGATGATCAAGGATCTCCACTATTTCCTGTTAGTTGTAACTCTTTTTTGTCTTTTTGGTATCTATCGTAAACTCTGTTCTGCCAAACATTTACACAAGTGTTATACCAAAATGTAGATTCTGTGATAAATATACAGAAACAATTGATCATCTTGTATCACCTTGCATGACATTGGCACCCACTCTATATAAAACTCGGCATGACAGAATGGGCCAATATCTGTACAGGAAAATCTGCAACGAAAATAAAAATGCAAGAAATTGGTATGAAGACCACCCAGATCAGGTTACAGAGATAGGACCTGTAACAATTTTATTGGACTTTAGAATACACACAGACAGAGCTGGATAATCTAATCCACCAAACATCGTGATTTGAAACCGCAAAGAAAAAATGCACCTTCTTATTGACATGGCACTCCCCGCAGACTGCAATATATCTCGTGATTAGAGACCGCAAAACAAAATTCGCCTTTTTATTGACATAGCAGTTCCTGCAGTATATCTTTGAAGATATTTAAAAAAAACTATCAAATTACAAGGACCTTGAAATCGAAATCTCATAAATGTAGCACATGAAGACATCAGTAATTCCAGATGTAGTTGGAGCCCACGGATTGATTGGAAAAGATTCAAGAGACTCTGTAGAGATAATTGGTAGCACATGCCTTAAAGAAATACAATAATACAACAGAAATTGATCTCACAAGTAGAGCCTACATCTTAAGAAGGGATTTATCTATGTCAGATATATTTTTTTTTTTGGGGGGGGGGTTTCAGAACGGCTCAGTGGAAATGTCATGATGTCAGTTCTGACCTTAGGTCTCTGGTCGGGACACGGAAAGAAATGATTAATCTGACGTTGGAGGACAACGCGACAGTCTACCAAGACCATAAGTACTGGAGGGTCAAGGTGGTTCATCAGATTTAGCCTCTGCAGCATTACAAATATAACAGCAAAAGGGTTGTATTTTAGACTGATTGCGTGATAGGAATGTAACATTGAAAATTACAGAAAAAAGAAACATAGATAAGAGAAAACAAAAACGAAAATGTTGGCAACAGGAGACCAAAAATCTTTAAATGTCACAAAATAAGATTTGAAAGCATTTTAAAGGGTAATAAGCACGTTGACTGGCAAGAAAAGGGTACGCGTATATTGAGAAGCAATAAAAATAATGGAAGAAGATGGATTTGCATTTAACATTAATTTATATAGACTTTTTGGTGTTCCTTTCTTTTTTTCTTCTTCTGTTTGCTGTATTCCTTCAGGACTTTGGTGATCATGGCTCTCCACAACATCCTGCCATTTGTATTTCTAATAATCTGTCTTTTAGATGTCCCTTTTAATATCTATTCTGCTAACTATTAACACAAGTTCTAGACGCCTTGACTTGATGTAATGGTTAGCAAGCTTGTCTCATTTGATCAAACGATTACGATTGAGTAGTGAGTTCGATCCTCCCCTGGTGCTCCATACATTCGGCCTTGTGTCACATCTAAGCTACGGCTAAAAAAAATCACCATTGGCACAAGATCTTTATGTTCTCTCTGTCTCTTTTGCCTTCAATATATTTTCCTCGGACCTCTCATATTTTCTATATATTCTGTAAGTGACAAATTCTCCAAGCCCCCGTTCATCGAATTGAATGCGCTTCTTTAAAATATTAGAGTTATTAAAATTTTATTTTTGTAAAAAGTGTGATATATACATAAGTGCCATGAAAAAACATAGCAACAAAATGGTTATATTTTAAATTGATTGATGGATAGGAACGTAACATTGGAAATTACAGAAAAAGGAACAGAGATAAGAGAAATAAAAACGAAAATATTTGCAAGATTAGAACAAACTTTAAATGTCAGAAAATAAGATTTGAGAACATTTAAAAGGATAATAAGCCCGTTGACTGCCAAGAAAAGGGTTAAGCGTATATTGAGTAGCAACAAAATAATTAAAGAAGCTTGTATGGCATTTAGCATTAATTTATTTCGTATTTTTTGTTTTCTTTTCTTCTTCTTCTTCTTCTTCTTCTTCTTCTTCTTCTTCTTCTTCTATGTGTCGTCTTCTTTCAGGAGGTCGGTGATGATTAAGGATCTCCCCAACTTCCTGTCAGTTGTAACTCTTATTAAGATTTGTCTTTTTGATATATATCCTAAACGCTGTTCTGCCAACCATTAACACAAGTTCTAGGACACTTTGACGTGATGTAATTGTTAGCAAGCTTGTCTCACTTGATTCATTACATATGAGTAGTGAGTTCCATCCTCCCCGGGAGCTCCATATTTTCGGCCTTGTGTCACATCTAAGGTATGGTTAAAAATCACCATTAACACAAGATCTAAGAAATGTTTTGACACAGAAATCCAAATACGCATGAAATATCCAAAGATGCCTTCCAAATACTAAGTAACGTATTAAAAAACAAGAAAATTTCGTGAGAAACAAAAGAGTACTGAATTGTTATGCAATATCAGTTCTCTATGGCAGTGAATGCTTAGCAATCTCCTCAAAAATATAGTCGATACATGAAGGAACAGATATATGGTTCTACAGAAAGATGCAACAAATAAATTTTACTGAAAACGGAAATAAAAAGTACAGGAAGTGAGAGTTGAAATTTGTATGATGCATAATCAGGAACGAGAGCTGAGAGAATTCGACATTCACGGGACAGATTGAAGGGAAGCTGAACGAACGGTAACCTCACATAACCACCTAAAGAGCTTGTATAAATCATTTGGCAGCGCAGAGTTTAGGAGAAATATCAAAAAGACAAACCTTAAAGAGAGCTAAAATTGACAGGAAGCTATGGAGATCCATTATCATCCACCCCGTGAAAAAATATAGATAAGCTTAGAAAAAAACAAATGATAAATGTCACAAAATAATTATATAGCATTTTTGTGTTCCCTTCTTTTTTTTCTTTTTTTACAGTAAAGTTCACTTTTTAAAAGACCCGGGGGTCACTCGAGGTAGAGAGTTACCTTAGTTTATATGGATAGGAGAGAAAGTTAACGGTTAACCCTAGACTTGAACAAGGTAAAATTTTAGTGATCAAGAAAACATCCTCTTGGGAGTCAGTTCCACAGATCAGCAGTTCGCGGGTAGAAGCTGTTTGGAGCTTACATCTAACTGATGGAATGCGGAAGGAACGTGGGTGATTTGTTACAATGTGAGTGGTATGACGAGTCCTAGCAGTGAAGGTTAAGTCTGATGGAACCAAGGGATGTAGTTCTTCCGAGCACTTTCCATGAAAGTACCGATAGAGAAGTACGAGGCTAGAGGAGGGTTATAATCACAAGGACTCGGAAACGCTTTTCGACTCTTTCAACACTGGAAAGTGAGGTCTGTGCAGCTCTCATTCAAATATGACAACAATTATCCATTCTTGGCCTGATCTAGCTCTTGTAAATGTAGTGGAACTTGGAATCAGTTACTTACTGGATCGGCACAGGGAACCGTCAATTTTACCTCTATCTTTAACGATGTATGTACGACTTCTAGTTGAGGTCAGGTGTGAGTTTAAGGCCCAATACTCTCTAAAGCCATGATTCCTCTCCATGGAGACATCCATTCATCGTGAATGGCAGTAGTTACACTTCAGAACGTGGGTGCGCATGGCTCTCCACGACATCATATTCTTTAGTATTTCTTAGTAATCTTTATATCTCTTAACCTCTGTTCTGCTAAACATTAACACAAGCTCTAGGGCACTTCGACGTTATGTAATGGTTAATAAACTTGTCTCACTAGATCAATTCAGTAGTAGTGAGTTCGATCTTCTCTGGGTGCTCCATACGTTCGGCCTTGTGTCACATCTAAGATACGGTTAGAAAATCACCATTGACACAAGCTCTTTATGTTCCCTCTGTCCCTCTTGTCTTGAATATGTTTTCCTCTGCTCCACATACTTTCTATATATTCTGTGAGTGTCAAATTCTCCAAGTTATCTTTCCTCAATGTATACCATGGAAAGTTCAATTATCTCTTTCTTATGTAAAATCTAAGTATTTTTTGTCTCCATTTCCTTAAAACTTCTTCATTGCTCCCTTCCCTAGATCTAAATTTCTGTTACCTGAAGTCTCTTCCTCATCTAGGAGACGATTGTTCAGTTTTCCCTCCCGTGGAGAAAAACTGGTAATATATAACAGTTCGGTACAATTTTCATTATTTCTAACGAAATTTTCCAATTTCTTAATTCTTTGCTTAGCTTTTCGAAGTCATCTTTCTTTATCCCACTGCACATAATAAATTACTGTAAGCTCTTTTTTTTTATAGAAAGAGATATATGTGATAAATATACGAGATGAATTTCAGGTTATAAACTGATATTTCATTGTATAAATATAAGTATATTCAGAACATTTTAACAGCATTGGTGAGTAAATTGTAATTTTATTTTAAAGCGTCAGTTTACATAATGAACTCTGACAGGGTTTTATTTTTCTCAGCTGATATTATGCTGATTTACTAAGCGTGGCTTATATGTGGCACAAGGCCGACAGTATGTGGCACCCAGTGAGGATCGAACTCATTACTCAGTCGTAGTTGTTCTAGCGAGACAAGCTTGCTAAACATTACACCACGCCGAGGTGCGCAAAAAATGTTTTTCTAAGTGTAACTTAAATTTGACACAAGGCAGCAGCTGTTGAGCACCGGGTGACTATGGAACATATTCAGTCGTAATTTATCTAGAGAGACACGCTTGCTAACCAGTACACCACGTCGAAGTGCGTTTCTCAACTGATATTATGAATTATTATATCAATGACTAAATCGAAATTAAAATAAGGGATGCCTTTTGTTTTACTGTGATTTATTCAGCCTATACAGTGAGGGAATCCCAAGATAAGAAGAAAGCATAGAAATATTTAATATCGGCAAACCCTATCTTTCAACATTTCCGAAATGACACTAACTAGTAGATAATGTAGAAAAGCAAAAGAAGAAGAAAGGACTAACTATTAAATGTAAAATAAGAAAATGCATATTTGTAAACAAAAGAGGCTGCCCATAATGTGAGTAAACGTAATGGAGACGTCAAAATCAATCAGGTGCAGAAATATAACTAAGTGATTAGCGTTTTAAGGAATGACCAAAAGTGTGTCACATAAATCCGAAGTAGCATAAGAATAAAGAAATATGTCTTCCGGAAAATCAGCATAGTATTACGAGACGAGAAAATGTCTTTAGCAACAACAAAAAAAAAAAAGGAAGATCGTGGAATTATTCTGTAATATCTAATCCGACACGAAATAAGGTAGTATTTGAAAATATGAGCATGGATATTATACATGTTCTTCTTAAAAACAAAACAAAAAAGTTTTTGAAAAATAAATGCAATATGAATTTTAGCTTGAGTTTGTTAGATTAGAATTACACATTACATCAATTTTCTTCAATGCGGCCTAGGCTTTAGCTCTGAGAATGTTCACATCCGTTTCAGTAGAAGTTATCTTGCTTCCTAGGTATGTAAAAAATTTGACATTTTCTTGGTTCGCCTGAGACAGATTTTATTGAGCCTTGCTGGTTGAAACTAAAACTCTATAGTATAAGCTTGATTGAACATACACTTGGATGCTGGGAGCTACACTTAACATCTCCTGGAGACCATATGAAACTAAGTTAAAGATCTATGGACGCGTCCCCGATATTTCTGCATTTTTACGCGAACGCAGAATGCACTTTGCAAGACAGTAGCAAAAAACAACAACAACAAAAAAAAAAGAACTCGTGAGTGATCTACTGATCTGGACACCTAGACATGGAGCAAGACGGGTTGGTCATCCAATAACCACCTGTATTAACCTGCTAAGTCATGACACAGAATGGATGACCCAGCTAATTCGACCGAATAAAAAAATATAAAAAAAGAAATGAACTCCGAGTTAGCGCTCAAAACTCTATAATGGAAGAACCTTTGAAGTAAATGCAACACAAACGAAGATTTCGAGCAAGTTGCTAGTGAATCAGTCTACCCTCGCTTGTATGAGGCATTATTTAAGAAAACACCTTTTCCAAACACTAAATGCTTGCAATTTTTATCCATAGTAATAACTGCCACCTTCTTGAAAACGATGAACACAACAAACGTGCTGATTTTGGGAATGGAAATGCTTCTTACCTGAAATTTAAAGCTACCTGGGTTACACTCAATTCATAACAGAAAATAAACTAAAAAAAACTCTTAAAGGAAGTACTAAATATCAAGAAGAAAGAACTATTAACTCAAATATCAGAAGGGATGGTTGTCAAAAAAGAGGCGGTGGAAATTGTCAGTTACACAGTTGGGGGACATTGAAGTCAGACAGATAAAGAATTTAACGATCTAGATATTATAGTGACAGACAACGGGAAATATGCAGCAGAATTCCTAATATCTATAGGGAAAGGCGCTTACAGAAAAAAAAAATCAAAACATTTTGACAGATGGTTATTTCTAGAAACAAAGAAAAGAGTACGGATCTGACATCGTGATACTTGCTTTGGAGTTACACGTAGGTGTCAGGATTAAAGATATACTTTTTAAAAGTTCAGTGGCTCCAACCTTTTTTATACCACAGACCGACTTCATGCTGATAAACTTTCCACGGACCAGTATTTGCAAATATGTGTAATTTAAGTGCATTTCGATAAAGAGAGCAATAATAATAAAATAAAAAAAACGCAATTTATTAAAGCGAAGAAAAAAGTATAGTATTTTGACTCTCACGTCTGGGGTCCAGTCCTACCACACCCTTGCGTACATAGTTTCCCTAAATAAATCTCTATTACAATATTATTACATCAATATCAACTTACCGTAATGAAGAATCAGTTGAATTTGGGATTAGAAAATTACGTGAAAATTATTACAAATAATTAAAAAGACACATTAATTATAAAATGTCCTTACAGTTATGATAGATAGTAAAGTCAGACGTAAAATATACGTTAATAATAAAAATATTCATTAATTATAAAATATACTTAGAGTTATGATGAATAGCATGGAGTAGATAAATACTAAATATTTAAACAAATGCTTTAAAATTAAAGTACAATATTCAATTTATCTATTACATTATTTTAAACAAGTTAATTATGTCTTTGTAGCTTGGTAACAAGTGACACTCAGACCGGTACCGGTTCGCGGCCCGGAGTTTGGGGACCTCTGCTGTAGCGAATTCGGTCCTCACATGGTGACCTATACCCGTGGCTTAGTGTCAGATACTGCTATGCGTACTAAATTACTTTTAGGTTAGGTTTTCGCAGAAATAACGATTTTAAAGCCTTATTTACTTCACAAGTAAAAAGTTTCAGTTGAACACAAGTTTGTCTTTGAAAATGACGGACACTACAGTATTTGTTTTGAAATAAACAAAACCCTGATGATGACTTTGTGCTTTGTCGAAAGTACTCGGAATATATATATATATGAGATATATCTCATATATATATATATATATATATATATATATATATATATATATATATATATGAGATATGTTCCATTTAATAATTTAGACAAGTTTCATCTACTTATTATCATTTGGATCCATTCATATTCACAGACAAGATTTTGGGTGTCATTATTGCCAGAAACGAGAAAATCGCCATGCTAATACATATTTTATTCCGAGTACTTTTTTCGATAATATATATATATATATATATATATATATATATATGTGTGTGTGTGTGTGTGTGTGTGTGTGTGTGTGTGTGTGCGCGTGTGTGTGTGTGTGTGTGTGGTGGACTCTCCCGTCATATTCAGCTTATGAAGGTCAAGCAGCTCAGTGCCTATGAACTGACAGCCCAGACTACGTGACACAAGGTCCCCAAACCAACCTCCGCAGGTTTTGAATTCAGAGTTGTGAATCTCTTAGACTAGTTGCTATCCAAGACAATAGAATCCAGTCTGTCCTGCAATTTACCAATACCTTGAGGGAGAAGGCGATTAATACCTTTCTCAACGATATTACCAGGTAAGTGAATGCAATGAATTCGACTAGAATTCCTCAATCTGAGCCGCTACCCACTACTCTACCGTGCCTGTTACAGTGAATTTCTTGCATCATTTGGTTGTAATACACGGAAAATATTCGTAAATATGAACGGATTATGCTAAAAATAAGCAGACATGATGTTTGTAATTTATTTAATCATATATATATATATATATATATATATATATATATATATATATATATATATATATATATATATATGTATATATGTATGTATGTATGTATGTATGTATGCAATTTTAATTAAAAAAAGGTTAATAACTGTTTTTAAGATTATATTGCATATTAGACGTTTTTTCTAAAGGAACCAATAACAACACTGAACATACAAAAAAAATAGCATTAAAATTTTCTACAAAAATCAAATGCTCAGTAATTATAAGGAAGATAAGTCTTCCTTTGGAAACATTATAAATAAATATACAACTCGAGTCGACAAAAACGAGAAAATTAAATCAATCTTCTTCGATAAAAAATATAAAAGTTGTAACCTCATTGTTAGCGATAATAACTCACCTGTCATATCCAAAAATATTAGACAACTAATACTATTTAAGACTTCACATGTTCCTTAGATAACTTTTCCTGATAAATCCAAATTCGTGAAGAATTATATTTGATATACTACAACATGCCTAACAAGAAGACACACGATACCTCTCTCTGACATTAGCTCAATTATGTCTTATTTAACTACACATGGAAACCTACCAAACTCTATTGGTAACAAACTTGTTGATAATACAAATATAATAGCCTCATCCACATTTAAAAGTACTAAAAATAATGGAATCGTTATTACTAAAAAGTCAACACGCAGTAATATCAACAACAACGTGCTGACCGTATTTGGAAAAAGAAAAATTCATATAACTCTAGATATATACATAAAACAACCCATACATTCAGTTAAAAGTTAAAATAAAATCAATCTTTAATAATAGCTAAAAGTATAACAGAAAGCAATCGGACATACAAAACATTTGGATAATTTCGACATAATTTAATAAATTAATAAAACATATGAAAAAATAACTAAAAATCTTAACCGCGGTGTCTTGTCAGTCGTTTTTAATGAAACTTGTTAAAGGATGGATTGCTACCCAAATAAACAATTATATATATATATATATATATATATATATATATATATATATATATATATATATATATATATATATATATATATATATATATATATATTGAATTGAGTTGCTTGTAGGACTGGCTGCGAATCGACAGTCAGAAACATTGTAAAGAAATATACAAGTCGAGTCGACAAAAACAAGAAAATTAAATTGTCTAGTATAAAAAAATCAAACCCCACTCACCTAATCGTCAACAATACAAACTCACCTGCCAGATTCAAATTAAAAAGAACCAATTTTATTTACAAATTCACATGTCTCTTATTAAAATGTCGTCCCGATCAAACGGAATTCATAAATAAATATATTGGATATACTACAACATGCCTAACAAGAAGACGTACGTTAAATCTCACTCGCCATAGCTCAATTGGGTTTCATTTTAATAAACATTTAAATACTCCACCCGCAATATACTCGTTGAGAATTCGTTAATAACACAACTATAATAGTCTCATCCACAAGTAAAAAAGGTTAAAAAATAATGAAGCATTTTAATAAGAAAAGAAAAAAGTCAACACTCAATAAAATTAACTATCAAAACGGCTACAATGTGCTGAAAATGTTTGGAAAATAACACATTCTTACAACTCTACATACAGACATAAAACAAGTAAAAAGTTTCAGTTGAACACTTTAACTTTCGGAAAAGAGATAATTTTGTATAAAGATTTCAACATGTTTTTATATTATTTTTTTTTACATTCAGTTAAAATTAAAAATAAAATTAATCCTTAATAATAGATAAATGCATAGCTGAAAGCTCTTGGGCATACAAAACATTTGTGCGATTTCTACATAATTTACGCCAAGAAAAGAAAATTATAAAAACACAAGAACGAAAACCGCAGTGTCTTGTCAATTGTTTTTAATGAAACTTGTTTAAAGGAGCGACTGCTGCCCAAATAAACAATATATATATATATATATATATATATATATATATATATATATATATGTATTGAAATCAATCGCTTGTGGGACTGGCTACTCTGAAGATTTCTTCTCTGTTCTGCCCAGGGCTCGGACGAGACTCCAGCATAACATCTTGGAGGCGGTTGTTATTAATATACAACGTCTGACCCTGTGTAAGCAGAGAGAATTAAAGCACAAACTCACGCTTTTGGGTGAAGCCGTAGCCAATTCGAGGCCAGATTGAGGAAAATATTTAATTTTGTTTTTCGTATCCTCTCCCTCCACTTTTGTGTTATTTTAAAAATCCGGTTATGGGATTTTTTTTTAAATTTAGCGTTGACCATTGCGGAAAATATGTCACGATGTATTTGTCGCTGACATATTTTCGGCAATCGCCAACGACGGCCTGTGTATGTTCCGGTTGACATGAAAAAATAACTCAGCCACCGCCACCCTCTGAGCTTACATTTATATTTAGCCTAGATGTGACATTTAATTCGTTAACCAAGACATACCCACAAGTTTCTTTTTAATTCTGAACTTATGTCTCCCCACTTTAACTTTCGCTAAAGAGATAACATTTTGTTTTTAAATTTCCTTAAAAATCATTTAATCACCAATTCCTTACCATCGCCTGAAGAAGTATAATCATAGTATTGAAACATGAAAGATTTTGTATAAAAATTTCAACATGTTTTTATTATAATATCAACGATATCAATTTCTGAAGATGAATCGGTCGAAAGATACCTAAATTTATTATTTTATTTGGTGTGATCTTGTTCTATTTTATTTTAGAAATGAACTATGATCCCTG
>CAHIKZ030004911.1:2797500-2912500 GCA_903632075.3 Acanthosepion pharaonis
GGTCTGTATATTTTATGTAACTATATGTATTTAAGTTTAAGTCTGGCTGCCGCTAGCTGCCAATCTACGGGTCATGATCCATTTATAAAAAATAATTTTTAAATTTGCTTCTTGGCTTAGTTTAAATTTAATGTAGATCAGATTTGATTGGTTGATCAGAATAAAGCACACAAATCTTATAACTCTCACCTATTTCGAAATAAAAAATTGTATTTTGGTTTAAATTTTAATAAATCGTTCACTCACCAGTAATTTACAATCAACTGATGAGATGCCTTGATATGCATTGAAACACGACTCCAATTTTGTAGAGACATTTACGTGTTTTACATATCCTATATATATATATATATATATATATATATATATATATATATATAAGTGTGAACATAGAAGTCAACACTTAGAGGCGACAGTTTGTTTCATGCTAGATGCAATCGTCAGGCCACCCATTGTAGTGTCAAATATCCCATTTTTCTTTATCCATGCTTCTTCATTGTGAAATAGTAATGAATTTACGGGAGTGCTTAATGATGTCGATTTCATTTAGTTTTATTATTATTTGTTCCTGAGCTAAGTTGATGGCCTTATCTAACATGCGTTCTGTTATGGATGGGTAAAATTCTTTTATGTCTAATTGTAGGAATTGGCAATTTTGTTTGTTATTTATGCTGTGGAACCAGTCAATAGTTGCTTTTGTGTTTTTCCACTGGTTTACTCCTAATTTCTTCCTAAGTTCAGAATTAATTCTTTCTAGTATCATTTTACTTATTTTACCTAGTTCGCTTTTGGCTGGGTTTAGGGGGGGGTTACATGCAGGGTTGGTTTTGAATTTTTTTTGTAGTCTTTTATTGTGATAAAGACTTGCGCCTTTGCTAATACAACTTATTCGGTCATCTAGATCTAATTTTTGGGCGATTGCTTTGGCTTCCTTATTAATATCGTGTTCTATTGTTTTTGGTGCCTTTTTGTATGTTTTGGTTATGCTGTTCTTATGTTCTTCTTTATTGTACGTAGGAGGAGGGCTTAGTTTGTATAAATTTCTTGTTTTCTCAGCTGCGATAAATACATTTGCTGAATTGTTTATTTTAATTATATCTTCTTTTAGGTTTTTTGGAATGCATCTTGTTTTTTATGGAATTTTATGTTTCAAGCTAGGTCAGTTAAGTCTTTCTCGAAGTCATCTAATTCTTTTTGTTGCGGGGGGTGGCATTTTTTGGTTTTGAAGCCGTATTTTCCCTTGAGTGTATTGTTATTGTGAAGGTCCTGGTTTAAAAAGTGGACTTTCCATCTCATTCTTTCTAGGAAACTTTTTGTTTTTTCAATTAATTTTAGCTTATATATAGAAGGGGATGGGATGGGTATGTTTTTTAGGGAGTAGTGGAGGTTAAATGTTTCTATGTCCATACTGTGTTATAAATGTAGCGAACGTGCTCTACTGTTTATCAGGAGCTGAATATGAAGAAATATAGTCTTAAGATGTGCTATATTTATGGGATAAAGTGCTCAATATCAGAGATAGAGCGTGTGTAAATATAAAAGTGAACATAGAAGCCAACACTTAGAGGTGACAGTCTGTTTCATGTTAGGTAGCCTGACGATTGAGTACTTTATCCCATAAATATAGCACATCTTAAGACTATATTTCTTCATATATATATATATATATATATATATATATATATATATATATATATATATATATACTGGTTAAAAACACGCGAGTGCTATGTAAATCAAATTAGCAAAAAACAGTTCATTATAAGAGTCGCTCTGTACATCAAAGATCTCTCTTCCACTATCAACATCATCTCAACGTTCATCCAAGTATTTAAAACCACACAAACAACAAATACCACGCAGTGAAAAATGAAAAGAAACAAACAGCACCAAGACAAACCCTCCTTTAAAAAGACTAAGCATATAGCCAAAAGCGCTTGGAACAATGGACGGTATGTACAATTTTGTGCATATTATAAAACAAATATATATATATATATATATATATATATATATATATATATATATATATATATATATATATATATATATATATATATATATATAAGGAAGACAGAAAGAACCCGGGCCTAAAAGATATTGACAGAAAATGCCCAATACAAAATTCAAAATCGAATAAATAGCCTTTTAACTAAATTGACGCACGAGGAGAAAGAGTTTAAAGTCGTAATTTTAGGACACGCCTGTGCCCTTTTTCATCGAGACGAGGAATAAACAAAGAAGTGGCATTCACACTTCAGAAAAATCACACACACACACGCACACACACACACACACGCACACACACACGTACACACACACGCACACACACACACACACACACATATATGAAGAAATATAGTTTTAAGATGTGCTATATTTATGGGATAAAGTTCTCAATGTCAGAGATAGACCGTGTGTCAATATAAAATTGAACGTAGAAGTCAACACTTAGAGGTGACAGTCTGTTTCATGTTAGGTGGTCTGACGATTGCATCTAGCATGAAACAGACTGTCGCCTCTAAGTGTTGACTTCTATGTTCACTTTTATATATATATATATATATATATATATATTATTCGTCTCCAAAGCTCAGAGTTTCATGCACTATGCAATCGTCAGTTTTTGATTAGGACCTGACGATTGCATCGTGCATTTAAATTTTAAAGAAGAACAAATATAATAATAAATATTAAAACGGACCACTTAAAACAACAAGTGGAAAGACAAACAAAAAAGCGTAATACAAGTTTTATATTGCAGTAAATGAATAATATCGAAATGAAAAAAAAACACTCAAAACAAAGAAACTTAACCACTTCATCAATCCTCTCTCGGGGGGTGGGCTCAATCGAAGACAAGAAATACAGCGGGTAAAACGAAGAGCACCAAATGTATAATAAACAAATAACCATCAAAAGGTAATTATACATAGGCTCAATAACCACTCTTTTGCTTATAGAGGGGGGGATGGAAGGACTTAATGATTCTACAAGCTTACAGTGAACAACAGATTGATCTTTCCTCACTACCGAGAACATATCTTGGTTGAATGTCTATAAATGTCCAGATTTGTAATATTTTATGCATGTCTTTAATAACGCTGAATTTTCTGGTAAAAGGCCACAAATGCGGTGTATCTAGTGGAGATCGAACTGGTTACCCCGTGGTAAAAACAGTTTTGACCTGTTAAATGAACTGATGTTTGAAAGAGGCAGCAATGCAATTGCTAGTGCAGGTCGCTTTGTCTAACTGCCACATTCCTGTTCAAATATTTACTATTTAGCTCTCATCTCTCTCACTTAGCATAATAAATTTAACTTTTTTTTACTGACGCTTACGAATGCCTTCCAGATGAAGGATGCTTTAAGATCTTTTGGCAACAATTTCGACATTTGGCACAATATCTGTGAAAAGACATATTCAAAATTGGTGCACACTAAATCTGTATGAATGGCGTGTTATTCCTTAACCTTGGGCCGAAGCGCTGCGACGGAAAAAGTGTTTCTAAATGCAGTGATGTTTTCAGTGTTACGATTATATAAAAGTTGATCAGAGTGTGAACATATCTTGAGTACGCTGTAAACTGTTGATATTCCGTGTTCGGTATAAAAAGAATATTTTTTTAGAGTTGATTTGAAAGCCGAATGAAAATCGACAACATTTTTTTTTTCGATTTACAAAAAAGAAAATAATGGTTGTTTCAATAACTTGGACTGTTTAAGCGTCTAATTATTATTTTCTTTTTCTTTCAGATTTAACAACAAATATTCAGAATCTACCGAGCTCTTGATCCTTAAAACGCATGATAATAGTTACGAATGCAAATTACTAACATCCCGGCCTTGGGGGAATGAACAGACAGACAGGAGATTTACATAAGATTTATACTAAACTCTTTGAATTCATTCCTCTTAGGAACTAATCAACTAACAGAAAATTCCGAAATTAGCAAGATCACCATCATATTAAGCACGTTTCAGTTTCATGCCTTCACGCATGCGGCGTTTCATTTTTTTTTGGCGCATTGATTAGCATTACAGCCGATTTTTTTTTCATTACAAGACATCTTTTTTCAGTTTGTTTCTGGGTCATCTCCCCCCCCACACACATCATTTCATAACATTGATAGGATTTTTATACAATTACACATATTGAAATTTTAAGTCATGGTTTTGTTTTCAGTAGGTGTCCTGTGTGGGTGAGGTATTTTGGTGCATGTAGGAACGAATGGTAACGAAGAGATTCTTATAGCGAATAAGTAGATTGTAACGAATGAATGGCTCTTGATTCTCATTAGCTACATATAAGATAGTTAGTGACGACGATCCCGACCCGTCTACTCAATTTTTCGGCCTTGTGTCACAATTACTTTCTTCAATCAATATTAAATCGGAGACAAGCAACGTTTGAACAAAGAATCGTAATTTTTTGTAGAATTATATATTTCTAGATTTGAAAAAATATTTAAATATAAATTGAAGAAGACAGACATACTGTTGAAATATTGTTTAAGATTGTCAAATACTGTTTTTTTTTGTTTTGTGTTTTTCTTTTATTAAGTTGTGTTCTTCTCTTAAGTATTGGAAGTTATTGGAAGATTTACGTCAATCATTTTGTTTAATAATAATAATAATAAGAAGAAGAAGAAGAAGAAGAAGAAAAAAAAAAAGAAAAGGTGTTCAAATAACTTGGACTGATTTTAGATGTGAAATAATTTTAAGCGTCTAATGATTATTTTCTTTTTCTTTCAGATTTAACAACTTAAGTCTTTGGCAATTTCAACCATGGAATGATAAACAATCAAACAACCTGTTTCAAGGGTGCAACTAAAAAAAATTATTCGTAAATTCAAACAAACTGGGTCGGTGGTAGATGTGAAAACACCATTGCGTGCTCGTTTATGGCGTTCAGCTGAAAACATTGCTGCAGTGTACGAGAATCTGGCCGAAAATCCAGACACCTCTATTCGTCATCGCGCGCAGGAACCGAACCTCTCCACAACAACGTTGCATCTTTTCCAATTCCCCTCTCGGTTGGTCGATTATGTTGCCCCAAAATGTGCGCGGAATGTATTTCTGTTTGAATATCCATTTTCAGAATAGGCATCGATAACTTCTTATATATATATATATATATATATATATATATATATATATATATGTGTGTGTGTGTGTGTGTGTGTGCGTGCGTGCGTGTGTGTGTGTGTGTGTGTGTGTGTGTTATGTTCCGGTTCCTTGTACCACGGTGATAGTCCAAGATAGAACCAATAAAGAAGAACTCGAACACGGAGATGGAATAACACAGATATATTACAAACAGGAATATATAGAGATGTAGAAAGTGTTAATACGAACAATCAGGTTTAGTAGTAATTGTCTGAACGCGACTCTGTTTCGGACTGCCTCTGACTCGACTGACTGACTCGCTCGCTCTGACTGACTGACAGACTTCTGACGGACTTCTGACTGACCTCACTCCAGACTTCAGGCTGAACTCTCTTCTTCCTCTTGGGGCGCAGTATTTATTACGTATGGCATAGTCCACTATGTTATTATGGGTAAGGTCCCATAACAATATATATATATATATATATATATATATATATATATATATATATATATATATATATATAATATAAAGAGTGTTTCATTAAGATGGATTATATATAAGCGTGTTTTATTAAGACGGCTCAAAGTCCGCAGTAAACAAATTAGTATTATTGGTGAACATTTATTACTTTCTTTATTGGTTATTGAAGTCATGGCAATTATATGTGAATCATAATATCGCCCACATGTCCGCTAAATCTGAAAGAAAAAGAAAAAAATCATTAAACGCTTAAACTTAATTCCCATTTAAAATCGTTCCAAATTATTGGAACACCCTTTATAAGGATTCTTTTAGTAACATGCAATTATTTTCAGTATTCACCGTACAAGAAAAACTTTGGCGGAAATCCATGGAAAGTGAGAAGTAATGAATAACTGCCATAAGTATAATCACAGAATATATAGTCATTAGCAAAAGGGACAACCCAAGATGCGCGATATAAAATAGACATATTGACATCATTTAGCGATTTAACTATATATAATGTGTTATAAAAGAAAAACAAAAATATACCACAAATGCATAGATGCATTGGGATAGATGCCTTCCAAACTCTGAACAATGTATTAAGAAACTCGAAAATTCCGTTAGAAGCAAAGAAAAGCGTACATTACTACCATGTAATATCAATCCACATGTATAGCATTGAATGCTCGATAATTTCATCTCAAATGAAGAAGAACATTGGCGCAACCTATATGTAAGTTGTACCTAAGGATAATGAAAATATCACGGACGATACATGTGAAACAGGAGGAAATTTTGAAGGAATCTTTAAATAAAAACGACACTTGCACTTAGAATCAAAGAGAGAGAGAGAGAGTTGAAACTTCCCGAACATAAAATGAGGAGAGAAGGCTTGGAGATTTGAAACAAGATATATTGATGTTAAGAGAATCAAAGAAAACAGACTACCTAACGAGCATTTGTAATTATATAGCAAAGCAGAAAGCGATAATAAGGGGAACAAACATTCCTTAGATATAGAAAGGATATGAAGTTGTGGAGAGCTATGATCAAGCACAAAGTAACTTCAAATAAAACAGACGTTTTAAGTGTAAATGTTATAGGATTTAAACATGATAAAGCAAGTTATTTGAGTATTCAATCAGTTTCACTCCTGATTTTAATGATTAATTTGCAATTAACAACAAATTAAATCCGAAATCTTTTAAAATTGAAAATAATGCTCCAATATTGATTTGTCTCATTCGATGTTTGTTTTAGCCATTTCTGTTTATGCAATCGTAAACACCATCCCTGGTTGTCCAAGACTTCCAACACCGACGTTGATCGATGAAGATCGCTTCGATCTCAGACCTGCACTATCACATGTTGTGATTTAAGTTTTGATCATAAGGAGGCGAAGATCGAATCGTCGCAGGTATCTTCGTGTCGGGCAGGTCTAAGAAGGACGTACAGGAAAAAAATAACACTCAAATAAATAGTAAAAAATATTTTTTATATCATTCCTTCGTACAATAATTGGTTATATCACGCAATTAATTATCAGCCCAACTTGCGTCTAATTCGGAAGTGATATTTTTGTTGACTTGGTAAAGTTTGGGTTGCTGTTTTGGTAAAGTTCGTCACAAGGCTGAAGTCGTGTGGGGGGGGGTCCTTTCGGCAGGCTATCACGTAGGGTGTATCACGACTGGTGGCCGTGATGAACTCCCTACCGTTTCTTTCTGTCCCCGTCTATGTCTCGTCTCCGTTTGACGAATTCGCTTCACGCATTCTTATTTATTGACATTCACTCAAACCGACGCTGGGAACGGTGCATAAGGGGATTTCGGTAAATCCGCTTTGTTGTCATCTAACTTCGTAATTTCAGAGAATTCCTTTCTCCCACTCAACCCCCTCTCTCTTAGTATTACCTCTCACTAAATCTCGTCAGTGAGCGTTGGTGGCTAATCCACCCACTGCTGGTTTTTCAAGTCAACTTTTGACCAAGAGAAACCAACTCCAAATTCATGGTTTACGAAAATGAAGTTCCCACTTTTACAGCTTGTATTTTCTCTTGCGTAAAACACATGTCAATCCCCATTGCCCTCTAAGAACGTATCATTTCCCATTGATCAAAACACGCACCAATTCCAGGTGACATCTATATGTAAATTAAATCGTCAATCGTTCCGACGGATTTTATATATTAACCCTACTTGTTCGAAGGTCTTTCAGTATATCGGTCTTTCTATCCATAAGAAAACTTTCCTATGCTATACCGAGGTAACAATAAAGAGTATCACATGTAAAGCAAAATTATAAATGAGCGTGAAGTACTCATCAGAGAAGTTATGTTTCCTGATAACGCAGCTCCGTCCACGCACATTGAACACGATCTACAAAAACTGATTAGACAGTTCCAGCATACCCGTAAAGAATTGGGGAAGACTCAGCTAAGAAAAAGCAAACGACAAGGGCCAAGATGTTTCTGTATCCGCATCAATCAGCATCGATGACACGGTGCTTGAAGTCACAGATCAAATCGTCTATTTAGTCTCAATAAGGTTAATAAATGAAAGATGAATGATCAAAGGATGGCAAAAAGAAAGTCTAAGAGAATGATCTAGGGAAGGCAGCAAAAAGGTCTATAAATGACACGCTGAATGATCGAGGGAAAGCAACAACAAGGTCTATAAGTGACGAGATCTGAAAGTCTGTAAATGGCAAGGACAATAATCTAGGGAGAGCACCGATAACGTCTATAAATGATTACGCGAATGATCTATGCATAGCACAAACAAGGTCTATAAATAACTAGGGGAATGATCTAGGAATAGCACAACCAAGGTCTATAAATGACTAGGCGAATGATCTAGGTGTAGCACCAACAAAGTCTATAAATGACATAATGAATGATCTGGGGATAGCGCTAAAAGGTCTATAAATGAAAAGGTGAATGATCTAGGGATAGAACAGACAAGGACTATAAATGACATACTGAATTGTCTAGAGATAGCATCAAAAAGGTCTGTAAGTGACAAGCTGAATGCCCTAGGGATATCACCAACAAAACTATAAATGACTAGGTGAATGATCTAGGGATATCACCAACAAAGTCTATAAATGACTAGGGGAATGATCTAGGAATAGCACAAATAAGGTCTATAAATGACGAGTTGAAATATATAGGGATAGCACCACCAAAGTCTGTAAATAAAAAGGACAATGATCTAGGGATAGCATCAACAAAGTCTATGAATGACTACATGAATGATCTAGAGATAGCACCAATAACGTCTATAAATGATTACGTGAATGATCTATGCATAGCACAAAAAAAGGTCTATAAATAAATAGGTGAATAATCTACGGTTATCACAAAAATGTATATAAATGTCTAGTTAAATTATCTAGGGATATCACCAAAATAGTCTATAAATGACTAGGTGAATAGTCTAGGTGTAGCGCCAACAAAGTCTATAAATGACATTATGAATGATCTGGGGATAGTACCAAAAATGTCCGTAAGGTGAATGATATAGGGATAGAACAAACAAGGTCTATAAATGACAATG
The DNA here is from genome assembly GCA_903632075.3 of Acanthosepion pharaonis. NCBI lineage: Eukaryota > Metazoa > Mollusca > Cephalopoda > Sepiida > Sepiidae > Acanthosepion > Acanthosepion pharaonis. The sequence goes on from CAHIKZ030004911.1 coordinate 2,806,636, forward strand.
TGAATGATCTAAGGATAACACCAAGAATGTATATAAATTACTAGGCAAAAATTCTAGGGATAGCACCAACAATGTCTATAAATTACATAGTAAATGATCTGGGGATAGCAATAAAATAAATATAAATGAGTAGCTAAATGATCTAGGGATAGAACAAACAAAGTCTATAAATGACTAGGTGAATGATCTAGGGATAGCACCAAAAACGTCTATAAATGATCACATGAATAATCTATGCATAGCACCGACAATGTCTATAAATGACTAGGTGAATGATCTAGGGATATTGCCAACAAGGTCTATAAATGACTAGGTGGATCATCTAGGGATAGTGCCAACAAATGTCTATAAATGTCTAGGCGGATGACCTAGGGATAGCAACAAATGTCTATAAATGAGTAGGTGATTGATCTAGGGATAGCAACAAAAACGTCTAAAATTAACTAGGCGAATGATCTAGGGATAGTGTCAACAAAGTCTTTAAATGTCTAAGCGGATGACCTAGGGACAGCAACAAATGTCTATAAATGACTAGGTGAATGATCTAGGGATAGCAACAAAACGTCTATAAATCACTAGGCAAAAGATCTAGGGATAGTGCCAACAAAGTCTATAAATGACTAGGTGGATGACCTGGGGATAGCAACAAAAACGTCTATAAATGATTACGTGAATAATCTATGCATAGCACCAACAATGTCATTAAATGACAAATTGAATGACCTAGGGATAGCACCATTAATGTCTATAAATGACTAGGTGAATGACCTAGGGATAGCAACAAAAACGTCTATAAATGACAATTTGAATGATCTGAGGATAGCACTAACAAGGTCTGTAAATGACTAGGGGAATGGTGTATGCATAGCACCAAGTTCTATAAATGTCTTGGTGAATGATCTAGGGATGATCCCAATTTATTCTATAGGTGTTTAATGTTTCTCCTGCTTCTTGGTTATGCCGGTAAACATCAAGTATTACTTAGACGTCAAAGTAGCGGAAAGTTGTGGAGAGTCACATCTCTCACTTCCTGAAATGACTTTGCTTATAAAAGAAGACCATGTCTTGGAATATTATGCTTGTGCTTCGATTAATTCTCTATTTGTTTACAACCTTCAACCATCATATTTTGCCTTGCGTGTTTTTAATTTTAAAGCTCTTCTTTTTGTTTATTTTGATACAGAATTGCTGACAATTTTCCATAATGTATGTTTGTGAATTTGAGCCGAAATCGATTCCACGAACTTTTGCAAAAACACTGGACCGAATGTGAAGTTGCCTGATTAAGCCAGAAATAGAAAATTCAGGATTGTTAATTTGATTCCCAGTTTGAATGATTTGCAGCTTTCCTATAAACTTCTCCTTCAGTATCTGAGGTTAATTAACAAATGTGTAATAAGGTTTTCAATTCGAAATAATTGCTGCAGCACTGTTGACTATAGATATAATTCGAGCTCGGAAACAATGAAAATTCATGACAATGAAACCTGTTTCAAGGTAATCAATTCTGGCGAATTAGAAGATTTCAACTGTACGAGCTTCATCATAACAATTATGTGTTTATCACAAACGGCTTAAAATGTGGTGTACACATTTCAAGGCACGAAAGTTGCCTTCTAAATCTGAAAGGACGAATTAAAAAACAGGAATCTTTCATTAGAAAAATAGATATTTATGCTATACGCCAAAAGTTTGGTACTACCCGGTGGATTTCAAAGAATGGATTAAAAATCGAAGGAGATAATGCCTCTAAGACGCTAGGGGTTATTGGGAGTGAAAGAGAAAGGAAACGCCTTGGAAAGATCCGGAAACCAAAACTCTAAATAAGAGAACAAGTGATAAACGACTACTCCTGTTCGAAAGACCGGGAAGGAGTGTGACCTGGACGATAGGCTTATCTATCTACTCTTATTGAGAAGAAAAATAAGTAAATAATTTACCGTATTTGACGGCATATAAGACGGATGGGTGTATAATATGCACCCCAATCTCAGCAGGGCAAATCCAGAAAAAAATAGTAATTATTAAAATTATTAAACCTACATGTGACATTATAAGACGAAAGGGAAATGCCAAAAGATATTTTTCAGTTTGATTTAAATGTTTTAAATCTCAGCGTTCCCGTCGCTTCCTCACAAAACAATTTCCGAACTTGTGATTAATTTTCCTGAAATTGTACTACTATATAAAATGCATATATTCTTTTCTTTCTTTCTTTCACACACACACACATAACATACATATATGTGTGTAAAAAACAACACACACACACACACACACACACACACACATATATATATATATATATATATATATATATATATATATATATATATATATATATAGTTAGGTGGCCAGATGTAGGATTATTGGCCGTTTGCAAAAGGCGGATGCACATTACATTATCAGACTTTTGGCATACAGATAATTTATTAAAGACTTTTAAACATGGCTGTAGTGATTATATATGTATATACTAGACATCCATTCTTTTTAAATCTTGGGTTCATTGAATGAAACTTTTGATCGCGGCCGACGATCCCATCAACACCATTTATATCAAAAATAATATTTTCGCTATGGCATTAGGCATAGATTACTTTTTATGTGTCGGAATACCAAACTTAAAAGAGTTAAATTTGTAAATATACATACATACATATTTTATATATAAACTTTCCCTGACGATCCGTTTAGGTGAAACCTGGGTAGGTTTGTCTCGCTCACTAGGTGTATCTAGGTCTGCTCTACGGTTGTATTGAGCTCTTTTGTTAGTTAGTTGTTACTCGTATCGGGTTTTTTTCTTTGGGCTTCAGACCTGCATCTGTGCGATTTTTTTTTTGTCGGCAGAAGTTCATGTTTGTAGCTCTTTCTTTTTTTAAAACCTTTTTTTCCCCCGAGATTGATTTGATTAGCAAATCAAAAATTTGAGGGTTTTTCGAAACGAGTATAGTTATCTATATTTATATATATATATATATATATATATCGGTTGCGATGAATAAAGTGTCATGTAAATTACGCAAAAATGAAAATAACACTGACATCTTATTTTAACAGATATACTTATCAAAATTTTACAAACATACTTTGAAATAATAGAGAATAAATTTATTCAATAAAATCGCCATTGACTTCAACCACAGCCTCCAGAAAACTTCGGAATCTCTGGCATCTCTTCTGGAGGGTCTCCTTGTTTAAGATGCTGAATGCTTCATAATCCTTAGCTTTAGTTCATCTTTGGTGTTACATCGAGTTTTGTAGGTCTCTCACTCAATTTCACCGCACATATAATAATCAAGTATGTTGGGTTGCAATCTGGGGAGTTAGGTGTCCAGATGTAAGGGGTGATGTGGTTTGACAACCATAACTGGGTTATCCTGCTTGTGTGGCTTGGTGCAGAATCCTGTTACCAGACATAGGCTCTTCCAGTAGCCACCCTCTTGACGCAGAGCACCACACCCTCCTCAAAGCACCTGTTGTAGATCTACGTGTTGAGCCTGAGTCCCTATGGGAAAACGAATGAATCCATAACGTCTCCATCACCCGTGATCACTCCAAATATGATGATGTTGACTGGATATATTCTCCAACTGTTTCCGAATCATCCGCACTGTCCTCAGATTGACATCCAAACGCACTGAAATGTTCGTATTGGAGATTCCATCGCGAATGCCAAGCAGTACAGCATGCACTTCCCAAATTTCTAGAGAAAATGGTGCTCCTTTTCGCATTGATGTTGCCCCAGTGACTCTACTATTCTGTACACTCGAGAAAATCAAAAACAAATTGCGCACGCGCGAAATTATAAATTATAAATGGCGGCACTTTACTCATCGTACATTTTGAGGGATGGACGGGTCTTACTAACATTGTTTTGTTTTAGTTTTATCCTTGTTTTTCCTTTTAGTTTGTTTTCTGGTTTCATTCTCTCACCGCCATCATTTAATAAATCACGAAAGTTTCATATAAACGGACTTTATGGACAATGAAATGAAATTTTTACTTCATGGGGTGTTTTGTAGGTCTCCTGTGAATACGCGGTATTATGGTGTATACAGGATTAAGTGGTGGTGGATGAGTTCTTGATGGTGAATGGGCAAATTGTAATGAATGAATCGGTCGTGATTCTGATTAACTAGGACTTGGATTGCTAATGAAGACCAGCCTCTCTCCATCTCCCTCTCGGCCTTATGCCATAATTTTGTATTTTTTACAAAATAAATAATCTTTACTCATCGCACATATATATATATATATATATATATATATATATATATATATATATTAAGAAATGGACAAGGTCCGACAATTTATTTATTAAAGACATATTTTATGTTTAACGTTGTTATTTTATAGAGCATTTGCTTAAATACCTGTATCTATAAAATAACAACGTTAAACATAAAATATGTCTTTAATAAATATATATATATATATACCTTCGACGTGCGACTTAAGATTCGTTGTTGTAGCAATTCATCAGGCACGAATTATTGCTCTTGATTTTTTTTTTTTAAAATAATATACTGGGTCTGATGAGAGGAACGCTAAATTCCACACAGATTCACAGCTCAAGCAGTAAAATTAGTTAAATATAATTTTGGGATGGAAATGCAGAAAATAGGTTTTAATCAGGAGTCCATTGTAAAAAAAAGGCCTAAAGTTCAAAAGCGGAACGCCGAGTAAATCATTTAAGTAATGATAGACGTTAAAATGGTTAAAAGGCGGTTAATCAGTATGTAGCCTAAAATATGGGAAGTGAAAGTAACATTTGGATAATATATTTATTCAGAATTAAATTATTTTAAGAGATTTTTTCCTATGATTAGAATCTAGCATTACATCCTTTCGTTTATTAAATAGATCAGATGTGTCAAATTGGCGGCCCCAGGGCCGAATGCAAACCTTTACATGCATCTTGTCGCCCCTCGCAAAGGTTTCTATAGCCGTGGTATATCGAGAATTTTATCTATCTTGGTAATGCAAATTATTAAAAATAGTGAGATTTTTTTTTTCAATTGGAATGATCAGATTGTTTATTCTATCTCAATGGCTTTTTTTTATTTTCGAATATCAGCGACTATTTTTAATTTCCGGTTAATCATGTGATCATCCCTGACAACTAAATAAGAACAAATGTAAAGTGAAAACGTTCGTAATTTTGTAATATTTTTGCTTAAAAATGTTGAATTCTATTCCATCTTGTAAAAAGAGAAACTTATCTGAAGAAGGTCGTGTGCTTCAAAAAAGTTGGAATTGAAGTACTTTTGTACCACTGTTAAGGGAAAGAGATAAACTGTTTAATTTGCAACCACTGCATTGTGATGCCAGAAGAATATAATGTGAAAAGAGGTTATAAAACAAAGTATCGCTCTTATGATAAATATGAAGGATATATGCGTGTTTTAAAAGTGACGGAATTCAAGGTTAAGTTAACACAGAAACAGAGTTGCTTTACAAACATTCAGAAAGGCAGCGTTAATATTGTTATTGCAACCTTTGAACTCTGCAAAATAATCCCCATCAGTGGAAAATCTTACAGTGAAGGAGATTTCATAAAGTGTTGTCTTGTAAAAACAACTGAAATTGTATGTCCAGAGATGTCACACTTATTTCAAGACATTTCATTAAGCAGGAACACTGTTGCTGAATGGATTGATGAAATGGCAAATGATTTGAGTCGACAGTTGAAGACTTTATGTTGTGGTAGGATCCACCTAATTTGCATAGTGGAGTACCGACCATATAAATATGGTTGGTACCGGGAAGAGAGGGAGGAATCAAGAGATTCAACCAGAGACTCTGCCCGACTGCGACTCAGTCAACACATTCTCCAGGAACGGTCTTACCAGGAATATACAAAAGACTATATGTAAATATTGTGTACACTTTCTTGTTTCAATACATTTTGTTCTAAGTACATTTTGTGTTGCATTATTATTCCATGCATTAGTCAAGTTTCAACACTTTATCATCAAGTTTTGAACATTTTTCTATTGCTCTGGATGAGACTGTTGACATAGACGGAATAGCATATCTCCCCGTTTTCATCAGGGCCTCTGACAATGAATTTCAAATGTATGAAAAACTAATTGAACTGGTCACAATGCATGATACTACAAGACAGGACATTTTTGAGAAATTTGAACAAATCTCCATGAATATGGCCTTGATTTGAATAAACTTGTGTGGCCATCTAGTGATGGTGCTGCCAATATGGTTGGGAGATACAGGGATGTTGCTGCCAAGTTAGGTACAAAAATGGAAAACATATATCTAGATTCAACATTCAAGCATTTTCACTGCATACTTCATCAAAAGAACTTATGTTGTAAGATTTTTAAATTAGATCATGTTGGGTTTTGCCATAAAATCAGTGAACTATATCAGAGGCCGTGCTCTGCATCACCATCAGTTTAGCCAGTTATTAGAAAATGTGAATAATCAGTTCACAAATGTCCCATTTTACACAGAAGTGTTCGTTGCTTTCATGTCATAAGGTACTGAAAATATATTTTTTATTGCGGCACAAAATTATGTTTTTGGAGATGAAGGGTCAAAGCACATATGAAACTGACTCCAAAATCTAGCTTTTTTAAGTGATCTTAATTTGAAATTACAAGGTAAAAATAATCTCATCACTCAGTTATATGATGATATCGTTTCATTGCAAAATTAGCTTTATTGGAGTCCCAATTGTCACATGAAAATTTGATTCATTTTCCTATCTACAAGAAGTTGAAAAAAACTGCCAATACTGAGTTTGTATTTATCTTTGCTAAGTACGACGATTAACTGGAATTGCTGTCAAATGAATTTCAGTGAAGGTTTTGTGATTTTTCATCTTGTGAAGATCATTTTGCATTATTCTCAGCACCGCTTGCTTTCGATGTTGCTCAGGCAGAAGAAAGGCTACAGATGGGACTACTGGAAATGCAGACTGACTCAACGCTCAAGGGAAAGTACGTAGAAGTAGGGGTAGCCGGATTTTTTCATACCTTCCTCAGATATTTAAGAACTTTAGAAAGTTTGCCACAGAGATTATGTCGATGTTTGGTTCCACATATATCTGTGAGCAGGTATTTTCGTTTATGAAGGCCGCAAAAACGTCTCACAGAACAGGATTAACTGACGGACATTTTTCATCTTTGATCAAAGTGGGATCTACACAGATATTCCAACCTGATATACCGAGAATAGTTTGTCTAAAGCGATATCAGTTATCAGGACAACATAAAAATCATTAAATTGTACTATCTTGTATTGTAAGTATTTTGTATTTAAAATTTAGTTACCACTAGCTGTGATTAATGTAAGACTGTAAGCTGGTGAGCTCTCGAGGCTGCATATATGGCCGATGCGGCCCTAGATATACTCTGAGTTTGGCATGGTTGAATTAGATTACGGTCATTGATATTTTTGATGCTGAATCTTTTATTTTTCCAGCAAACAGATTTCATCGGTCGCCGTCCGGAAAAGAGTGTAGTTTTGGCGACGAAATTTCAATTTACTACCGGTGTGTAGTCATCTTTTTTAATATCCCAGTAAAATTTTGTTAGTACCGTGGCATTTACATGTTGCTTTTTGTTAAGGGTCATGTTGTGATGGTAAAATCTTGTTTTCCAGTTATTCGCTCTTGAACCAAAATAAAATCTACAAGTCTAGCATTAGGCATGACGATGTCGAAGGTAGGTAATGTATATTTATCCATATATATATATATATATATATATATATATATATATATATATATATATATATATATATATTCCATGCCAAACCATACTGACCACTGTTTTGCTTACATCTTAAAACAAATTTAGTAAATATTGATTTGCTTATTTGTGTATGCACGCTAACGCGCGCATATACGCTTGCTAATATCTAGTATACATACATATATATATATATATATATATATATATATATATATATATATATGTGTGTGTGTGTGTGTGTGTGTGTGTGTGTGTGTGTGTGTGTGTGTGTGGCTTTGTTCAATTTTGATTTTTCAACCAACGCTTTCATCCAGATAAAAGCGTTGGTTGAAGTAATCCAGTGACGTGACCGAAAGAGATGTGAGTTCAAATCCTGGCCACAGCCAAGGGGAACAAAATATTGGAGAGTTGAGTTACTAAGGGGAAGTAACTGAAACTTAGATATCCAGAAAACCCATGTCATGTGGAACTACAATTTACCCCGGTGAACGAAATAAATGGCTCGGTTCGAAATTCCAACCTATATAACATGAAGAAAACTGGAGCATGCCACGGCCGAAACGTCGTTAATATGACAATAAAGATGAGGGCAACAGTCCAACCAGTGTAAATAGTGTAAATAGTTAGTGTACCTCATCTCATAAATATAGACATATTCAAAAACGAAATTAAATTCTCAGAATCTACCTTCCGTCAGTGTCACGAAACATTATAGCGTTTCAAAACTGAAAAAAAACGACTTTAGACTCACAGGCAACACAAACATTTAAAATTCACAGTCATTCCTAAGATGCATACTGCCACTTCCTTTAAACCATGAACACCACCAAAATGGAAGTTAAAATAAGTGTTTCAATATTGTATTGTGTTAGTTTGCTTAGTGAGGACATGCATATCTCGAGAATTATCTTTCGGAATCTTGTTGAACCTCCCACACGCACACAATTAACTCAAACATTACCGCTGTTTATGCAGGATAGAAACATTGTACAGAGTGTAGCAAAAATACCTCCAACATATACCTCCAATAAATACCTTCCACATAATGATAAGACATTAGCGAGACGGAGACACCACAGCCACTAATCTTACCATTATGTGGGAGGGATTTCTGCGAGGTATTTCAACGAGGTATGTGTGGGAGTTATTTCTGGTAGGTATACGTGGGAAGTATTTATTGGAGATATATGTGGGAGGTATTTCTGGTAGGTATGCGCGGGAAGTATTTCTTGGAGGTATATCTGAGAGGAATTTCTTGGAGCTATATGTGGGAGGTATTTCTGGGAGGTATATGTGCTAGGTATTTCTGCCGCACTCCGTATACCTCCAATCATACAAGAGTAAAAAACCTGTTACCCTTGAAAAATTCAGTCATTCCAAAGATGCATACTGCCACAGAGATTTTGAGAATGACATAATCCCTTTCTTCTTTGTCTTTAGTTATTATCAACCGATCTGTGACCACTCCTTTTAAACCATCAACACCCCCAAACAAACAAAAAATTAAGTTGGAGATGTAAAAATCAAGCAATTACGAAAATTTGAATATATTGTATATGTTTTAACAGACGTCACAAATGTCACACAGAAACCTGAAGAAGCGTTTTTATAGGGAGAGACGCATTTCAAAAGCTAAGTATAGAATTATGAATGAGAAATAATTTCATTAGAAACAAAGAAAAGAGCTTTCAAGTTCTATGACTAACAATCTGACTATGTAAGATTGAAGGTTGAACCATTTCCTCGCGCATGAAGAATCAACAGCGATGTTGTTCTACAGAAAAATAATGAGAATAACATTGACGGAATATGTGAGTAACGAGAAAGTGTCCAAGGAATAGAAAAGAAACAATATGCTAATATTTACAATAAAAAAGAAACAGTTGACATTTCTGGGATACATAATAAGGAAAGACGGCGAGGACAAAGCGATACTCACAGTACACATTGACAGAGAGAAATAGTGAGTAACCTACCAAACGAACTGGTGTGAATGATGTTATGGTCCGGTTCCTTGTACCACGACGATAGTCCAAGGTAGAACTAATAAAGAAGAACTCGAACACGGATGTGGAATAACACAGATATATTACAAACAGGAATATATAAAGAGAGGTAGAAAAGTGTTAGTACGAACAATCAGGTTTAGTAGAGAGAACAATGTAGTCTCGACCAGTATCTCTATTCCAATGTCTTGTAGTAATTGTCTGAACGCGACTCTGTTTCGGACTGACTCGACTGACTGACTGACTCGCTCGCTCTGACTGACTGACAAACTCCTGACGGACTTCTGACAGACCTCACTCCAGACTTTAGACGGAACTCCCAGCTTCCTCTTGAGGCGCAGTATTTATTACGTATGGAATAGTCCATTATGTTATTATGGGTAAGGTCCCATAACACCCCCTTCCGAAAATTTTGCGCAGCAGGGATTTTTTTTAATATCTTTTTTTTCTTTGGATTTATTTCCAAAGGTTCAGTAAAATTTCTTTTTCTAGACGATTTTCTTGGTTCTGGCATTATTTGCGGTCTTTTTATATCGAATGTGTCGAAAATCGTGTCCAGTACCTCTTCTTGAGGTGGACCGTTAGCATCCTCTAACGGTCTCTTCCTTATTTGGTTTACGTGTCTTCTGTGTGAGAATTTTTTTCCTTGAACTATGTACATCATATTGCCAATTCTTTTCTCAATTATCCCTTGTTCCCAGCAAGATGTATTATTTTTGTATGCCTTAAAAAACAACTTTTTCCCCTGGGAGGAATTTTCTTTTTGGTGTGTAGGACTGTGTTACTTGTTTTGTTTTACTTGGTAGTAATTTATCGAACGCTGGTCTGATTTTCCTAGCAAACATGATATCTGCTGGTGATAATGTTGATGGTGTCGCATTATTTGGCGTTATTCTAGATACCTGTTGGAATTGCTGTAATGCTTTCTCCGTAGGCACATCGTACGCTTTTCGTAATGCTCTTTTGAGAGTATCCATGAAACTGTTCGATTGTCTATTTGATCTTGGATGGTAAGGCGGGTATTTTATATGTTTTACTTGATAGATTTCGCAGAACTCTTGGAAATCTGCTGACGTGAATTGCGTTCCGTTATCTGTTACTAAACAGTCCACTACGCCAAACCGAGCGAATAGCTCGTGGAGGAAATTTATGGTCGTTTCTGTAGTAGGATGTTTGCACCGAAACACCTCCGGCCATTTACTGTAGCTATCAACTATAATTAAATAGTAGAACCCGTCAATAGGTCCTGCATAATCTGCGTGTATTCTTGACCATGGGCGATCAGTTTCAGGCCAAGGCTTATGTATGATTGTCGGTGCTTTAGCCGCTAAATTGCCTTGCACATTTGCACCATTTGAGAAATATCCTGGTCCATATTCTTCCAATATACATAGCTTCGCATTAGCGACTTCATTCTATTTTTACCCGGGTATCCTCTGGGGAAATCCTTTAGTATCCGTTTTTGTAAAGTTTTGGGGATTACAACCCTTTCGTTGTAAAGTAGCACATTATCGCATAGAGAAAAACTGTCCGAAATTTTCTTATTTTTTTCTGCTATTTTTGCTTTTGTTTCATTAATAAATTCGTCATTTTTGGCTTCATTTTTTATGTCTGGCAATGTGACTGAGAGGTTTCTGACTGTACAACATAGTACTGTTCTTATGTCTTCTTCATTTCTAAGGGCTGCGATTACCGTATCTTCCAATGGATCTGTCTTTGTTGGTATAAGTCTCGACAGACCATCCGCGTGCCCGATTCTTTTCGTTGGTAAATATTCCAATCTCAAATTATAGTTCACAAGAACCGTTTCCCATCTAAGTAGCCTATTTGCCGTGTATACCGGTAGACCTTTTTTTGAACCAAAATTTTTTATTAACGGTTTGTGATCCGTCTGCAGAGTAAACTGTCTACCATAGACGTATCTATGGAATCTTGTTACTGCGAGGATAATTGCTAGAGCTTCCTTCTCAACTTATGAATAGTTTTTCTCCGCTGGTAGTAGGGTTCGAGAAGCATGTGCGATAGGTTTTATTGTCCCATTCGGCATTTTATGTAATATACACGCTCCGACACCGTAGGCGCTCGCATCACTTGCTACAATAATCTCTAGTTTAGGATCATAATGTGCCAAAAATAAATCCGATGTTAATGTCTTGATTATTTTTTCAAATGTTTCCTGGCATTGATTTGTCCACTGCCAAACTTTTTCTTTCTTTAGCAGTTCGTTCAATGGTGCGCGAAGTTTGTGCATTTGAGGTATGAATTCCTGGTAGTAATTCACTAATCCAAGAAAACTTTGTAGTTCTGTTATGTTCTTAGGAACTGGCATCTTTTTTATTGCTGTAGACCTTTCAGAGTCTGGACGTCTACCTTCTGGGTCTATTATATGGCCAAGATATTTAATTTCCTTCATGAAAAAAATCACACTTGTTTTCTTTCACTTTGAATCCGTACCTTTGAATTCTCTTAAACACTTCTTGTACATGTTGCCAGTGTTGTTCAACGCTTTCGCTATTAATCAGTATGTCATCCAGATATGCTATTGTGTATTTTAGTCCTGCCAGCATCGTATCCATTGTCTGCTGGAAAATAGTTTTAATTCTAAATGGTAGTCTTTGGTATCTGTACAATCCCTTGTGCGTGTTTATGCATAGTAGTTCTGAACTTTCTTCATCGACTGGAATTTGCAGGTAGGCCTCACTTAGATCAATTTTTGAAAAATATTTTCCGACATTTAATTTAGTGAATACTTCTTCAGGACTAGGTAGCGGATAGTGGTAGTCCTTTTTTGCTGCGTTCAAACGTGTAGAAAATCAGCACAAACTCGAATTTCCCCTGATTTCTTTTTAACGTAGACCGTCAGGGCGGTTCATTTGCTTTACTCTTCTTTTTTCAATATGCCCGTATTTTTGAGTCTAGATAATTCTTGGTCAATCTTTTCTATTGACGCAAACGGTACATTCTTTTTTTCTTGAAAATAGGTTGAACGTTATCCTTTATTTTGATATTAGCTGCCATTTTCTTGCATCTTCCGAGACCTGCCGAAAATACTTCGGGGAAACTCGTTTTTAGTTTGTTTTTTTTTGTTTGTTTTTGTTTTTAAGCATTGTGCCCCAAGCAAGGCGTGAAGCCACGAGGATGCAGGGGGTTGCGGAAGATTTGGAGCGAGAGCAGATAAGAGTGATAGGAGAAAGGAAGTGGAGAAGGATAGTGGGTAGATCAAGGTAATTGGAGATGTCGATTGACATTACATTTGAATAGTTGGAGATTATAGCTTTCAGGGAAACAGTAATTGGGGAGGGTGTTCCACTGGCGAGAGGTGCGAGGTATGAAGCTATTGGATTAGAAGAGACTGCTACATTTGAAGGTTTCTACGGTGTAAGAGTGGGAGCGGGATGCCAGCCTCGTAGGGCGCTTGAATTTATGGCGTCTGGGAACCAGAGGGAGCAGCTCATCAGAGCAGTTACCATGGAAGTATTTGCAGAAAAGACAGAGAGAGGCGACGGCGCGTCTGTGAGAGAGTGACTGCAGACGAGACGCCAGATCAGGGCCAATTATATTACATATCCGTCTCTGGATCTTGTCAAGAACTCCGAGGTAAGCAGAAGGTGTCCCAGCCCATATATGGCAGCAATATTTCCTTTTAATTTGTCTGCTTCGGTTGATAAGCTTTTTATATTCTGGCAGTAGGTGCTAAAAGGTAGATCACATAATTCGAATTTTTGCATCCAGTCTGTTCCGAATAGGTTTTCGGTATTTCTTAAGACGTACATTTTTAGTTTTTTCGTCATACCGTTAAATGTTACATTTGTGATTATTTTACCCTCGAATTTTATCTTTCTCCCCGTAACTGATCTAGGAATTTTATCCGTTTTTAACATGACAGGTTTGTTCAGTTTTCTCTATGTTTGTAGATTTATGATAGTTAAGTCTGAGCCAGAATCCAGCTGTAACCTAACTTTTCTGTTTTGCATTTCAACTTGTACATATTTTCTTATATTAGTCTCATCTGTTTGGTCGGTCCTCGTAATTCTTATTCTGCTTTCTTTTCTATACCAACAGTGAGAACTTTTGTGTCCAATTTGTTTACATGATAGACAAGTTTTTGCACGATATGTACAGTCTTTAACCCAATGCCAAGACCCACAACGATAGCATGGACTTGGTGGTAGTTTCTTTTTATGTTGATTATAATTAGAAAATTTTGTTTTATCTGTTCTTGAGGCGGGAAAATCAGTTCGGTTTGTTTGTGAGGAGGGAAAATTTGTTTGCTTTGTTTGTGAGGTGGGGAATTTGTTTGTCTTCCTACTTTGCGTATGTATGCTATGCCAGCTTGTTCTATGTCTTTCGAGTCTTTTTTACGCTGACGCATCTCTGACAGTCTTCGTCTAGTTTTTGAAGTGTCAGATCTTGTTCATTTTCCAATTTAGTAAGTATTCTACGTCTCATTTCTGCGTCTTTGGTTGAAACCAGACCTTGGACGTAAATTAAGCATTTGAAGTTGTCAGCGCTGAGTTCCGATAATTTGAAGTCGTCACAATATTTATTAACAATGGATGCGAAAGTTACGTAATCTTCGCTATCCTTTTTTCTAAGGTTCATGCATTTTCATCTTTTATGAAATAGTGAAGTATTATGGCTGAAAAGTTCCGTTAGCAATTTTATAGATTCTTTGAACGTTAACTCGCTTGTTTTTCTGGGAAGGATAAAATCAACGAATTTGGTATATTCGCCTGTGCCTAATTTTCTTAATAAAAGGCGTACTTTACGTGCGTCTGACCAATCTTTGCAGTCAAAATCATATAGATCTTCATACCTTCGGAAGTAATTTGCAAAACTTTTATCTTCGTCGAGTGCGTATTTGAAATCTTCGATATTACTCCAAATAGCGTCTTGAGAGAGAACTGATTCGTTTTCGGGTTTTTTGCTCCATATTTGCCATTGCACGTATCAATAATTCTTGCATTTCCAGATGTTTTTGTTGGTACCTTTGTTGTTCAAACTGAATTTTGATAAGTTCCATAATGGTTGACTTAAAATCTTTCATGTTAACGTATTTTTTGTGTACCCTGATATTCTGTAGCCTGTGCTCGCAAAACAAAACTTTCCTTTGTTGTCGGTGAAATTTGATATCAAGAAAAGAATTTTTTTTTTTTTTTTTTTTTGTTTTTTTAAAATTTAACCGTCGTCCACACTTACGTACGACGGATAGCAAAAAAAATGTCCCCCGTGTATAGAGTTGGTATTTCCTTTTTAGGGGTTTCTTCGTCGTCCCTTGTTATATTGACGAGAGAGGATTCTGTTGTTTGTTTTTCACGTGTGAGTTCGAATCTTCGTCGCCACTTGTTATGCTGTGGCGAACATTTTTTTTCCTTCCAACAAATGGATTCGAATCTTCGTCGCCCCTTGTTATGGTCCGGTTCCTTGTACCACGGTGATTGTCCAAGGTAGAACCAATAAAGAACTCGAACACGGATATGGAATAACACAGATATATTTACAAACAGGAATATATACAGAGAAGTAGAAGTGTTAGTACGAACAATCAGGTTTAGTAGTAGAACAATGTAGTCACGACCAGTATCTCTATTCCAATGTCTTGTAATTTTCTGAACGCGACTCTGTTTCGGACTGCCTCTGGCTCGATTGACTCGCTCGCTCTGACTGACTGACAGACTCCTGACGGACTTCTGACGGACCTCACTCCAGACTTCAGACTGAACTCCCTGCTTCCTCTTGAGGTGCAGAATTTATCATGTATGGAATAGTCCATTATGTTATTTTGGGTAAGGTTCCATAACAAATGAATGGCAAGAACAAAGAATGGGAGGAATACTAAAAAGGAAAACATTGCTCAGCTACTAAGGAAAGGAAGTTGTGGGGAGCCACGATCACCCATGTGCCGAAGGAAGATGGCACAAATGCAGGAGACGAAGAAAAATCTGTTTTCAAAAACAAGATAATTCTGCTCAAATTTATTGGAATGAATACCGTAATTCCCCATATATAATACGCATTTTTCTAAAAAATAATAAGCAAAATCAAGGATGCGTATTATGCACAACTACAAAAAAATATCTCCAAAAATCCCTGTAAAATAAAATAAGAATTATCATAAAAGTAAATTAGAATAATATTATTCTATGTTTCAAAGTTTGTTTGTTTTGTTTTTTAAATAAGATTAGGAAACGCTGGACGTAATGAAAGTGGAGATGTACAATTTATAGGGTTGGATTATCAAACATGGGGTGCGTATGATGCATGAGTAGAAATATTTTCCCACACTTTCAGCACAATTATGTTGATCGGCGCTCCAGAAGACAGACGATAGCGATTGACGTTGCATTTAATTTTTTGAAGATCGTAGTTATCAGGGAACGGAAGAGAGTTCTACAGGTGCGAAATGCGAGAAAAGAACCTTTTGGAGTAGAAGTGACGGTTACATTTCAAGAGTAAACGGGTGGTACCTTGATGCCAATCTAGTAGCGCGCTTAAATTCATTTAGTCGGGGTACCAGCATAAAAAAAAAAAAAAACTCGTCGGAGAACTTCAAATGAAAATATTTGTTTAAGTTTATTTATAAGTCTGACAGAGTTATTTTATTTATTCATTTAATTTATTTATTTATTTCATCTTATAATATGCTATTTTTTATTTAGTTATTGCTATATATTTTAAATAAATTACTTTATTTATTTATTTATTTATTTATTTGTCTATTTATTTAATTTATTACTTAATTTATTTATTTGACTATTTAATTATTTTAATTTTATTTATTTATTTGTCTATTCCTTAATTTTTTTTTCTGAGATGCTTCATTTTGATATTTGGAATGAGGTTCATTCGATGTAACTTTTGTGTTATTAGCTGTATATTTTAGTCGCCATGTGGTTGTATGTAGCGTAGTAGGAATTTGTTTTCGTGTCTGAAACTGGAAATATAATCATCCTCCATATTGTAAGTTTTTGGTTTAAATTTAAATTATTTAAATACTAAAAGTGTTGACTTTTTTTTTTTTTTTTACAAACAAATGTAAACTTTTATTATATGTGAAAGGGTTTGTTCCCCTTCGCTAAGAAAGCGTGATTCTTTATCGAATAATCTAATATTCCCGCAAGTGCATTTTAATATAAAGAAAAAAAAAAGCGAACGACATGTTCTGTCTTTTAAAATGTCATAGAAAAATAATTGGATTCCGATGGCAAAGTAACGTTTTAATAATAGCGTGCGCTATGGATTTTTATCGTTATTACCGCAGAATTCTTTTACTGCTTTGTCGGCTAAAAGCTGACACAGAATCGATGCCAGTTGGACAGCAGGTTGTTTAAACATCTGTTCGTCTAGTTATCTCACTATCAATTATTGATTAATTCACACAAATGCTTAAATTCTGTATTCTTTCAGAA
Organism: Acanthosepion pharaonis; assembly: GCA_903632075.3. Lineage (NCBI taxonomy): Eukaryota > Metazoa > Mollusca > Cephalopoda > Sepiida > Sepiidae > Acanthosepion > Acanthosepion pharaonis. The sequence continues at coordinate 2,823,772 of CAHIKZ030004911.1, forward strand.
AGAGAATTACAACGCCGAGAAATAAGTTTTGAGGGCGTCTCACAGGGCAGAAATGTTTGTTGCCGTCCTTTTTTTTTTTTTTTTTTCTTATTTCAGGTTTTTTTTGGGGGTTGTGGGGGGAATGAAATATGTTTCGAGTAACCTTTGTTTAGCACCGTCCTCCCGATGTCACGTTTCGGATATTCCCAGCATCTTTCTCCTTTCGTTCATAGAATAAGGTGAAAATATATGGCTGTTAGTTCCATTTAAGCAGGAAATTAAAGCTGGCACAGTTCCCCGAAACGAAATATCGATTTGTCTTACTGCGACGCTATGGTTAATTTGTCGCCTTTCATTGCAGGCACTCTTCGCCGAGCTTAGATGTTCATTACCATTTGACTTTCAGTTTCAGTGTTATCTTTTGTTGTTGTTTTTTTTTTCTTTCTTTCTGCTTTGCTTGTACACCTTTGATTACACATAAGGAAAATATTATTGGAATGCATTGATTTTTTTTCTTCAAGTTTTGTAACGAGCTTCGAATTCATTCATTATTTTTTTTTTATTCCAGAAAAATATACAACAATCAAGTTATTTTCTTTTTTCTGTTTCTTTTATAAATATTCGTAGATTTCTTTCACCTCATACAATTCACAAGTACATTAATTAGTAATGACGTTTACCGTTTGCACTCTGTGATTGCAGAATAATGCAAGAGTCTCGGGTTCAATCGTGATTGAGTTTTCAACAAAACTAATTTTTGCAAATAATTCGACACTTAAATACCAAATATAGGATGAACTATTCTCTTGTACGCTTACGTTTTGTTCCTCTGTAATATGCTTGGCTTTTGGAAGGCATCTTTCGTTATCCCAATGCAACTTCGGTGTCTTATTTTCTTTCGTCTGTCATAATATTCGCTACATAGGTAAACTAGCTTAAAAGCCGCCATATCGGGCGGCATTTAAGCTAACTCTTGCGGAGTAATCGACGAGAAGCAACCGGTTCGCCACGTGTAACGGATCACGCATTCGTTTCATCCGTCCCCGGCAGGAGGGGGCAGTACGCTAGCGGGCCCGACAGAAGACGCCTCCGCCGACACGCGAACGTGAAGGTGGAGTTTAGAGTGCGCCTTCCGCCTACGAACACCGCGCGTGGACCTGCACACCGGGAAGGGGTCGCGGCAACGGACCGGAGGGGAAGTGTGTCTGGTGCCGGCCGTGCGGATGTGAGCGTCGCACCGAAGCGCCCGCGCCATATGATGTCGAGCGAAGGAGAGGTGCTGGAGAAAAGGTAAGGAGATGCAGATGCAACAGGCAACAATAAACTACAGAAAAACTAAAAAAATGATCGCATTAATATTTAAGCTTACCTTTTAAATGTCCAATGATAATTCATCTCTCGCCTCTTAATTTAAAGACAGTTTGATGCACGTAGGTCCTTGCATTCCGAACTAACAATTATTTTTATTTCATGGGTGACTTTCGCTGCATTTCGCAATTAATTTCAGTGATTCCCAAATTTATTTCCAAGTTAAAAAAATGTTATTGTACAAAAAATCCGTCGCAAAAAAGCACGTAAAAATCGCCGAAAACAATCGCAGTAATGAAAATTTGGGAATCCAAAATTTCAGGATTGCGGGTATGGATCTGTCTCGGAATGTTTTCAATTTGCTCACGGAATCGGCCTGATTCCCAAATGGTATATGTTCGGCTACGACTGTAGGAGTAAAGTTGAAAAAGTGTGACACACTGTCATTCGCATTTATTATATAGATTTCTATTTAAACGTGACCTTTACAATTCGTATATGTCGTCTTGGGTTGTCCTTATTGCTAGCAACCATAATTCTATCTTCTTACTATGAGGATAAATCCTTTCATCTTGCTTTCTTTCATGACTTTCTTTGAATTTCCAACAGTATTCTTTTCCGTGTTTGCCATTAACACAGTTCCATTGGCATATCTTATGTTGTTAAGATTGCGTCCGTCAGTAATTAATAACGATAGGACTTCTAGTTCTCTTATGATTCGCCCACTGTATATGTTGAATAAATCTGTCGAGAAACATTTTATTTTTATTTTTTATGACATTAAATTAAACTTTGCCTTAGGTGCCCACACTTTGAAGACCCATTTTCTTGGGCGCTTAATTCATCACAAACCATTGTCACCCGGCTATTGTCACCCGGCTTAAGGTAAGCTTTATACTGAACCAGTTTAAGATAAGCTTTATACTGAAGTGCCTAAGATTGCGCGAGAAAACAAAACGCGTTCTTGTCACTCCGATCATGTTACGAGTGGTGTGTTCATATGATAGAATGCCGCCTATTCGTATTATACGAATCGCTATCGAGTAATTATATTTGAAAGTTTCTATGTTCCTAATAGATAATTATATTTGACATTATTCTGATCGTCAACAATTTCTCCAGTGTCCTGCCGTAGAGTAATTCTTAGTAATATGCTCTCGGAGACAGTCGTCATAGCAGGGCGTTTTATTGTCTGATCGCCTCTTGTTTCGCTTCCGTGCGTGTCTGAACTGAGTTTAGAAACATCACTGTAGCTAATAAGATTTGAAATTATCCTTATGTCCAGTTGGCTGATAAACGTAGCCGTTCTTAGTTGGTTGAGCAATCCGTCTGTTCGATTTCGATAACGAACGAATCTTCGGCTGGCTAACAAGTGTTCCTTTGTGTACGTTTTTGTCTGTTTATTAATGGTAGGCTCGGCTGTTGCTATGATCGAGGCCGAGTTGAATTTGCTACGCACTACTTAGAAGGAAACACGACAGAAACCCACTAATGTTCGAGTGATAACAAGACTCTGTTCCACTTTGATTCCCGGGGCCGAGCGTGCATTACACTGGAGGTATCGGCTGGAGGATCCAACCGGGTCCTAGTAAATAGCTAAACGTATCACTCTCCTCCATTGTTAGATAACAGAAATTAAGAATTCCTGGTTGGCGTCCACCCCTTTTTCATATAAGTGGACTCGACCAGAATGTTACTTGGACTGCTGCCGTTAAATAACCAGAGTTAGACAGCCAGAGAGAGAGAATACAGAGATTGAGATTGTGACTGAGTTGGAGGTAGAGTAATAGTGTGAGGTAACCGCTTGTAGGAGACAGTTACAAGCACGCCCGACTACAAAGAAGTCCTACTTCGAGACTATATATATATATATATATATATATATATATATATATATATATATATATATATATATTTGTTTGAATAAAAGACAGACCACGTTAAGACTCCATGTAATAAGCTATTTCACCATAACCCCTTTAACAGGGTTCTGGATCATCAGACTTTTTTCCAAAAGCTGAAATGAAAAATGAAAAGAAATTCACACGTTTTTACGGACCTCATCAAGTATACGCAAAGTTAACGAAGTGAGGAAGTGAGGTAGGAGAGAGGATATGAGTGTGTCATATGTATCATTTAGTTTCCTATTTTAACCCCAGTGTGTCGGCTGGATGTTGCTCAAATCTAACGCGTCTCGTCTCTAGATAAAGGTGGCTAATGGGTGAACGATAAGAACTACATTAAAGGAAGACGTTACAACAACCCCAATAAATTACACGACAGGTTTCATTCAAATTTTAGACGCTACATATTAACATATATGTATATATGTATATATATATATATATATATATATATATATATATATATATATATATATATATATGCATATATATATATATATATATATATATATATATATATATATATATATATATATATATATATATATATTGCTACTAACTGCGTTCCTGCATTTACTTACAGTAATACCTTTGTATTATTGTGTAAGTACATTTTATTTTTTATATTTAATACTTGCCTTTGTAATTCATTGGGGACCGAATTTCATCTCGGAATCCACAACAATAACAATTTGTATATATTATGTAGTCAATAAGCAAAACCACCGGCATAGTATTAGTTTGTCACGTAAGAAATGATCCATTTTTTGGTTGGTTTTTGATCCGGCCAGCGAACGAAGTAACTTCCTTGGTATATAAAATAATCTCGACTTATTCCTGGCTCTTTTTTCTTTCAATATATTGTTAATTCATAAGACCAATAGAAATGATTACAATGAAAAAATATCGAGTAATCTTACTGTATGAGTACAAACGAGAAGAAGAACCATTTTTGCATCGAACCATTACATGCGATGAGAAATGGATTACCTTTGACAACAGTAAGAGAATAGGCCAGCAGTCAGGTTCCCAGACACCATGAATTCAAGCGCCCTACGAGGCTGGCATCCCGCCCCCACCTTTACAATGTAGAAACTTTTAAATGTAGCCGTCTCTTTTACTCCAATAGCTTCATACCTCGCACCTCTCGCCTGTGGAACACCCTTCCCAGTTAATGTTTCCCTGAGAGCTATACTCTCCAACTATTCAAATGTAATGTCAATCGACATCTCCAGTTAGCTTGATCTACCCACTATCCTTCTCCTCATCCTTTCTTCTATCACTTCTATCTGCTCTCGCTCCAAATCTTCCGAAACCCCCTGCATCCTAGTGGCTTCACGCCTTGCTTGGGGCGTAATGCTTAAAAAAAAAAGAAAGTTAAATGCAAGTGAATCACCAAAATAATATCCCAAACATCCACTGCATCCCAAAATGTTAATGGTTACTATATGGTAATCTTTCAAACAGGTTATTCATTATTTGTTCTTGCCTCAAGAAAAAAACAGCAATCTCCTATTGTGTAGAAATTGAGTGTGTGCACGGAAAATTCAAAAAGAAACATCATAGACCTGTGAACAGGGATGGCCTAATTTTGCTGCACTACAGCACAAGCTTCTCAATCAACTGTTCAAAAGCTGCATACCTTGAATTATAAAATTTTGCCTCATCCCCCATATTCACCTGATATCTCTACTACTATTAATCAATTATTTAAGCCTCTTGAGCTTTTCATACGCAATAAAACATTCCCCATTAGAAGGAGAAGTAATTGAAGCATTTAAATTGTTTATCACATCAAAGGATGAGAATTTTTTTTTTAAAGATGGGACCAAAAATTTAGAGGTACATTGGAGAACACTCATGGTGGCTATTTCAACTAAATAAATGAGTTATTTAACATTACAAACGCGTTTTATTCATTTCCTATAAAGTGCGTCATTTTATGTGAGACAATCATTTATATTGAGAGGCCGGCGATGACCTCAGAGATCTCGTTGAGTGTAATGTCGGTGACTATTGATACGGTTCTTCGTGGTAATCGTCGTTAATCGTGCTTATCGTCTTCATCTGAAGAAGGTAAGTGAACGTAATGTATTAATTAATTCGTAACAAGATTTTATTAATACTGAAAAAAAAAACACGAATAATGACAAAATGCGAAACAGGTTTCACAGACTACATCAAAGCACTTTCAATCGGCGTTGAAGTGAGATATTAAAACTACAGTCTGGTCGATATCAGTGTTCACCTACAAAATAGTTACCAAGCTAAATATGGTATTGTTAGAATGGTTATATACTTTTTTAAAGCGTTTCACCCCAAGCAAGGCAGGAAGCCACTAGAACGCAAGGGGCTACAGAGAGTTGGAGCGAGGGCAAATAGGTGTGATAGAGGAAAGGATGAAGAGAAGGATAGGGGATAGATCAGGGCATCTGGAGACGTCAATTGACATTACATTTGAATAGTTGTAGATTATAGCTCTCAGGGAAACAGGAAAATAGGAGGTAGTTCCACATGCGAGCTCTTTTGAAAAATGAAAACTCCTCATTTGGACCATCTATAGAAATTTGGTTATGGGGGATAATTTAACAACCAGATCCATAATAACGAACCGGAAGTAAAACGTAGGTGTATTTCACTATTATCAGCGTATATATAACAGTAGTCATATATCTTCTCTTATAACGGCATTCACCTGAGGTGGGTTGAGCCGGCTCCAATATTGGAGTTTCATGGGAATTTGGAATTCACAAGCGGTCCCCAACCGTATGTATAGCACATGAGATTTGATTATAGTGCTGAAGGTTTCGTGCAGGACTATCCACACTTTTTGAAGGGCCGATTACAGAGATATGGTGCACTACGTGCCACAAGGTCCCCAAACGACCCTCCGCAGGTTTTGAATTCAGAGTTGTCCTTCTCCTAGACGAGTTGCCATCCAAGGCTATAGAACCCAGCCTGTCCTGCTATTTACCCTTAGCTGGAGGGAGAAGAAGAGGATTCACACCTTTTTTTTTCTTTTTTTTTAGTCATATATAATATCAGTGAGACAGTACATAACATAAAAACATGAATGAAACAACCACAATTTACAAACCAATAACTGGATTGCCAAATAGACAGGAAGAGAATTTTAAATTTTTAATTCTAAAAGCATCGCAAAAATACCAGGCCCATAAAATAGCACTCCATCAAAAAAAGTTATACCACAAACGAGCATTAAGATACCCCAAACTCTACCACCCAAAATAGCAAAGAGAGCTATGTAAATGACCTGATATAACTCAAAATAAGCGTTCAAATAAATTAGCATCGCCTTCCCATTTGCCCTCTCCGCATAGAACCAAACTAATGTATTTTTTTTTAATACCGATGTCCCTACAATCACTGCATGCTGTTACGCACGTGAGACCATGTTTGAGAAAAGAGCAGATGTTTGTGGTGTAAGGAATCTTGGACGAAATCTTACACTTCCAATGCACAAACCTCAGTAGTTTTTTCATGGGCATGATCTAGGTCGGCAAGAACTGGGGGGTAAAATACCGTTTCTCATTTCTCAAACCCCAGCTGCAAGGATCAAGTTGGCAATGACCTAAAGTCTTCCAAATCATAGCTTGAATATGGACACGGATACTGTGGGAAAAAGCTGACCGTTCGGTTGGAAGCAGTCTTTTAGGCTGTAATTTCTTGGTCGATGTTGCGGTATATTCCATATGCTTGATGTTCCTGACGGAGTTCAATTTATCGCCTTGTTTTCCTCTCTACACCTTGACAAAAATCTGCGATCCTTCAGATGCAACTTGGGATGGAGAAGCCGCTAAACTAACGCAACATGACTGGATGTCATTTGATTGATGAATAAGCCTGAATATCTCACATTTCTCACACCCAAAATAGAGTTGACGTTGTTTCATATCCACCCCCTGAATGGAAGACTGGCAAGTTTTGCAGAACATGGAAGTTTGTCCTCGCTTGGATTTCACGAATACTGAGTAGCTTTCCTCGATACGTTTTTTTCTTCTTCTTTAGAATGCATATAGATGTCAGAAATGTGGAAAAGGAAAAGTACAAAGATGTGTGTGTCATCAGCTGTTACAGTCACTAGATTTCCTTCAGTAATTAGTTTTAGCGTTTCAGAAACAATGCCCGTGTCTGCTTCTCTCTGCTTTTACATCAACAGCTGATCGTCTATTTCCATGGAACGTGATAGCACCTTGACAAGGTGATCTTTTGATCTTCTCGTTTGAAAAGAATAGCTTTTGATGAGCGGCAACTTGCAAGCCATCATCGATTTGCGTGTTAGCAGAATCCAAACTGCTCTTCGCTGATGTATGTGGCCTTTAATGAACGGGCCTGCAGTCTAACTATAAAAATGATGTTTGATGGCCCGTACTTGGCCTTCACGTAGCTCAGCTGTATGCCACCCTAGCTGTATGCACCCTAGTCAAACACTTCACTCGGTGGAGGAGGGCACCTCCATCTAAAGAGAAAAAACACTGTGTTCGTTGGTGCTGAGATTCAGGTACGTCGGTTGTGAGATGATGTTTAGGGCGGGTTTTTTTTGTCTTTCTCATTTGTAAATTCTTAAAAGTTGTTGGAAATAGTTTGGACTTGAAAAACGGGTCACATTATCTTATCTTTCCAGCAGAACAACCTGCCTTAAAAACAGAATATTAGGGTCAACATTTTGACCATCGATCTTTATCCATTTTTTCCAGCTCAACAAATGTATGTACTTGAGAACTTTTATTATTTTATTTAATCCACATCAGACTGTTTCTCAGGCAAACAGCCTTGCACCACATCACCATGGAAATCATCTTGAAACACATCACACGTACTGCTGTCAAGAGTTCCTTCAATATCTGGAAGCTCGGCTTCAATCTCCACCGAGGCAAACTCTTCTTCCATGATGAAATTAAAGTTCAAGTGGTCAGCATCTACCAGAAGCACAGCATTGATGTTTGCTCTTCATGGCTGCATGTATTAAGAAGTGTGCTCGTAAACCACTTGAGACAGCAATTCTGGAAAGAATATGTGACACAGAGCTTTCCGTGTAGTCAATAACTCGAAGAATCCAGCACGATTCATAAGACTACCGACGCTTCCAAAGAAGCTCACGATATTTGGAAAGTCTCTCAATTTGCAAACTATGACGATCGATTTGGCATCGATAACTTCTGCAGCTTTCCACCACAACGGTGATCCAAGGTCATGCATAGAATTGGAATGCGCAGCTGCTCGGCTTGACCTTTCACAAATGAAAGCGGGGAAAACATACGTCATCTGAAGGTTTCAAGTCTATAATAGGAAGTATTGTAATATTAGCAGGTGACAAGTACGATCCAGTTGATACATCTTAAATAAAAACCGACCCAGCTACCCCGATGCCATTTCCCGTCAAGAATCTACGAGCAAATCACAACTGGTTTACACTGGAAGAACATATGGAAAACTCAATAAATGGCTTAAACATTTCCGATGACAAACCCTGTTTGGAAATTTCTTGATCAGAATAACTTTCGTAGTTCTGCCTGTTCCAACCTTCATGATTTTGTGGCAGAATTCAGAACTGTGTGTTATTTTCTGCAACCCACTGGGTGACACTCTCCGGGTACTCAGGGAAGATATTCTCCAAGATAGAGGAGAGGATAGAATTCTGTTTAAAACTCGTGACTTCATTACAGCAAACAAAGTAAATAAGATCGTTGATCAACCATTTCGGTCGAAATATTTAGTCAAGTTCCATACCGGTCTGAATGCCTGTCGTCAAATAAAACAGAATTTATGCAGGAAAAAATTTCCTCAAATGGTATGTGTTAGTTCCAGAACGAAATGTCTGCTTCTTAGGTTTGAAAGTTTCTGGGTGTTCATCTAACTTTCGTAAGCGTTTAACATCAACGAACTGTTGATGACAGTCATTTAAAGAACTTGGCCATTAGAGACAGTACTCTTTAACCGAATAAGTTATTTGTGGAGCTCATCTCTGACATGAAGCTCAATGAACTTGAGGTTAGTTAGTGTAACTTTCACCTGATCACTGTTTCGAAATCATGGCTACAAATCACACACAATTTCTAATTTTGGCTGTTTGGTGTTATTCCATGACGAGCCCAATTTTAAACGCTGGAAGAAAATTGAGAAAAGCACATTTAATGTTTAGCTCCAATATCTGGGAAACAAAAACGATCCATTTAACAACCTGAACATTTCAAACTTCTTCATGACTTAAGAAACCGAAGCCCCGAGGATTTAACAATGAATGCTTGAATTCATGTTTTAAGGAAGGTCCTTTTTTTACCTTAACGGAATTTATTTAAACAAGCCTAAACCTAATTTCCTATCCTGGGAAAGACTGTGAGAACATATTTATATAAAACTGTTAAGTGCATGGCTGTGAGTCACTTACGGATAAGAAAAGAAATAACATCTTTCCATTTCTATTAAGTGCATATATACAATTAAACGTCTTGTAGCCTCCAAGAATATAACGTCTTTCTACATCCTAGCAAGAAACCAGGGATAAGGGATACAAAAGCAATATGGATATTACATTACTCGGACTATTGTCCTCATCTTTTTCGCCCTATTTCTTACAACATTTCGGCCGTTGTACGCCCCGACCTTCTTCAGGTGGTTGGAATGTCGAATTGAACCCTTTATTTCGCTCACTTGAGTAGGATGTTCTAGTTCCACGTACCATGTCTAATGGATGACAGTTATCAGTTATCTCCTGTTAATTCCCCTCTCCAAGTTCTCCACTGCCTTAACCGGGTAATGAACTCATAATACCTCATCTCAGAAATATAGACAGATAATGCCAATCGCTTTCTACCGTCTTCTTGATTACTCTTCTTTTGTCCTCGCTCCTTAGTACTCCTCAAGGACATATGACACAGTTGATAAAGGCGTTAGTTAGATCCAGTAACAGGACCCAAAGAGTGTGAGTTCAATACCCGGTTAAGGCAGTGGAGAACTTGGAGAGGGGAATTAACAGGAGATAACTGACAACTGGCATCCATTAAACATGGCACGTGGAACTAGAACAGTCTACCCCAGTGAGCGAAGTAAAGGATTCAGTTCGACATTCCAACCACCTGAAGAAGGCCGGAGCGTACAACGGCCGAACCGTTGAAATAAATATGGCGATATTGAGGGCAATAGTCCGAGAATGTAAATAATGTACATAATACCTCATCTCAGAAATATAGACAGATACCAATATGGTTATTTATAAAAATTTAAAATATTACACAAAGATAACATTCGTCTCCCTATGCAAAAATTTAAAAAAGTTTAACTCGCCATGAAATCTAAGTTACTGTGCCAAACACAAAACCTCGTTGGTAGAAATAGAAAGGAAAAAAGAGCTTCTCTTTTCTTTAAGATCAAAAAAGTTATTAGGGTACTGTTGGTCAAACGAAAATATTTAAGAAGTTATTTTTTTTTTTTTTTGACCGGAAGGATGAAAAATAATTCTTTTTCTTACATCTTTTTTGAAAGGACAAGGCATGCTGGGTACGAGGCAGTTCGGCCCTGACACGAATGTAAGCTACACAGATGTCCGAGGTTCACATCTTATCATTACGCATCCAGCAACTCCACTCATAATCCGAGCTGTATTTTCATTTAATAAAGTTTATTCTGTCATTCCACCTTTTATCATTCTTCACACAATCACATTTCACACACACTCTGGGAACATAACATAAGTAAAGGCAACAAAAACAGATACAATATAAAGTTTTCACAAATATTTTTTTTTGTGTGCCTATTACGGCAGGATAACAAATTTCCGGCGTTACAAGGAAAAAAGTGTTGCAATTTTTAGACAAAAAAATAGGATTCAATGGCAAAATACTACTCTTTAAAAATGAAAAAAGGGAAAAACTTTGTTGATGTAAAATATTGCACAAGGCAGAAAATACAAAAAAAAAAGTAACTTATTCAAATGAATACTGAATAGAAACGTCTTAGCACCAAGGGGTTTCATGTTTTCCACCCGTTGTTACCTCGAGGGCTTCATGCTGTACGTTATTGTAAAATAAAAGTTCAATGTGTGTTTCATTTAAATTATGCTTAGGGAGACGCAGAAAGGAATTTTCTGTCCTAAAGGTTGAATCTGTTTAATCTGTCGGCTATTCGTTTTTGGTTTTTTTTCCCCATGTATGACCCCTTTGGCTGAACTAATCCTCCATCCTTGAATCGTGGGCGCTAATGCTTCCTTCTCACGATTAATAATTTTCTTACCTTATCCGCTAATAGCAGTCCTTCTTATTGATCAATATAGGATTACACCGGCTCCATCGAGTTTTTTCCAAGGTCTTGAGAGCATATGAAAACTTATTTCTTCGTAAATGCAAAAGATCCATCCGTAACAATGCATAAATTATTTTAGCGCTTCTTTAACCGCTAATTTTAAAATAGATTTCCACAACTGCAACAATTTATCTTTACAAACCGTCTGGCTTTAAAAATAATTTTTACAGGGTTCGTGTAAAAAAAAATCAACCTAGACGATTTAACATGTATTTACTGCAAAGACTGAGCAAAAAAATTATATATTCAAATTTCTTGAACTTGTATCGCAGAACTGGATTCCTCTTAGAAGCCGAAAAACACAAAGCACGTATGTCGATAACATAAACAATACAACATGAAACATTTTCATCAGCAGCATTGAAGAAGAATAAGAAAATGCAGCAATTAAAGAAAATTCTTGTATCCTTTTAACATTCATTTTTGGTTGTTTTTTGAACTTCTCTGATCCAGAACAGTCTAAAGTTCATGTTCAAATAAGTCTCTATTTCTTGAATGCTATCTGTTAGCTGATCTATAAGAAATGAAACATTGGTAGATTATATTGCCCAATCGGAAAACATAGCCTCAAGTACTAAACATTAGAAATTGACATCATAATGTTCGAATAACTCGTAAGACATATTCGAAATTAACTGTGCATGAAAAGCACTTAAAAGTGTAAAGTACTCAAGTGGCTTTCACCTTATAGCACCTGCTTTTAATTTTTTTATTTTTTTATTTTTTGCAAAGAAAGTGGTGCTCAGAAGAACGGCTGTGAAAACATTCACAACTTGGATGAGAGAGGAGATTTTTTTTTGTTTTTGATGGATATAAAATCCCGCTTCCGATAATATTAAACATGTCTTAGTAACAGTTTTCCGAGTACATCGTCAATTCACTCTAATTAATAATTAACACTATATTCTATTTCAATTTTATTTACCTTCATTAGTTCATGCGAGCGTTACGCCCAGCCAATACCTCACAAATTCAGTTTTTATCGCGTGAAAAGAAAGCATGTGGTGGTTTTTCTCACTGAGTAATCTAGGTGCGATGAAACACCTTGACCATCCATTCTCGCAGCCATACTGATTGTCTTCGCCCGATTTTGTGTTTTTGTTTTTTGGTTTGGTAGCGCATTCACATTTAAATAAGGCATTTCATTACCACACCCATGAGGTTCAAACCAGACATATTTATTTCGACAGCTCTGGAAACAAAGATACCAACTGCGTTCAAATTCTATTTTAAAATAAATTTAATTCTTAATCAGTATTTTACACTTTCTGTACAAAGTAAGGGAAATACGTTTTAATTTTAACAATTAAGATTAGAAATTAAAAAGAAAATATTTATTTTGTAGGATAGGCGAAAAATCTTTCCTTTGAACCAAAGAATCTGTAATGTCATTGGTCATGAGCTGGCATCTCGGTTTCTGTAATTTTCCCAACACCATAATGGCTTTTCTGTTGCTTTTCTATAAATACTTTCATGCTAATTCTTCTGATGAAAATTTCTCTGCAGTATCTAGGCTCTATGAATGTAAGCGCAGTACTAGATTGGCGGCAAGGTCTCATCATTTTATAGTGGAAATGGCTTGATGTAACCGTAAGTTGTCTGTTAACATTTTCTTTTTCTCCTACTTTTCGCTTATGGAATCCTTTTTTAGTTTCTTGGTTTCCAACCAGCTTTGATTTTCAAAAATGTAGATGCAATGTTAATCCTTATGATCTGTCTTCTTATGTTGTTTTATTGTTCTCGCTGCTTATTTTTTCTTTTTCTTATATTCGTTCGCACTCACCTTGCGTCTTAGTGGCTTTCTTACCTTGCTTGGATTGAAGTGATGTTAAAAAATATGCCGTAAATCTGAAATTCGAAGTATAAATATCTGATAATCTGAAGTTCATAAGATTCGGCATCATGTGAATATATTCATCGAAGAAAAATAAATAATTGATAGAATGCTGGAACCAATTATTATATTATAAATCTGAAAGTTAGATTCGGGATAGGCATTGGTGATCAAAATATGTGGGAAAAGATAAGAAAAAAAACTGACACGTTTATTAAAGTATATGTAGTGTATTTGAGTTTCCTTTTATTAAAACGGGAATTGTGGGATACAATTAACTAATTATTAATTAGAGACAGAGAAATTGATTTATAAAATTAGTTTGCGCATGGCTATTTTAATGAGAATGTTCGACTCTTACCGAACACACGGGCTTGGGACGACTAGGTTGGTGGGAGCAAAAAACATTGCAAGCTCTCTCTCTCTCTCTCTCTCTCTCTCTCTCTCTCTCTCTCTCTCTCTCTCTCTGACAATAGAATTTCCTTGTTAAGGACAATAAAAGCAGTCAGTTCAGACTATATGCGCTGTGTTGTTAAACTCCCTTCCGGTAAAACGATATCTAATTGTATTTTCGACAAGAGGCAGAGACATCGAAATTATAGTATATTTATTCCAAAAAAGACATCAAAGCGAACATAACGACGAAACCAACTCGATCCACTTCTGAACAATAAGGGCTGATATGCACCTTTTCGAGACACTACCATGATCCCCAGTCGTACAAAGAAGTTGCTGGTATAACCCCGGACTTACAGACAAATACAGAAACTCCATCGTATATATCTTATGTACGATGTTGTTTGGATCTTTGGCTGCATGTCTGTGGTTATACCAGCAACTACTTGACGACCAGTTTTTGAGCTAATTCTAATTTTTTTTAAGTTTAGTCTTATTTTTTAAATATTAAGTTTCCATTAATTTTAGTTCAAACGCATTTTAAAGGTTATTCTAAACTGTAAATTTATCTATTTTCTTATATTTTAATTTGTCTGCGATCAGATATACTTTTCTTTTTTTTTATTAAAGGAACGGGTTTTTTCTTCGTAAATGTCTTGTTTCATAGTCCTTTCACATCAGTTTTACACATCTAACTTTGTGGCGATATCCAGGTGTATATCTAGTCAAAGATCTATAATTAATGTTGGTTTGCGCCAAAGAAAGGCGAGGCAGGTCTACGCATGACCAAAAGCCATTTTCTTTCTAATGGTGCGTCTTGTGAATTACAAACTAGCTGGCTGAGGTGAAATATATCGAACTATTGCAAATATTCCGGACAGTGACAGAGATTGCAACTCAAAGTGATAGTGATGACATTTACACTGTTTCTTTTTTTGTGTCTTTTTTGTGTCTTTTTTTTTAGAACGCAGACATAACCCAGTCGTCCGCCAAGAAGAAATTGAATTCTCAATATAGCGACAGCCAATGAGTCGTAGAAAAAGTAAATTATGTCCTGCAGTGGTCAAGCTGTCATATCTCTGGTCAAGCCTCAGATAATTTTATACAATTAAATGTCATGGAAGCAGTTGATTACCCGTCGAGGACAAATATCTTGCAACTTCCAGTACCTGGGAAATCGAACTATTCGAGGAGCAGCTGGATAGTTTCAAGGCTTGAAAGTTCCAATAAATTGATTTATCAATATTTTTGGAAATGCATAGATTAACAGGAATTTTAATACCAAAGTATGAAGAAGACATGAGTTATTGTGAAAAGGTATAAGAAGAACCTGGCATATTTACTGATAGAATAAAAACGAACATAAAACAAAGACACGCCTTCAATTAAAAAGAAACATAAGACAAATACACGCCTTCAATAAAAAGAAACATATGACAAAGACACACCTTCAATTAAAAAGAAACATAAGACAAAAATACACTTTCAATTAAAAAGAAACATACGACAAAGACACGCCTTCAATTAAAAAGAAACATAAGACAAAGACACACCTTCAATTAAAAAGAAACATACGACAAAGATACACCTTCAATTAAAAAAGAAACATACGACAAAGACACACCTTCAATTAAAAAAGAAACATAAGACAAAGACACATCTTCAATTAAAAAACTAACATAAGACAAAGACACACCTTCAAATAAAAAGAAACATACGACAAAGACACACCTTCAATTAAAAAAGAAACATACGACAAAGACACGCCTTCAATTAAAAAGAAACATAAGACAAAGACACACCTTCAATTAAAAAGAAACATAATACAAAGACACATCTTCAATTAAAAAAGTAACAAAGACAAAGACACACCTTCAATTAAAAAGAAGCATACGACAAAGACACACCTTCAATTAAAAAAGAAACATAGAACAAAGACACACCTTCAATTAAAAAACTAACATAAGACAAAGACACACCTTCAATTAAAAAGAAACATACGACAAAGACACACCTTCAATTAAAAAAGAAACATAGAACAAAGACACACCTTCAATTAAAAAGAAACATAAGACAAAAACACGCTTTCAATTAAAAAGAAACATACGACAAAGACACGCCTTCAATTAAAAAGAAACATAAGACAAAGACACACCTTCAATTAAAAAGAAACATAAGACAAAGACACACCTTCAATTAAAAAGAAACATACAACAAAGATACACCTTCAATTAAAAAAGAAACATACGACAAAGACACACCTTCAATTAAAAAAGAAACATAAGACAAAGACACATCTTCAATTAAAAAACTAACATAAGACAAAGACACACCTTCAATTAAAAAGAAACATACGACAAAGACACACCTTCAATTAAAAAAGAAACATAGAACAAAGACGCACCTTCAATTAAAAAGAAACATAAGACAAAGACACTCCTTCAATTAAAAAGAAACATAATACAAAGTAACATCTTCAATTAAAAAACTAACATAAGACAAAGACACACCTTCAATTAAAAAGAAACATACGACAAAGACACGCCTTCAATTAAAAAAGAAACATAAGACAAAGACACACCTTCAATTAAAAAGAAATATACGACAAAGACACACTTTCAAATAAGAAGGAACATAAGAAAAACACAGCAATTCTTTTCGTATTGATTCAACGTTTATGAAGTCTCCATAGAGAGCTAGAAGTCCTACTATTATTGGGGGAGGGGACAATTTATTTAAAAAAAAAAACTATTATGTAAATTTTTGTAACTTTGTATAATATTTATGCATTACACCTAATCTTTATTCGGTAAAAATTTCATTGCTAATCATGCATTACTTTTTAAGTAAGACACATATTTATGTCTTTGTTGTTTCCGTTCCTTATATTATGGTCACTACTGTATGTTAATTTCTATTTTTTTCTAAAAATGGAGTGCGCCGTTACTTTTTAAACCGTCTGATAGTTCAGATATGTTTTTCGCTTCGCTATGTCGACCGCCGATTTTGACGCTTATTGCTGAAATATTCTGGTAAGATCTGGTGACTATTTGATTTCTCGAAGGCGATTTACAGAGATTTGGCATGCCCGTCTTCTTCACAGTTTGAAAGGTTATGGGGTTTCTAGCGGTTTCTTTGATTTGATTTAGTCTTTCTTGTAAAAACTGTGTAATGAAAATTGTCTTGAACGGCTACTCTTTTAGATCTTTTTTTATTAATGCAGGTTTTTACCAGGGTTTTATTCTTGGACCTAAATTGCCCCTTATTTTCATCACCGATCCTTTCCGATTTAATCAATATTCGACTAGGTATCTATACTAGTAACACAACTAACTGCTCATGGCTTAATAGTAATTTTGATAGGTTCAATAAAATAAAAATGGCAACTGATCTCGTCAATGAACTGCGGCAAGTAGTGACATGTTAACGCCTCTAAAACTAAAGAGCTCTCTATCAAAGTCTGTCTATATTTCTGAGATGAGGTATTATGTACATTATTTACATTATTCGGAGCGTACAACGACCGAAACGTTGTGATAAATATGGCGACAAAGATGAGGACAATAGTCCGAATAATGTAAATAGTGTAGCTCTCTAGCAATCATCTTAATGTTTTGTTTGTTTTTTTTTTTTTTTGCCTTCCATTAGCATGGCTGATGCTAACCTCGAGGAATGAAACTCACTGTTTTCCGTTGGTATGAAATGGAAAGATTATTAATTGCTAATTTTGCTGCGAGGAAATCTAGCTTGCACATTTATACGTCTATCATAAGGTCGTACATTGAATATTATTGTCACATCTTGTTTGATTCTTCTGCTATGTATTTAGAGATTCTTGACAAAATCCAAAGAATCAGCAAGGTTATCGGACCGGGCATGACTTCTCGGTGTCAGTCAATTTCTCGCCGCCGTAACGTAGCTTCCCTGTTCATTTTCTAGAAATATTTTCATATCAATTCTACTGGTGTGCATTCCTCGTCGGTACGTCAAATTTATGAAATCAAGCGCAGTACTAGACTGGAAGATAGGTCTCATAATTTTACTGTTTAAATTGGTATTTGTAACTTCAAATTATATGTCAGTAGTTTCTTCTCTCATTCATCTAGCCTACAGAACTCTTTTCCTGTTTTCTTGTCAAATATTTTGTAGTAATGATAATTATGTATCCTTAAATCATGTTCCCTTATCGTTATATTTCTTTCACTCTCAGTAACCCCTTGCATCATAATGGTTTTTATCGCCTTGTGTGGGGTGAAATGATTAACGAAATATTCCTTATTAAGTCACTCTTTCTGGCACGTGTTATGATTCGTTATTTTCTTTTTCTTTTTTTTAATTTTTTATTTCTCTTAATTTTTAATTCTGTATTTTGTCCCCAGTCTCTTTAACATTAAAACCTCTTCCCTTTTTGTATACTAGAATCTGGATTCTTGTATATATAAAAACTCAAAGAAAACATGTGCCAATAACAATGTTGCATTTTTATTAAATAAGTATTTGTTATTTTAATCATTATTTAAAAAAAAATAATAGTGCGAGTATTTTGCATGTAAAATAGTAAAACTTTTAACATTTTCTTAAAAAAATGAGTGAAAATTTATTGTACTAAGCTACGCATCCTAGTAAAACCAACTGTACTTATACCCCGTTTACCTTTTTGCAGATCTCTCCAAAATTCAGTTTCAATTAGTCAATGTATGGTTATTTTGTGACGAAGTGTGACGGACGGACAGTCTAAACGAAGTTACAGAATTTTAGATATAGATAGTGAAGCCATGTTTAATTGTATTTTCATTGTAAATTCCTGTGAAAAAGAAGGTAGGGAAAGCCTTTATGTCTGGCTCTGGTTGGTCTTCAGGATTAGAAAAAAAAGAAAGAAAGGCCGTCTAGACTGTAGTGATCTCAATATATTTCGAAGAATCTACTTAGTAAATAAAACTCAAATGAACCAATATATCTTTCTACGTTTCTTCTTGGACGGCTGTGTCCAAAATTACTTTTTAAATGGTTTACGCTGACACACAACTCGCAAACGTCGTTATTAATTTAGCAAAATCGGTTTAGTTTGGTACAAGGTCACAAGTACTCGACACTATACTAGCGAGCTGAACTCCGGGAAAGAAAGATATTGAAAGAGTTATTTATAAAGAACATAGACAGAATCGAATGTCTCAGACACAGTTTGGAATCGAACTATATATACGAACCATCGCTGACGGGACTGGAAAGACGGTCTGTAAAATGTAGGGATCCAGAAAGTAACTCGCACCTCCTGTCATACAAGAGTCTAAATCAAAAATAGAGAAGCGCTACCATATCTGTCCTGGAGTAGACCAATCCCCACTTTTCAGGATTGATAGAGTTGAAAAGCGTCTACGTGTCATTGTAGTTGAATTATTTTCCAGCCTCTTTCCCACAAATCAAACGTCACTAGAGTCTTGCTATTCTATCGCTATTACTTGACACTCTATATTCGTTTGCTCTACCAGTTCAGAACTGCACATCTAAGACCCAGCACGTCAAGTACAATGAGATTAATCACTCACATTCACTTTGTGTTCCATTAGTAAGAAAGAACTTCCTTTCGGACAGCTTCTCAAGATACGTTGTGCAAAAGACTCCCGAGAAGGTGGTTCCTCGATTGTCACAATCTTAACATCTTCAAGTCAACCGATATCTTTCCTATATAATCTGCACTTCCCTTCCCGTTTCTCTTCTTCAACCAACAACATCTACCTTGAATGACTCTTATATTGGGAAAATAAAAATTAAAAAACATTTAGTGCCACGTTCTGTCATCCACTTGCTTAAGGCCGCTAGGTATGTAATTCGTTGTTTTCCCTTCTCTCTTTCCCTCTATTCGACCCGTGAGTATCAGATTCTCCAGGCCCTCCTTCCTCATTCAGCTGCCTCTTCCTGGTGTTAAGTATAAGCTTCCTCTCTTTGGCGATGATATCTCTTTTGATTCATCACTGATTAGGCAAAAGGTTTTCCCGCCGTAAGCTGTCATTACTTTCTGCGGTAGACTAGTTGCCAACCAAAGCTATAGTCTTTCTACTATTCAACCAGAGCTGGGGGAGAAGAGGATTCATAACTTTCCAAAGGGTATTTGCGCGTAAGTGACAGTAACGAACCAGACTAGAATTCGAACTCAGCTCTCCAATTTGTCATTCCGATCCATTATCTGTTACACTGAAACCGAACATCCACCCTTTTTTTTAACTAAGAGACTCAATTATTAACCCTTACTTAAAAGTATAAAAATACTAGCCCTATGTTACTCAGGTAGAAAACAGTAGTAGTAAAATTTAAAGAATCAGCAAACATGGATATCTGTACCAGCAAAAAAAAAAAAAACAGAGTGACGAAAGGAAGGCTATTTCCACGATATCTGTTTTATTTTAACTTGCCTCGGTAATAATTACTGTTTTAAAAAGCCATGATTAAAATTGTAATAAAACCTGAACATACAATGAAAGTGAATTTGTAAACTTTTGTGTTGTTCGTGAAAATTTTCAACAAAAAGATTAATGACTACCGTATTTGACGGCATATAAATAAAAGAATTTCTTAAAATTCCCTTGCGTCTTATACGCCATATATGGGTCTTTTTTAAGTAAAAATATCTTAAAATTCCCTTGCGTTTTATATGTCATATGTAGGCTTTTTTAAACTAAAAATATCTTAAAATTCCTTTGCGTCTAAAAAGCCATATGTAGGTCTTTTTAACTAAAAATATCTTAAAATTCCTTTACGTCTTATATGCCATAGGTAGGGGTTTTTTTTAACTAAAAATATCTTAAAATTCCCTTACGTCTTATATATCAAATCTAATGCAAAGCAATATTTACCATTTACTAATTTATAAAGAGAAAAAAGTATCCATAAATTTATAAACGGTTACTAAATTATTAAAATATGTGAACCCAGTATAAGTAAACCTTTAACATTTACCATTTTAAAAAGTTCAAATCAATTGGTAATTAACAATGTTTTGTCAAACATTCCAATAAATAATATAATAAATAAATAGTGTAAATAAACAATTTAATAAATAAATGGCGTTTATTATTTTTGTTGTCATTACTCAAAAAGGAAGAAAATGTATAAATTCACTTTCATATGTTTAAGTTTTATTACAATACTAATAATTTCTTTTTAAAACAGTAAACACTGCAGGAGAGTGAAGGTAGTTGAAATAAAAGCGGTGTCATGGGAAAAATTCTCCTTTTGATCCTCCGATTTTTTCTGCAGGTACGAATGTCCATGATTACCAAAGAAACTTCTTTGAGTTTCTATTTTATTTGAAACTTTATCATTGACCACATGCCCTATCCATTGTATTCTCAGCATCCTTCTGCAGAATCACATTTTATTCCTTTGAGTCTCTTCTTCATATGTCACGAAATTATCTATATTCAATGCGTTATAAAGGAATAGTTATGGCAGCAATTTAGCACTCTTTTCTTTGTTTCTAATGAAATTTGTTTAGTCTCTAGAAGATAAACCCGCCTATGTATTTAAAACAATTTACAAAGATGTGCACGTATATATTTAAACATATATACGAAGTTGCTTTCGCTGTTAATTATTTTGTGGCATTCTTCATTAGCTGTATATTTGCTAATTAAGATTTTCATGTCAAATTAAGGTGCGACTGGGGTAGACAAAATAGACAAAATAATTATTGTCCAGTTCAATCAATACATAAGACTGAAGAGAATTGATTCACTTAAAATGTCAAGATTTAAAAAAACGTTCTCATTGAGAGTCAAATTTAATGATTTTTATTGGATATATTGTTGTTATTATTAATTTTTAACTCGTATTTCTTGCATCATATTTCTTTTATTTATTTACCTCAACTAATAATAAAATGTAATAATCTTATGCTGTTTGAAATTCTTAGATGAAGCATTGTCAATTATTATTTTTGACTCGTATTTTCTTCAAATTATTTCTCTGGTTTAATTACACCAAGTAATAATAAAATATAATCGACTTAATTTTTCTGAATTTCTTAGAGGAAGCATTGTCAATAAGTTATTAATTTGTGACTAGTATTTTTTTCATCTGATTTCTCTTGCTTATTTACACCAAGTAATAATAAGATGTAATAATCTTAAGTTGTCTGAATTTCTCGAATGAAACATTGTCAATTATTATTCATTTTTTAATGGTATTTCTTTTGTCTTATTTCTCTTGCTTATTTACATCAATTTGTTTGAAGTTCTTAGATGAAACATTGTCAGTTATTATTATTTTTTACTTGTATTTATTTCTTATTTCTTTGTGTTAATTACACCAAGTAATATTAAGATATAATAGATTTAAGTTGTCTGAAATTATTAGAGGAAGCATTGTTAATAAATTATTATTTAATAGTATTTCTTTCGTCTTTTTCTCTCGTTTATTGACGTCAATTAGTAATAAGATCTAATAGTCTTAAATTATCTGAATTTCTTAGCCTAAGGATTGACGATTATTATTTGCCAGTATTTCTTTCATCCAAATCTTGACTATCCTCACTGTCAATGCACGGCCATTGATAGACTGATATTTATCTTGATATTGACCAAATATATTTGAAAACAAATAATACTATAAAGAGAGAGATATGTGATTGTGTGTGTGAGCATGTTTCTATGTGTGTGTCTGTATTTACAGATGTCGTATTTTGCGAAAATCTTAATGTTATCGAAATGAATTCGGAATTAACGCCTTTTGGCAAACTTTTTCATTATAAATATATTTGAAATTTAAATTAGTATAACTATTTTGAATGGGAATAACAATATATTAAGTTATTTAGTGACATGATAGTTTGTTTCATT
Organism: Acanthosepion pharaonis; assembly: GCA_903632075.3. NCBI lineage: Eukaryota > Metazoa > Mollusca > Cephalopoda > Sepiida > Sepiidae > Acanthosepion > Acanthosepion pharaonis. The sequence continues at coordinate 2,846,346 of CAHIKZ030004911.1, forward strand.
TGCATTCTATTATTTTTTCTCATTTTATTTTATTTGTTGGCTAAATTTTATATTCGTTTTGTTAATCATATTTGATTATAAAATCAATGTCTACCAAACAACATTAGTATTAACCATCCGAACTTTCAAGATATATCTAAATTTATAGGCGCAGTATAAACTCGCATTTTCAGTTTATAACCAGTCAGTTGTGATACACGCTTAGGCGATCATGCATCTTTCGATACATGTATCTTTCCATTCATGACTAATGAGGCAGATTTTTTCGGCAGTAGTTTGCCATTACTTTCTGTGGTAGACCAGGTACCATCCAAGACTATAGAACCTAGAAGATATATCAATATATATCTAAATTTATAGGCGCTATATAATCTCGGATTTTCAGTTTATAATCAATCAGTTATGTGCCATGCGTGACACACGCTTAGGCAATGATGTATTTTTCGATACATGTATCCTTCGATACTTGACTGACGAGGCAGATTTTTTTTATGCGGTAGGGTAGTTGTCATCGATAGATGATAGAACCGAGAACATGGTCTGTTTTGCTATTTACCCATAGCTGGGGGGAGAAAAAGAGGATTAATACCTTTCGCAAGGATATTAACACGTAAGTAAATGTAATAGATTCCAGTGAATTCCTCAATCCAAGCCGCTATCCATTACCCCACCGTGACCCTAGTTTATAATATATATCTTAATTAAAATATAAAATAATAATTTGTTGTGGGTGTCAGTTTTGTTATGCCAATAAAGTGCAACAAATTAGGATTTATAAATAATTCGAAAAATTGCAAGACACAGAAACATATATTTGATAAACAGAAAGAGTGTCATGTGCATTCAAGATTTTGCCGATCATGGCTCCCCATACTCTTATGTCAGTTGTAGCTTTTGGTTTATTTTGTCTTTTCGCTATCTCTTCTAAAACCTCTTCTGTCACCCATTTGCACAAGCTCGCTATATAGGTTATACATTGTTTCCCTCAGTCTCTATTACCTTCAATCTGTCTTGTGGATATCAAATTCTCCAAACTCTCTTTCCTCAATATGTGCCCTACAAATTTAACTGCACTATTTACATTATTCGGATTATTGTCCTCATCTTTGTCACCATATTTATTACACTGTTTCGGCCGTTGTACACTCCGGCCTTCTTCAGGTGGTTGGAATGTCGTTAACTGTGGTAGACTGTTCTAGTTCCACGTGCCATGTCTAATGGATGTCAGTTATCAGTTATCTCCTGTTAATTCACCTCTCCAAGTTGTCCACCGCCTTAACCAGGTATTGAACTTATATTCTTTGGGTCTTATCACTGGATCCAACTAACGCTTTTACCCACTGTGCCATGTGTCCTTGAGAACAGGAGATAACTGATAACTGACATCCATTAGGCATGGCACGTGGAACCAGAACAGTCTAGCCCAGTTAGCGAAATAACGGGTTAAGTTCGACAATCCAACCACCTGAAGAAGGCCGTAGTGCACAACGGCCGAAACGTTGTAATAAATATGGTGACAAAGATGAGGACAATAGTCCGAATAATGGAAATAATGTACATAATACTTCATCTCAGAAATATAGACAAAAATTTAACTGCCTTTTTCTGATGATAAGTATAACTATCTTTTTTGGTTCCATTTTCTCTTTAACTTGATCATTGCTCATATTTTCAGTCCAGGGTATTCTCAACATCCTCCTGTAGAACCACATTTATCTTGCTCAAGTTTCTTGTTCATCTATGAGGAGAATGTCTAGTATTCACTATATAGAATTGTTTCGCACCTTTTTTTTCTTTATTTCTAAAGATTTTTTTTGTTTCTTAATAATTTGCTTGACTTTTGGAATGTATCTTTCACCATCCCAATGTGCCTTCGGATTTCGGTGTCACACTTTTCGTCCTCTGTTGAAACACTTCCCAGATATTGTTGTACTTGTTTGGTTTTAGTATCTCCAATCTGTCATTTGCATATTTGGCTGTTCCTTTTGCTGACAACCATGCATTCTGTCTTCTTGCAATTGCTCTACTTTCGGTAGGAGTTCTTGTAGTTTCCTTTCTATATCTGCTACCACAACTGTGCAATCTGCATGTCTAATACCGTCACTCAATAGGAGGCACGGTGGAGTAATGGATAGCGGCTTGGAGCCGAGTTCGAATTCCAGTCGAATCCATTACATTCACTTACGTGCTAACACCCTTGGGAAAGGTGTGAACCCTCTTTCTTCTCCCTCCAGCTATGGGTAAATAGCAGGACAGACTGGGTTCTATAGCCTTGGATGGCAACTGGTCTAGGAGAAGGAAAACTCTGAATTTTAACCTGCTCTTAGAGGAGGTTGAATGGAGTCTCTCTGAGCCTTGGTTAGCAATCCATTTAGTGATGGTGTCACGATAAAAAAAACACCCTTGATAGCCCTAGCGAAGCATCAAGTATTCAGCTATTTGACAAGATTATGAACTACACCAATCAAAGTATTAGTGAGTTCATTCTCGGCTGAGGCCGCAACATGATGATGATGATGAATACCGTCACGATTATGGCCGCTAAAAATGAATCCTAGTAGGATTTCTACTTCTTTCAGAAACGTTTCACTGCGTTGGTTGAATAAGTCTGGTGATAAACCATATACATGAATTAATTGTCATTTTGTTCTTGTGCATCTTTTGTATCTGTCTATATCTCGATTAGATATTATGATTAATTGCATTATTTATATTATTCGTACCGTTATCCTCATCTTTGTTACCATATTCACAACGTTTCAGCTGTTGTACATTCCGGCCTTCTTCAGATGATTGGAATTTCGAACCGAACCGGAATAGACATGACACGTGGAACTAGAAGAATCTACCCCGGTGGACAAAATAAAGGGTTCGCAGCGAAATTCTAGTGAAAGGAAGAAGCCAAGAGCGTACAACCGCCGAAGCGTTGTGAATATGGCAATAAATATGAAGATAACAATCCGAATAATGTAGATAATTCAAGTAATGTACATCTGGACATCGATTGCTTCTTTGATCTGTGCTTTCTACTGACTAGACTTTAACTGCATCAAGTTTTGTTATTTCCAAGAAATCGTCTTGTCTTCCATATTATTTTCCATTCTCATTTGCATCTCTTTTAATGATGCATATCAAGTCTTCTGTTGGATTACTATTGTAGCATACCTATGGACGATAATGAATATGTCTCCATTCACATAAATACAGTAGTAAATACTGTATGTTGGTCTGCAGTTGGAGATACGTCTCCAGTTGTGCTGGTCAAACACTTTGCCTCGGGCCAGAGAGGATCCCCAGACAAGGCTACGTCGAAGGGCAGAGTCTCGCCTTGGGAAACAACTACCTGACCTCGTTTTATATGGGGTCTACAGGGAACTTTTGGCCGAGCTTACGGACTCGGATACCACACATTAAATTCGGGCTTGTGCCATATCGTGGGGTGGTTGGTAGGTATCATGCAGTTGGAGATTCATTGTGGAATTCACTTGACACACTACAAGCAGTTGACTACTTTTTCTACGCGCCGCTGGCGAATCTTTTATGTGTTGTTCTTGTCCTAAGTATTATCGTTCATTATCAAACTTCGTTTGATTATTTTATTCAGTAACCTTTCTAGGTTAAAATAATGACTAACTATAAAGTTTAGGGATCCATTCCATTAATTTGGTCTCTTTCAACCTTTTCGGAAAGGCGAGTAATGAACGCATTGACAAAACCCATTCAGGAATATCTAAACTTCCAGCTGTATGAAAACTGCTTTCTAAGATCACTGCTGAAACAAATGCTTACATCAAGTGAATCCTGAGGGTCTTGGCAGAATTTATCCAGCTTTAAATTGTGTGGACAAGCGCTACGGAATCACAAACAAAAAACTGTACCAAATAACTGAAACCACATCACTTGAGGACTACCAACAGCAGCACCAACTAAGATGGACAGCACATGTAACTCAAAGAGAAAATAACATAATTAAAATCTTACTATTCCACACCACCTCAAATAAAAGGTTAGGAAGGAAAACTCGATCAATACTGGAAAGAGTGATGGCGCTTCTTGATTTGAAAAACATTTTCTTTAAAAATTGTTTTAAGAGAAAGAATTTATAAATTTCAAATAACAGTAGTACTGGCTACTCGGTAAAATGAATGTAAAATATTTCCTCATAAGGATATGCCTAATATTACCATTACCATCTTAAAACGTAGTATTTGCTTGCTTGAATATAATCTTTAGCATACCGGTTGTTTTTTTATTATTATTATCATCATTATTATGACCTGTAACATTCCAAAACACATTTGGTTCAAGAACTTAAGAAATTTTTTGCATTTATCTTAAAACCATTATCAGTATTGTAGGGACTTATAATTTTACTATTGACAACATTCACACACAAACGACACAGAATATAAACGCGTGATCAGTATAATGAAATTACAAAGAAATATGGAGACAATATCTTCCACAGTTCATTTCCAAAGAATTCCTGATGAAAGTAAAAAAATAAGAAGTACCAACAACTGAGAGGTTGTGATAATAACAACAAAATTGGGAATAACTGTCTGCCTGTAAATCTGTATGACCTGACAATTCTCGTTGACAACTGAGCTCTTTCTCGTTGGGAGAAATGGATGAAAACAGAATGAAAATATGAATAAAGGATTCCTTTGATTAGTGCAGCTAATGGGGACATCGGTAAATTAAAAAAAAAATCAATTTTCAATTACTATGGTTAAACTGAAGAAAGTTTTATCGCACTAATTCAATATTATGTATGCACTAATCAAATTGTGGTACATAAAACTTTTACCGCATTAATCGAAAACACATTAATCGAATACGTATTAATCGAGGAATGTCTATATTAAATTCATAAACGTTTTCGTCTTACCTTCCTTATTTAATCATGCGCTTTAGTATGAATATACTGTTTGATTAAAAACAAAATTCTAACTTAATAAAAAAAAGAATACATCCTGTTACGAAGCAAATATCTAGAGGGAATATTAATTAATATCCTTCCATTGATAAACACATACCACACGCACTTTTTAATATTACTGATATTCCTAAAGCCTATATTGAAAGAATGTAAGTTCCCGTCATTTGCTGACGATTTAACCTAAGTTTGATACATTCAGTTGGAATTCTATCATGTTAAACACACCCATCAGCAAAGAGGTTAAGACACATTTCTCCAGCACACATCCAATATCCACCAGTATACACAAAATGATATAATAATAATAATAATAATAATAATAATAATAATAATAATGATAACAGAATTCACTCAAATACACACCAATATGTATTCTCACTACGAAATAAAAATTCACCGAGGCACACGATTTATCCCCAACATAATGAACTATCATAAAAAAATGTGCTCTCAAATTAGTAACGCACATTTTATCAAGTCTTAACAATTACACTGATACTATTAGCACTCTTTAGACATTTCATACATACACATATTTATTCACTTCTTCCCTATAACATATACAGGGATTTTACACATACACAGACATTACGACACATCACGCAAGCACACACACACACACACATACACAAGCACTAGCGCCACAAAATATAAACACGTGAAATCTACTGATCAATGAAAACGAATAGCAGAGAATTCGAAATATTGAAACAATACCTTCCATGATTAATTAAAAGAAAACCTTATGAAGCTAGAATTAAAGCTAAACATGTTAAATTCATGTCGTTGAAGAGAAAAATTAAAACTAAAATTTATTGTCCAGTGGGCTGAAAAAGCTTCAGACAACTAGCTAGAGACAACAGCTGTTAATAGATTTTTTTTTACTGGAAAATGATCACCCAATGGATCTCGATAAAAGACAATGATTTTTCTCTCTAGTCAATGATTTTGTCGGAGGAACTGTTATCACTCAGGATTAACCCCACTCAGGATGTCAGTTGCCAAATGGCTGAGAGAGACAGGTGGAGACGGGAAGAAAGAAAAGAAAAACGACTAGGAAGTGAAAACAAAAAAAGAATATATTACTTAATTTAAACTACAATTGATAAATGTTTTCCTCTTTTAATCATACGCCTTGTCTTAAATATTCCTTTTCTATAATCCGCTATGATGATGGGAGACTTCCACATAGATAAAGAAGGGACTAAAGGCAACGGAAATATTGTTCTACAGTAGAATACTGACAATACGACGGTTTAAACATGTGGTTAAGGTGGTAGTTTTAAGGAAAATGAAGACACTAGTTGACATTTCTAGGGCACATAATGAGGAAAGGAGGCCTGGAAAATTTGATACTCACAGGACACACTGAAGTCGAGAGAGTAACCTACTTAACAAGATTGTATAAAATGGCTGACAGAAGAAGGAGTGGGAGGTATATTGAAAAGACAAACCTTATTAAAACCTACAAAGTAAAGAAAATAGGGGAGTGCCATGATCACCCATGTCCTGAATAGATCCGGTACATATAAGTATATACTAATAAACGAAATGTATTTAATACACCGCAATACGTAAGCAGATTTTATTAAAAAAAATGTATAAATAATAAAGCAGTGTTTCTCGTCAACGTACTGTATCGAATCCGACCGGCCAAGAGTGATTTTCTTAGTTCCCTTATTATTTATGCATGCTTTCGGGAAAGAAGTATATTTCTGATTCTAATGAGAATAACAATTGTCTCTAAGATGCAGATCGAAAGTTCCAGACCATTTTCTGGTCCTGATAAAGAACAAAAGTTTTAAAGTCACCAGGAAAAAATCTGCTCTTGTTTCCAACTGAGAAATGAATCTCTGAAATTTAAATTTCTAAATAATCTTCCTAAACTACACCGAAGGAAAATAAAATTACGTCGCCTGTAAAATGCCTTTAAATTTACTCGAAATGAAATGCAGAGTTAATACCCATCTACATGACAATAAATGTTTTGCATCTGTCTAGAGTTCTGAGATGAGGTATTTACATTATTTACATTATTTGAACTGTTGTCCTCATCTTTATTGCTAAGAAACATAAAATTACTTCGCCTGTAAAATGTATTTAAATTTACTCGAGATGAAATGCAGAGTTAATATACAGTTACATGGCAATAAATGTTTCTCATCTGCCTATAGTTTTGAGATGAGGTATTGTAATTATTTACATTATTTGGACTGTTGTTCTCATCTTTATTGCCAAGGAAGATAAAATTACGACACCTGTAAAATGCGTTTAAAATTATTCGAGATTAAATGTAGAGTTAATATACAGCTAGATGACAATAAATGATTCGCATTTGTCTATAGGTCTGAGATGAAATATTGTAATAATTTACATTGTTCGGACTGTTGTCCTCAGGGAGACATGGACGACCGGATAAAAGCGTTGGTTGGATCCAGTGACTTGAACCAAAGAGTTGCAAGTTCAATACCTGGCTACTGAAGGGGTGAACTTGGAGAGCCGAGTTAAAACGGACATAACTGAGACATCCAGAAGAGGTATGGAACGTGGAACTAGAACAATCTACTCGGTTGGACGAAATAAAGAGCTCAATTCGAAATTTCAATCAACTGAAGAATGGCAATAAAAATGAGGCCAAGAGTCAGGACGATATAAATAAGGTACATAAACTTACCGCACATACAGATCAATATATTCAGACGGTGAGAGGAGAGTTCCTACAGTATTCAGACCCCATATTAACATTAGGCATTAACACATGTCTGTAGTCTTACATACAAGCAATCTTAGACACGATGAATAACATCCTTCGCAACATTATTCCACCCTCGTGGCAACTGTTGATGCTATATAGCATTAGTTATAGGTGGGTTAACCGAAAGATTGAACGTCTCATAAGGTTCCCTGAGGAAAAACTCTATTGATCATGTCAACTAGGGAAATTATTGAGTAGTACAGGCATCATATTTTTAAGAAGTAATCATGTTTACCTCAATGCAAGGGAGATAACTTATATTATTTTTAAGAATATTTTTAAAAAGCTTTAAAGATGTTTACATTGTAGTATTTTAATTTAGTATTATTATATAACACTTTGCTGCTCTAACTATTTAATAACTTTGTTGCTATACTCGCCGTTGGCTTTATTTATTTTTGGCCGCAGTTTGCTTATATAAAAGGCTTCCAGAATTTTAAGTTTTTCCTTATTATTACCTTGATGGAGCACTAACATATTTTCGACTTATATTTGTCTAAACTGTGATTGTGGACATGAGTCTTCCTTTAAATGCTCTGAGATTGAACTATAGTCATTCATGTGAAACGTGAACCTTCACGTCATCGTCGTTGTCGTAAAACCAATTATTTTTTCATTTTCGGAGTTAACGCATAACACATCCACATATATTCAACACCAGAAGACGGGTCTAGACTAAAAGTACTTGGGAAAATAAAACTTATTATTTTTCTTAATGAATTTTCTACAGTGGCCAAAGAATTAATTCTTGGACTTGAAAGGATTAAAACTAAAATAGACATAATACATCTAAATTATTTAACTAAACAAGCTTGAATGAAAACGTGCTGCATATATATATATATATATATATATATATATATATAACCTCAAGGTGGTGTAATGGATAACAAGCTTGTCTCGTTAGGACAATTAAGACAGAATTGTGAGTCTACCCTCATTGGGTGCTCCCACATTTGACTTTGTGCCACATCTAAGCTACGCTTGGAAAATCACTATATATTTAGCATATATATGATTAAAAAGAAAAAAAATATGAAAGATGCTCCACGTATGCTTCTTATAAAGATATTTAGCTACCCCTACCCCCGCGAGGGCTACATGTGGCACAAGACCGGGTTTAACGTGAGATCTCCGAGCCCGTAGGCTCGGCCAAAAATAAGGCCTCTTTGAAGCGGCATAAACGGGTTCAGGGGCAGTCAACCACCCCGAACGAGACTCTGCCCTTCGGCGGAGCCTCGTCCGGGTTCCTCTCCGTCCGAAGGCAGAGAGTTAGGCTGTTAGCCAAGTTAACCAAGTGACATTTAGCTACCCCACCACGAGGGTTACATGTGGCACAAGGCCGAATTTAACGTGGGATCTCCGAGCCCGTAGGCTCGGCCAAAAATATTCCCTCTTTGAACTCGCATAAACGGGTTCAGGGGCAGTCCACCAACCCGAACGAGACTCTGCCGTTCGGCGGAGCCTCTTCCGGGTTCCTCTCCGTCCGAAGGCAGGGAGTTAGACTGTTAGCCAAGTTAGACAAGTATGCTTCTTATAATATGTACATTTAATAGGCCGGTTAATAAAATTCGAGGAATAAAAAGCCAACAAAATGATAACATTGGCAATAACATTGACATTATTTATTATATACTAGACTTTTGACTAAATTAAAAAACAAAGAGCAAGATTTTAATGTCAGTTTCCTTTTCCAAGGGGACAATGACAAAGAAATGGGACATACGTTGCCGAGGAAGATTATTGCTATTCATTAGAGCGCTCCCTGTGAAAAATATTTTCTCCGAGTAAGCCCAAACCACTGTTTAGACCCTCAATATGTGATTTTATTTTGAAAATATATTTTAAACGGGTGGTTGAAGTAAGAAGTAATGTCTTTGGTGTTTTTTATGGTTATTATGTTGTCAAAAGCAGGCACGGACTTCTGTTCAATAACCATAAAAAATACATCAAAGACAACAGCAACAATTCCCCTCTTGCTGCACACTTCAACCAATCATTTAATATCAGTGATGGCATCAAATGCGTACCTTCAACAGCCGACAAGAAAGACGCAAATCGAAGTTGAAAATTCCGAAGTTTACCGACTATTACCTTAAATTAGACAGTATAATGGTCGTTTGGACATTCCCATCAGATGCAACATGTCGTAAAATGCACATGTGTTGCGACGAACGCGTTAAATCGAATATGGATGTTCGATTTAAACAATTTTTTTCCCGATTTTAAAATCATATCATATTAGTGGCAGTCAGGAAAAACGTGACTTTAATAAAACACCCAAAGCAATGAAGAGAAAAACTAATGTGCACAGTCAAGAACACTGTAGTGCAGATTTTACAAATATTAGAATTATCCCGTATAAGACCGTTTTCCTTTCTTCAATTACTTTCCCAACGCCTTAACCTAGCGTCTCTGTGCCTATTTTTTTTACAAATATCTCTATGGTAATTGTTCTGATGACCTTTTCTCGTTGGTACCTAGACTTTCTGAATTTAACTTCGTAATATTTTGTCAACTAGGTCTCATTATTTTATTGCTGAAATTTCTAAATATAACTGTAAATTTTATTATAACATTTTCTTTAGTCGTTCATCTCGCCTCTACGACTCTTATTCTGCTTATTGCTTTCTTGTTTTAGAGTCTTAATAAACCTAGTATCAGCAGCAGTATCATAGGTGATAAATCATGCTTAGCCTTAAGTAACTCTCTCTTCCTGTTTTCCCTCCTTTTGAAGTGTGTGCCATCAACTTTACACACTGAAGCAAAAAGGGCTGTGGACGCTTCATATATAAATACACCTACACAGGCAAGTCACATTCAAATACATTTATGAACAATTTTTGTTGTGTATGCAATTTACTTCTATAAAAAGAAACTCTTAAACTTTTCTATTGTTATTATTGTTAAATAAATGTTATCATGCATTGCAAATCAATCGGTCTCTGTTATTTTGTGCATGTATCTTTTCACTAATATTTATTCAAGTATTGTAAAATATTCTCGCAGAAAAATTACATTAATTATAGTAGACAACACACTAAACTTTCAACTACGATCTACAAGAATATAAAATACAACGCATTTTCTCTCTCCTTTAACCCTGTTCTTTTTATCGTTCTTTCTGCTCACTAAAGTTTTCTCAGTTTCCTTCATTCTACTGTTTTTCATCGTCAGAAATTTCTTGTGTCTTCGTTGCTTTATCACCTTTTGGGGCGGGGTAAAATGATTCTTTTTTTTTAAAAATCAGTTTTGTATCTCTCAGAAAAAAGCGTAATAATGAATGCCGTGCATGAGGGACAGTCTGATATCTTCTTTATGGTTCAACGACTTTAAAATCACCAGACACTATACAAAGTTTTTGGGCCTTCAAGTGTATATCGATCCTGGTAACATACAGTGAATTTCGAACTGAAAGCATTATTTTAATCTACTGGGCAAGAAGTAATAAAATAAGAAGGAAACGAGATATCTCTAGATATGGGCAGTCAAAGGAGAAAAACGCCTGTAGATTAATTAGTGTTCAGTTCGAAATTCTCTTTTGGTTGTACGGATCAATATGCATCTGATGAAGGACGTGAAGGGCCGAAAAATTCTCTCATTCCAAATAAAAAGAAATTATATTTACTAAAATTAAACACCAAATTCTCTCAGAGATAAGCTCTTACATTACACTCCGGTTGGGTTGACCTTTGCAATCGACCCAAATGTGAGCACCATAATAACATGGTAATAACATGGTAACATGGTGATAAAATGGTAACATACTAATGACATGGTAATAACATAGTTACATGGTAATCACATGGTAATGTATTAATAACATGGTAACATGGTAATTACATGGTAATCACACGATAACATAGTAATCACACGATAACATGGTAATCACATGATAACATGGTAATAACATGGTAACATGGTAATAACATGGTAATATGGTAATAACATGGTAATCACATTGTAACATGGTAACATGGTAATATCGCAACATGGTAACAACATGGTAACATGGTGATAAACTGGTAACATGCTAGTGACATGGTAATAATATAGTTACATGATAATCACATGGTAACGTAGTAATAACATGGTAACATGGTAATTACATGGTAATCACACGATAACATGGTAATCATATGATAACATGGTAATAACATGGTAATATGGTAATAACATGGTAATCACATTGTAACATGGTAACATGGTAATATGGTAACATGGTAACAACATGGTAATATGTTAACAAATCTATGTTATAAATGTTATAATTATTTTAAATAATATGAAATGTAGCGAAATTCAAATTTTATTAGCGATGGGCCTTGAAAATAGTCCTAAAATCACAATAACTGAATTGAAAATTTTATAATACTAGGATATCAAAAGTAATCCCCAATGTTGTAAAAGGTGAAAATCAGAATTCAGTAGCATTGGCTTTTAACAACTAAACCCCAAAATCGTAAATTCAAAAATTTAATAGCGATAACTAAAAGTAGCAGAGAGTGAAATTCAAAATTTAGTAATTAAGTAATTTCGAAAGTAACCAAAAAATCTGCAAATAGGGACATTAAAAATCTTTGTAACGAGAGGATTTCAAACTTAACCTCTAATGTCATAAGGGTCAAAATTTAAATTTCGCAGCATTGAGATTTAAAAAGAATCCCCAAACTATTCAGAATTTAGACGGGGTTGGCTTTGAAAATTAGCCTCAAGATTTTATTAGGACAGAATTTTAAAATTTAGTAGCACAAGGGTTACACAAGCAACATCCAAATGCCAATCGCGAAATTGAATATTTTCTATTGCTGACCTTTCTAAATGCTGCCTGAACTGGTAACACTGAATCGAAGCAAATTTCATTTAATCCTTTCACAAAAATAAATATGCGAACAAACAATAGATAGATATTGATTAAAGGTTTCTGTGAGTAAAGTACAAAGGCGACTCTGGAGAACATATTGTTTGTTCAATTTATTAAAAATTCTAAATATTCACATCATCCTTAGCATGGTCTTTTCTGTAACAGAAGTTCTGGCCTTTACTGCCGGTAAACAGTGTGCCGACTTCAGTGTTGGTCACTCGGTCGATCCATTTGATATCCCAAATATGTCGTGATAGAAAGAGTTGAGGCGCCTCTGTCTTTACAAGAGATTTCATGGTCCAAAACAAATCTACATAAAAAGCAAGGCCTCCTGTTCTCTTGGTCAACCTGACTTGGGTGATGGCTCTTCGCACGTTTTGTCGCTTGACCTCGGGATCCCTGAAGAAGCTGACCGTGTTTTCTTTTTTCTAATATATTAGTTGACGTTGTTGAATGTTTGATTAATAACTGAATCATCCACAAAGCAATAAAACGGTCTGATGAAAGCATTATTTAAAAGGTAAAAGAAAAGCATTTTCTGTAATCAATTCTTCTGCTTATAAAACAGAAGAATTGATTACAGAAAATGCAGATAAAAAGAAAAAAATATCTAATGACTATAGAAATGTCAACGTACAATGAATAATTAAAACATAATTTACAAAAAAAGAAAAGAAAAGAAAAAAAGAAAATTCTAATTACAGGAAGAGAACAAAATTAAACGTGAAATGTCTTAAATAATAAAATCATTTTGCGCGAGATTAAAGATTTTGTTTGGATGTTGAAACTTTATAGAATGTATGTTTCCGGCCTGAAGGTGATTTATTTCTTCATTGAATTTTAAACTTTTGACAAAGAATAGTTAGGAAAGCAAAAAGCCAGAAATCGAATACATTACAATAGAAATTCTACTGGAAAGTTCTGAGAGTATGGTTTCGTTGCAGTCTCCTGAGAGTACGCATTTTGATGATTGAAATCTTTGTACGCAACAAAACGAGAAAAAGAAAGCAGCACCAGTCCGAGATCTGTAAACGGCTAAAAAGGAGGCATCAGATAAGAGACCACAGCTGCGCCTTTTTCAGACTCAATCAATTGTTCTTAAATCCTTTTGAATTATTTGTTTTTTTGCTGTTTTTTTTCTTTATTATTATTTTCGTTTTTGTTCTTTCTCCATTCGAACTATTCCAGTATGATGAGTTATCTGCCCTTCTTTCCCAACATTTCGCCTGGATTTCTTTTTGGCTTTTTGCTTTTTCCTATCTCAACGGGAGAGCGCGTTCTATCTTATTTACAATTTATCTTATCCGGATTGGTTGAGACTCTGTACACATTTATGTCAAACATGTCCGTAAATTAGAAGTATTCGGATTTGTTATTTAATTTTCATGCTTTTGAGTGAGTCTATGACTTCTACTCACATACGGGATTTTCGTTTTTATAATTGCTGATAGTCATTCTAGAAAATTGTTCACATCACTTTAAACTTCCGAGTGTGATGAAGTGATTTCTGAAGTGTAGTTGAATTTATGTTCGAATTGCTTCTAGGTTAATGGATATGCTTCTAATTAAAATGCCGGAATGGATTTTTCTGTTGTGTAGTAGTCATATTTTCTTTCTTTCTTTCTCAAATTTCTTTTTCTTTCTTTCTTTTCACTTCTTGTTCTTATTTCTTTCGCTCGAATCTTGTCTTTCTTTCACATTTTGCTGTTCTTTTTTATTTATTTATTTCACTTTTTCTATTTCCTTCTTTCCTGATTTGCATTTACTTCTTTTTCTGGTTGTTCATTATTTCTTTTTTTCCTTTCTTTCTTTTCTAATACTTTTTCTTTCTTTCTTTCTTTCTTTCTCTTAAAGTCTTTTCCTTGTCAATTTCTTTCTTTCTTCCTTTTCCTCTCTTTTTCTTTAATCCTTTTCCTTGTGAATTTTTCTTTCTTTCTTTCTTTTTTCTTTCCTTCTTTCTCTTTAAGTCTTTTTCTTGTCAATTTCTTTCTTTCTTTCTTTTCCCCTCTTTTTCTTTAATTCTTTTCCTTGTCAATTTTTCTTTCTTTCTTTCTTTCTTTTTTCTTTCCTTCTTTCTCTTTAATCCTTTTCCTTGTCAATTTCTTTCTTTCTTTCTTTTCCTCTCTTTTTCTTTAATTCTTTTCTTTGTCAATTTTTCTTTCTTTCTTTCTTTCTTTCTTTCTTTCTTTCTTTCACATTTTGCTATTCTTTTTTCTTTATTTCTTTCACTTTTTCTGTTTCCTTCTTTCCTGACATTTAGTTCTTTTTCTAGATGTTCATTCTTTCTCTTTTTCCTTTCTCTCTTTTCTAATACTTTTCTTTCTTTCATTCTTTCTTTCTTTCTTTCTTTCTTCCTTCCTTCCTTCCTTTTTCTCTTCTGTTACTCTCTTTCTTTAAATTATTTATTTCTGTCTAATTATCATTGTTTTTTTTTCTTTTCGTTTATTGTTTTTCCACGGTTTTTTCTTCTCTATATTTACCTCCTTTTGGCTTTCTATCTTTGTAGTTTTCTTCTATCCTTTTTCCTTCGTTCTCAACTTTTGCCAGTGATCCTTCTAGCGTTATTTTAATTCAATGTTACTTTCTTTTTTTTTCTTGTACCTTTCTTCTCCCTTTTTTTTCTTTCATACTTTCTTTCTTTATTTTCCCCTTTCCATGCTAGCGTTCCAAGACAAAATTAACAATGATTGGAAATAATAAATATCTTTTGTACAGATTCTCTTCTGCGTTCACACTCTCTAATATATATATTTAACAAATCCGATCTGTCAATTAAGCAGTGATTAGGATACTAAAAGCAATTAATTGTATTGTTCGATGCGCCTAACATATCATTAAAACGGGTCCGAAAGTTATTGATTACTACTTTTCACGATTGAGTTCGATTTGCTAATTCATGCGGATAATTCGTAGCAGGATAACAATTTTGTTCCCAAGTCCAGATTCGAGTTACGTGACAAGAACAAAGAAAAAGAAGTCCAATCTGAAAAAAAAAAGATTCATTCTAAGATGTCGATTATTAAATTAACAGATATAAATCAGTTGTTTAAAAGTTTCTCTTTTGTGTGACATGGCTCGTCAAGACGTTGACGACCATAGGCCTCCACAAAATGCTATCCTCCGTTAATTCTCAGGATAGTCTGGCTTTTTTACTGCCCCCCCCCGCTAAATTCTTTCAGCCCACTTTCTCAATATATATATATATATATATATATATATATATATATATATATATATTTGGTTGGATAGATGTGAGTTTTGTGACCCTGGGTTTCACGCTTTTAGCGATCGTCAGACAAGCGCTAAAGCGTGAAACCCAGGGTCTCACATCTATCCAACCAAATATGTTAGCTCTATCTCTGATATTGAGCGCTTTCTAATAAGTACCGCGCATATAATATATAAATAATTATACATATATATATATATATTTATTTATATTTATATACACTTTTCACATTGTGTGTGTGTGTGTGTTTCGGCAACAATCCTTCTTTCAAACCTCGGAGTTCTTGACAAGATTCAGAGGCGGATATGCAATATAATTGGCCCTGTTCTGGCATCTCGTCTGCAGTCACTCTCTTACAGACGCGCCGTCGCCTCTCTCTGTCTTTTCTACAACTACTTTCATGGTAATTGCTCCGATGAGCTGCTTTCACTGGTTCCCAGACTCCATGAATTCAAGCGCCCTACGAGGCTGGCATCCCGCTCTCACCCTTTCACTGTTGAAACTGTTAAATGTAGCCGTCTCTTCTACTCCAATAGCTTCATACCTCGCACCTCTCGCCTGTGGAAAACCCTTCCCAATTACTGTTTCCCTGAGAGCTATAATCTCCAACTATTCAAATGTAATGTCAATTGACATCTCCAGTTAGCTTGATCTATCCACTATCCCTCTCTTCATCCTTTCTTCTATCACTCCTATCTGCTCTCGCTCCAAATCTTCTTGAACCCCTTGCATCCTAGTGGCTTCCCGCTTTGCTCGAGGCGTAATGCTTAAAAAAAAATTCATTGAATACGACAGACAATGTGCTTTTATCTAGTTTTTTATACAATTTCTCATGCAATTTAATATTTTTTTCTCTTTTCAGATGACAAATTACATAAAAACTGTCCTAATCTTCTTTTTATCCAAGCGCTTTCGGCTATACATTTAGCCATTTCCAAGGATTAAATGTTTTAACTGTTATATAAGAAATAGTTTGTTGTATGTATATATTTATATAATGTTTTGATTTTTCAAAACACGGTCAAGATATTGTGTCCATGTTCATAGTTAATATGATTAAGTGTTGTATTTTTCTTGCTTTTATTAATAAGGCTTGCATTATATTTAGCCATTTTTTATATCATTTATCATCTGAAAAAAATTATTAGATCGCATGAGAAAGTGTAAAAAAAACTAAATATAAGAACCTTGTCTGTCGTATTCAATGAAACGTGCATATATATATATATATATATATATATATATATATATATATATCCTAAATTTCAACTTTTTTTGAATCGATGCATAAGCGTTCATTATTTCATTTTTAAACTTCCCCTTTAATCACCTGCATGCTTCGTTCATACTCAACATCCTTCTGTAGAACAACATCTCTGTTACCTCAAGTCCCCAATCATCCACCATTCCCTACCATAGCGGGGTTAAGATATTATATAGCATTTCAACGCTGTTTTTGCTTTGTAACGAATTTTTCCTATTTTTTGATTCATTGTTTAGCTTTTGGAAGGCGTCTTTCGCTATTCCAAAGTGTCTTTGGTATTCTATCTTATTTTCTACCATCTGTTAACACATTTCTCAGATAGTTAAATTTCTGAATTTACTTGACATCTCCATGTCGTAACTTACATATTTAATCGGGATCTTTTAAAAATGAATAAGCATTATCTGTCTATATTTCTGAGATGAGGTATTATGTACACTATTTACATTATTTGGACTATTGTCCTCATCTTTGTTGCCATATTTATCTGATCCTTCAGTATCTGTCTATATTTCTGTTGTGGTAGGATCCACCTAATTTGCATAGTGGAGTACCGACCATATCAATATGGTTGGTACCGGGAAGAGAGGGGGGAATCAAGAGATTCAACCAGAGACTCTGCCCGACTGCGACTCAGTCAACACATTCTCCAGGAACGGTCTTACCAGGAATATACAAAAGACTATATGTAAATATTGTGTACACTTTTTTTGTTTCAATACATTTTGTTCTAAGTACATTTTGTGTTGCATTATTATTCCATGCATTAGTCAAGTTTCAACAATTTCTGAGATGAGGGATTATGTACATTATTTACATTATTCGGACTATTGTCTCATCTTTATTGCCATATTTATCTGATCCTTCAGTATCTGTCTATATTTCTGAGATGAGGTATTATGTACACTATTTACATTATTCACACTATTGTCCTCATCTTTGTTGCCATATTTATCCGATCCTTCAGTATCTGTCTATATTTCTGAGATGAGGTATTATGTATATTATTTAAATTATTTGGACTATTGTCCTCATCTTTGTTGCCATATTTATCACAACGTTTCGGCCGATGTATGCTCCGGCCTTTTTCGGATGGTTGGAATGTTGAACTGAACCCTTTATTTCTCTCGGTGGGGTAGACTGTTCTAGTTCCACGTGCCATGTCTAATGGATGTCAGTTATCAGTTATCTCCTGTTAATTCACCTCTCCACGTTCTGCCTTAACCAGGTATTGAACTCACAACTCTTTAGGTCCAATTACTGGATCTAACCAACGCCTTTATCCACTGGTTATCTGTTGGTTAGATCCAGTGACATTTTAATTTAACCTATCATATATCTGTAATTAAGATAAGGTAAACGTACTTAATTGAACATAATTTTTATAGTTTTCGAATCGCCCACAAAATGTAATTGTGCAATCTCATTTACTAAAGAAGAATTAAAAGCTTTAGCAATCTCTAGAAACTATTAAATCAGGGAAAAATTATGTATGGCTGGGAAACGCAGCTCGCTGCTTTTCTAAGACGGAAGAATGATGAAAAGAAAACAACCCTGGGAAATATGGAAATTTTAATTGGCAATAAATGCTGGCAAATCTCTTCACTGAAAAAGAGATTAAGAAGCAACAGAGGAGTCTATCTATAGACGGTATCTAGCAACTGCCCCACGCAGTCACATGTGACACAAGGCCGAATTTAATGTGGGGTTCCCGAGCCCGTAGTCTCGGACAAAAATTCTCTGTGGACCCCGCATAAACGGGATCGGGTCTGTTTACCTCCCCGAACGAGACTCTGATCTTCGGCATAGCCTCGTCCGGGTTCCTCTCTGCCTTCGGGTAGAGATTTCGACCAGCACAGCTGGAAAAGATTCCATCTAGTCTCAAAAAAAGTATCTAATGCTAAGAGTACTATAGTTAGTTTATGTTATAACGATAAACCTTTTAGAAAATAGGAATTACTAGGAAACTTGTACTTGCAATGAGATGAACGCAAATAGAATTACTGAATCAAGAAAGAGGACCTGAAAAGTGTCAGATATTACATAGAGCAGCGCAACGAGACGAAGCCATAGAATGCCATGAAGCGATATGGCACATAAAAGAAGCAGTAGACAGCTTATCTTCCATGCCAAAATGCCTCACTTAGCGAACCATGCATAAAAACGGACACAATATGGAAGCTTCCACTTAAGACTCAGAACGATTTAAGCATTCTCGTTTCCATTACCAGAATGTTGTGAGTGTAGATGAAGTTGACAGTTATATAGAATTGTCGAGTTACACATAATAATAGGCTGATGTATGATGATCCTGCAACTCTTCTACTTCCACCACTACTACTTACACGTTCTTTGGTATGATACTGGCTACAGCCTAAACGAGATTTATTAGTAATCGGAAGTGACTCAGCGAAGAGAAGACATAATGTAATAATAACACGTTTATTAAGCGACTGAAGTGGACATTGCTTTTATGTTTTCTTCACTTATATCCGTTTATTTATATTTCTTTATTGTTTTCTTTCTTTTTGTACACTTATTGTAATGTCTACGTTCTCTGTTTCTCTCAATTTGTAGATTTTATTAATAAGGTTCCTCTTGAAGACAAATCAACGTTAATGTTTCACTTTGTTCTAAAATTATAACACTGTAATAATGTTCGATTATTGAAATTTGGGTTCAAATTGTAATGTGTATGTAGTAAAGTGAGTTCACTTTTGTAATTAAAGTTCAAGTTTCAGTGTTAAGCACATGTAAGAAACCTTTTACGAATTTGATACTTTCTCTATAATTCTCACGCTGAAGCGCATTCTGCAAAAAAAAAGGTTGCTGGCAATACTTCCGAAGAAAGGTATTTGCCTTTGAGAATCAACGATGATAGTACCCTAAGTTACTTCCAGAGAGAGCAACAGTATCTTCTATAAGATTTAAGAAACTCTTTGCTTTTTACTTCGATCAACTCATTTTTTACAGATCCTCGGTCCTTTTCTCTGGCAGTGAATACAAGACAATCTCCTTCCAGATGAAGAAGAGTCTCGGAGCAACAGAAATATGGTTCTACGGAAAGATGCTGAGAATATTATGTACTGAACACGTGAGCAACGACGACGTTTTAGAGAAAAAGGTAACAGAAAGGAAACATCGAGTTCTTTATATTCCCATACGAGCAAAAATACTCTTGGGAATGGGTTGAATCCATCTATTCTCCCTACCAGCTATGGGTTGAATAGCCCTGGTTGGCAAGTAGTGTGCCGCAGAAAGAAATGGCAACCTACTGATGGAAAATCTTCTGCCTAGTCAGTCACGAATCGAAGGCACGTGATCGCCCAAGCGTGTATCACGTATGGCACTTAATTGAGTGACGGATAATTAACATCAAGAAGAGACAATTAAAATCTCTAGGGCACATAATGAAGAAAGAATTCTTTTAAAATTTGATACTCACAGGACAGATTGAAGGAAAGAGGAAAACGACGCAAAAATTTCGTAGCGAATTTGTGCAAATGGATTCAGGGGGAAGATTTTGGAGAGATAGCAAAAAGATAAAAATACTTTAAAAGCTACAAAGGACAGGAAATTGTGGAGAGCTCTGATCGCCGACGTTCTGATGCAACGCGCCTCATAGAAGAAGAGTCGTTTGGAGATGCCAGTAAACTCAATATTACTAAGCAGACGAGAAGACAGATTTTTAATGGATTAATACTTTTTTACGGTTTATCAATGATTTGTGGGTTAATTAAGAAGTTGGCTCTCAACTCCCATTTCCCTTCTTGTCCCAGGATCCCAATACTATATCTCAATTCATTTTTGTACAAGGGACTTTGGTTTAACTTTGTTTCATATATGAGGAAAGCTTATCATAAACAGTATTTATTACTCACAACCCACAGTGTTTCGTTCGGTACCTGAGGCCATTTTACAATCAAGAGTCTCACACGATCCTAATAAATGAATGGTACAGCGCTATGCATGTGAAAATAAAAAAAGGAAACAATAGTAGAAATTCCAAAAAGAAAACGAAATTAGGGGAAAAAATTATGGTTCTGGTGTACCATGATCTTATAAGCAATTAATCATAGCAACCCACTCCCAATAATCTTCATATTAGAAATTAGAAAACGACCCACTGGAAGGTCGTGCGGGGCTCACAGACATACCACCATGACCCCCTGGTGAGTCGTGTGGGAGCCAATGTTTTAAAGCTGAAATATATTTTTCATTTATATATTTTTGGTGACTGAATATTGCGTTAACTATATTTTCGATAAAAGAACAAAAAGCAATTTCTCTAATGACAAGTCCGACTATTTAACCAAGTGTTAGATGTATACCAAGCCAAAGTGGATTTACAGGTAAGTAAATGTAACGATATCGACCGAAATTCTAACACTGCTATTCATTTTCTAATTCTGAGCAGGCAGCCATTATACACACTGCACACACAATCGCTGCAATCTAGTAAGAAATAAGTGGGAAGAAACAGTAGTCTAACATCAATCATAATTAACCATCATCTAAAAAAAATAACCAGAAGGAGTCATTTACTTATCGTGATATAGCCATATATATTCATTAAAGATCATAAACATACGAGTTACAATAAAAGCAAGAAATATTTAATAGCGGTTTTACAGCTTATTAACGAGTTGTAGAGTAATTAATTTGTGGGAGTGACTATTGCCATAAAAGTTTTTTGATTTGGATCTAGAAAAATCATCTTCTCGTAGGCAAAATAATCAGAAGGAGTCATTTACTTATCGTAATATAGCCATATATATTCATTAAACATCTTAAACATGTGATTTACAATAAAAGCAATAAATATTTAAGAGTTCTTTACAGCTTATTAACGTTTTGTAGATTATCTAAATTGAAACATATTTTAGGATGTAAGATTAATTTGTGGGAGTGACTATTGCCGTAAAAACTTTTTTGATTTGGATCTAGAAAAATCATCTTTATTTCCCGTAGGCATTTGAACGCGTTAGAGTGTAAGGAACCCTCACTAGAATTCGAATCTCCGAGTTTTCATTTTTAGCTCTATCCATTACGGCACCCGCACGTCCATAATTAGGCATCGCATTTTCTGAGATATTATGCATAATCTATTAAAAGATGTCTGTAAACTTGCACTGAGAAAAAACCAGCGTAGAAAAAAATGGCTTCTACATTTTTACCACCTACAAAGCAAAACTGCTTTCTTTTAATCACCACAGAGAAACTTTTCTGCCTCCCATCAACATGGCTTATGATAACCTCGAGAGAAAAATTCTTTGCGTCTTCTTGGGCTCACAAGTTCCACTGACATGTCGTAGAATAAAGATATTGAATCACAGCTGCCAGGTCTAATGCTTGTAACATTGGTTCGTTTTTGTCATGCCAGACAGTTTTTCTCATCAGAATCCATTTTGTATGTTTATAAAGCTGCCATTTGTCAGTGCATTGAATTCTACTGCCATATCTGGCCTGGTGCTCTTACTATATATCCCAAAATACTTTCACGGAAATTTGGTAGCAGTCAATTACAATGATATGCTAGAAGATATCTTCATACACATTTTTTTCTTAAAGCATTTCATACCAAGCAAGGCGGGATGCCACTAGTACAGAGGGGGTTACAGAGTGGCAGCGAGAGTAAAGAGGTGTGATGGAGGAAAAGATGAAGAGAAGGTCAGGGCATCTGGAGATGTCGATTGGCATTACATTTGAATAGTTAGAGATTATAGCTAACAGGGAAACAAGTAATAAGAAGGGAAAAAGACTTGATTTTTCAGCTAGAAACTTTGATCTGTCATTCATCAAGGACAACTGATTCATACAATGTAACGAAACAGTCTGGTTTGTTTCAACACCACAATCCTAGAGAACATATTTCTGTGGATAATAGTACGAGATACGCACACTGGGAACAACCAACAATTTATTCTTGACAAGATGAAAATGTCTATAGTTTAGATGGAACAGATTGATAGATTTTCACCATCGTTTTTTTTTTCTCTCGGAATTGGTAAACGTGTTTAGAGATAGAACCATTCAGGTTTTGAAAGACCTAGAAGCAATAAACTGTTCGCAGAATAATGTTGATAAAAAAAAAAACATTTGTACAGTTTATATAACTATGGGATATCAAGTTTTCTTTTTGTTTTTACGCGATCTGTAATGTAAATGATCTTGACCCGGAATCTCAACTTCAGTCACTTACTCACTGCTTCCCTATGTCTTTTCTACAAATATTTTCATAGCAATTCATCTAATGAGCTCTCTTCTTCGTAGTCGACTGCATGAATCTAAGCGTGGTAAAAGTTTGGCAAATAATCCATCCCGTTTCATTGTTGGACTAGCTAGATACAATGGTCAATTTTTATGTTAATAGTTTCATTTCTCGCACTTCACGCCTGTGAAACTCGTTTCATATTGCTTGCCTCCCTACCACTCACCCCCAACAAAATGCAAAATCAACGTCAATCACCATCTTCTATCTTCTTGAATCGTGTTCCGTTATTGTTCTTTTCCCCAATTCTCTTCAATAAAATACTCTCATTCTTTTCCACACCCTGTAAGCCTCTGAGTCCCAGTGGAACTACTGGCTTGCTTGGGGTTAAATGATTGAAAAAAATTATCAGCCAGTAACCCTCATATACTATTGAAGTTAAGGAAACTGTTTACATAAACGCCAGAAAGACACCAGATGCCGGTGAGCTGAGATGACCACAAAGAACACACACGTCTGCATCAAATGAAGTCAGCATAAAGAAACTTGACGTGTCTGGGTACTATACGTTTTTGTTATGTGATCTATGATAATAAAGACCTAACTATATTATTTGCAAGTTTGGTGGTTGAGACATTATGACCTGAGATGACATTGCTACATGCGGGCTTACTTTGGTAGCAGTCAATTGCAAAGATATGTTAAAAGATAGCTTCATACACAAGAAACAAATAAATAGAAGAAAAAGAAAAAAAAGGCTTGATTTTTCAGCGAGAATCTTGGATCTGCCATTCGTTATGGACAACAGTTTCATACAATGTGACGAAATTGTCTGGTTTGTTTCAACACTATAATCCTAGGGAAAATATTTCTATGGATGAAAATTTGACGCATTTAGGAAGATAGTAGATGTGACACAAAACAATTTTAACCTGTTCTCTTTTTAGCTGAATAACTCAAAGGGTTTTTCAGTGATTCTTACAAAAATTGGTGTCAAGAAGGTTAAACATCTTATCTGAAAACGTGGAAAACAGAAATTGAATTTTTTAGTGGTTTTTCAGATATTATGCATCTGGTGAGATAGATAATTATGTTGTTACACGATTTGGATAAATTTGCTGTTACCACATGGTATATCAAACAATCATCTCTACATTATCGCTAGAGCACAGCCACAAAATGGAATACCCCGGAGATGTTTTAATAAAGACATTCTAAGATCGACTCCCACCCTCGAGACCATAGATTTCGATTACTGTAATCATTTTTGAATCGAACCATTGCGCCAGCCAGGAGAAAAAGATAGCTTAGCGAAACAATAGTGCTCACAAGATATACAATTGCAACAAGAATGGGTGGTCCAGCTGATTGTATCTCGGCCTCATTAGCGTACTTAATAAGAATGGAACGATTGACTAGACCTTCAAACTCATCGTCGACATTTAAGTAAAATCCAAGACTCAACATTTCAAAACTTGGTGTTATTATAATTCCTATATGGAGTGAATTATTCGTCACCTAAGATTTAAAAGATTGCCTCCGCAAATTTCGATTTTGGTTTGTTTTTTTTTGTTTGTTTTTTTTTTTATTATGGCTTGTGACATGTTCTATTATCAACGTCCCCATACGAACACTGCACAAAAATCTTTATTTCATCCCGATAAAATTACTGATGAAAAAATTCGGAGTAATTTTTCAAATTAAAAAAGGTTCTGTTTTCAATACTTGGATAAAAATAGGTTTTACTATAGGTTTTACTATAGTATTTGTCCTCCCACACAAAAAGCCGTTCTTTGATCTTTACTCTTAATTCACCCCCAAAATAAAAAGAATTTACATTTACTAAAATTCACACCAAAATTCTCCCAGAGCTAGAGGTCCTTCCATTGCAGTCCAGTTGGGTTGACCTTTGCGATCGTACTAAATGTAGGCGACTCAGGTGCGCTAATTCTAAGTGTCGTGTCTACATTTTTATTTCTGGTTACGTATTGGAAAGCATCAATTATTTTTTTTTAAGTTCTCACTTTTAATTTCACCCAGCAGAGATACTTTAAAAATATAACAACAGTTTTATCACCGAGTAATTTTTTGGCTGAATATATCTGAAAAATTTAGCATCAGAAAGTTTACTTTTGTCATTTTTATTACAATAAGTTTTACGCCTGGCACGATAGATTTTATAGTAAATAGAAATATAAACTCTAAAAAATGTCTTCATTATTATTATTTCTAAAAACTAATTTGGAAAAGAAAATATCTAAAACGTTATAAAGTCGATGATTGCTAAAAATGGTATGTGGCATAATTATGATGTATAATTAATTAGATTTGTGTTCCATATGATGATTGGAGTAAATGCAATTTAGTCCTTAATCTAACAAATTCGGAGTATATCTATCTAATATTTCAAAACACCATTAATTAATGAAGAAATTAGAAGTACACATTTGAATATCAATCACTTCGGTACACTTGCGCTCAGAAATCGAAAGCGCTTTTTGCAAAAGTCAATGTCGATAAAGATGTTTTGTAATGGCATCTCCCCTCGGGATCTAGGCTCTCTACAGCTTCTTTTCTTCATTATCTACGAAATTCCATGTTTTCTAGTGAAAGATAGTTCAGATGTTTTCCATTGATTTCTACGCGTCTTTGGAAATTAGAACTTTGCTTTCATTAGGCTTGTTGCCACCCAATCTGCAGAGCTTTGTCTAGTCTGTTATTTACGTTGTCAATGGGTATTGGGTATAGATTAATGCATTCCTATAGGACAGGGATTCTTAACCGTCATATCGCGGCTCACTAGTGTGCCGCAGGATCCTGTTAAGTGTGAAATATTGTCACGGCTTACATATATATGTATGTCTTGAAATAGTAATGGCACAGCGTTTGTATATGAATAAATGAATAATTATTAAACTTATTATCCCACATTAGCTAAAATGTCTTTATCAGTTTTGTTGCAATTTTCTACTTCTTATTTATGCGACAGAGGCTTCTCAACCCTAAAGAACATCAAAAACGCTTCTCAATCCTAAATAGCAACAAAGATAAGAAGCGGGAAAGACTACGTTCAACTGAAGAAGAAAAGAGTGTTACCGCACATTTACGAAATTGTGACAAAACACTAGAGTCAGGCTTCACACTAAATAAACTGCGCAAATAGTTGAATAGAAACATAGAAATAAAGTACGTTCATTTTTGTGCGTGCATTTTAAAAAAATCTATGGTTTTATTACATAAATTTAAATGTATACACTTTTAAAATGTTCCTAAGTGTGCCGTGATATTTTCATTTAAGAGGATTAGAAACACTGCTCTTCGGAATTATTGCTAAGGTGAAACCAACAGAAAGGGAAACGTTACGCTTTCAGCGCCGATAACCGTTACACTACTAGAACATCGTATTTTTTTTTTCTTTACGCCATGTCCTTCTACGGAGTAGGCAATTAGGAATGTTTCTTTCTCATAAAAAAGATCGCCACCCAGATCTGAGAATTTAATCTGCTCTGCGATGACTTCGAGATGAATAAAATAAATAATTATAAATATCTTGAACATACAAAACATTCAATGTATAGCACCTAAGGAGAAATGCTAACGACCAAACACCGAAGATCAGCAAAGTAGAAACTGGTTACCGATGTTAAGCCACATCGAGCCAGGTCAATACCTAGATGTGTGACCGCTTGAGAATACCAAGTACTATTTACGACATTTCATTAAAATTTAAAGTTTTTCTTTCTAAACTATATATATATATATATATATATACATAGAATTTTCTTTTATCAGATTTGAATAATTTCTGATAATAATTCTTCGAGTCTAGAACAATAATCCTCAACAAAATGCAGAAAGCAGTGGAGGGCCGTTTCGTCCTTTTTAGGACTCATCAGCAGTGTACATCCACTACATGGAATCGAACCAGGACCGTTACGATATAACGCAAGCATCATACTGGGACAGCTGTTCTAACTAGTTTCAATATAGTGCAGCTACTCTAAATTACGATGGTAACTACCAGAACCGGCCAGAAGACAAGACTCGATTGATTATATATATATATATATATATATATATATATATATATATATATATATATATATATATATATGGGGAAATAGAGTTTGCCGTATGATCACCAAAGTTAAGCAACGTCGATCTTGGTCGGTACCGCTTAGGAATATTGGGTTCTTTAAACTTGGATGTGCGCATGGTGTTATGGTAATGGGTCGGAATTGTGAATCGGAGAGCCGACTTCGATTCCAGTTGGAATCGTTATTCACTTATGCGCAGATGCCTTTGTGAAAATTAGTAACTGACCTATTCTCCCTCACCTATGGGTTAATTAGTAGCGATTGTATTACTATATCATTATCTCCAAAAGTAAAAAAATAAAATTACAGTATCTAAAAATATTTTTGATATATATATATATATATATATATATATATATATATATATATGTAAGACTCTTCGTTAAATCGAATTGAGTTCTCTTAGTCACTGTGTGTTTATCTAAAAATAAATACGCTTAAATTCACCTTCATCCCTCCTGTGCGCCAACTGATTAGGGGTGGAATCTCCGACTGACACCGGTTCGGTCGGGTTTCGATCCTGGCTGGAGGCCGCACTGGTTGTCTGTGATGCAGCGAGGCAGTCTGTCTGTGGATGACAATATATATATATATATATATATATATATATATATGTGTGTGTGTATAAAGAAAGAACAGTATTGTTAGAACTGTGTAGCGAAAAAAAAACATATTTTAAATCAATTAATTTATAATATATATATATATATATATATATTTAAATCATATAAATTAGTTGAATCACACTTATATATATACATGTATATTTTTACTTTTGCTAAAAATACATGTCAGAAAATAAGACCTTTACACTTCTGCTGATAAAGCCCATTAGAAGACAAAACGCGTTGGTAAAGAAATTTTCGTTTTGTTTTTATTCCTACATATATGTATATGTATATAACTATTTCATTTTTTAAAAAAATGTGAAATATATATTTTAAATACTTTTGAAAAATAATCCTACTGTAGAAATCCATGAAAAATGATTTCTTTATATAAAAAGATAAATATGTCCTTGGGGAATGACGTTTGGGTTGTCAGCTATTATTCAATAAGAGGATTGTTAATTTATTACTTGCAGTTACCATTCATTCTTGCGTTGAGAAATTTCCGCATTGTCTGAAAGTCTTGCATTATGGAAATTCTCTAGATTTCATTGTATCTGCGAACCTGATGTTCTTGCCAATGGCGTCAAATTAAATACGGATACAAATGATGTTTTCCTTTTGCTTTGATTCAACCGGAATTGAATTGCGAATAAACAACATTAAATATTCATTATTTCGACCTCCTGCCGGAGTGGTTTACGAAATGTGAAAAATTGGCTTGATAAACACAGGACCGAACCAAATGACATCATTTTCTTTTTTCACCGATCTTCATGTTCCAGCTTGAATCGGAGAAAGCCTAGAGCGGATAATAAAGGCGCAGGAAAATAACAGACAGATTGCTATTCGTTTTCCCTCCCAGCGGTAAATAAGAGCAAACAATTGAAAACAGTTTCAAATAGAAATGGAATGTTTTAGAGCCGAGGCTGTTTTAGAATCATAATAAAATCGAAAACTCATGAACCAGTTGACACAAATGTTTTTTTTTGTTTTTGTTTTATGAAAATCTATTATTCATACATACAGAATCGCTAATCAGTTATTGAAATATTTCCAAGGTTTATTCTGAGGTCACAGTACCATTTACATATTCCCTTGCGTATTCGATCATAAACCAAATTTACAGGTTTTTAATCAACGAATTTAACAATATCTTCCCATTTCTGGTACTGTAATGTTTTGTTTTAATCATTTCACAAAGCAATAAAGCTATTAACACGCAGTGGTAGGGTACTTAGTGTGAAAGGGTATGAAAAAAATCTTAAGGAATGAGAATAATAAAAGAAAATAACTTAAGAAACAGAAGATCTTTTGTCATTGCATTTAAACATCTGAAAATCAAACCTGACCGGAACTCAGTTTAATTATAAAATGATAAGTTCTTGCCGCCAAGACAGAACTGCGCTTGCATTCACAGGATCTGGTTACCATAGAGGAGACTTCATTAAATGTGTTGCAAGGTTCAAAAAAATTAAAAATACGAAGGTGACAGGTTTTGGAAATAGGTTGAATGCACAATGAATTATCTCCGTGATATATATTATTGTATTTACCTCCATTAATATTCGATACCTAAGGTTTAAGAATAAATTTTTAATAAGGTAAAAGCATTCATGAACCTTTCATTTTAAATTTAATTGAAACCTAAATGATTACATTTATTATTTCCAGTAAGCAAAATACTCTGTTGTATTTCAGATAAAAATTATCTTGATTACAATCTCAACTTTCTAGTCGCTTTCAGTAACTCAATTAAAATCGGCCATTTTAATACATTTTGACACATTTCTAAATAAAAGTTAATTCTCGGTTTTAAAATTCTTCCAAAAATACAATCTATTTTTTTGAAACTTTATTTGAGAAATATTAGTAGATTTAATGTATGGTTAATCTAATCTGAAACAAATATTTACTTTACGTTGAAAATAACAGAGAAATAGATTTTTAAAAACAAAGAGTAGCGATGATATACGCGCTTTTTATCGCCTAACAATCACTTTATTTGTTGTTCTACGGAGGTTTTATCTGTTTAAACATAATATAAGAAAATGACTAGTGAGCACCTGTTTATATAATTTTTAAGTACTTAGTAATCTGATAAATGTTTAAAATATTCTCCGTAATCTAATTTAAGGAATGTTAACTTTAAAGTTACTACAGTCATCGCTTTTATTTTCTGATAATATCGTATATAGCCGACCATACTTTCAAATAAAGGCACGTAACGCCTTTTTTTATACATATAAAGAAAATTAAAAATTATTTTTTATAATCTTGGTGCAAAACGTTTTTTATTAATATTTTCAATTTTTATTCGTAAATATATTTTTCACTAAATAAAAATATTACCTAACATAAGTTAAATTAATGCAGAATTTTGAACGATTTTTATATCATAAATAATTATAATTAAATTTTTAAAAATAAAACAATTCTAGTAAAAATTAATTATTCATTATTTTTTTCTTAAGACAATAGTGTCCTTAATAAATCTTATTTATACAAGCAATTAAAAGCTTTAGAATTAAATAATGACGTAGTTTTATTGCATTTTTATCTTATGATTCGGAGCAGATTTTCGGGAAATGAGTAATAATTTGAAAAAAAAAAAACTTGATGCTTTACATTCTCCAAGGAGCTTCGCTATTAACTAATAAAAAGAATTTTCTAATGAAAAATGAATTTCACAAAATTTCATGAAATTAAATAAATGGAAGATAGCATATGTAATATAGAGAGAGTTTGGGGGGTGGAAAAAAATTCGGAGACGATTCTGAATTCTATTTCTGCAACAAAGAATTTATTTTGCATGCCAACTAACACGGAATAATTTTCCTTTCTTTTTAATATGTTCTGTTTATGTTGAAGGTTTCTATGCTTCTGGCAATAATTTTATTCATTCTAGAGTCTCCTAATAAACACATTACCACCGAATAAATTGACAAATCTCTTTTTTTTTTCTCTTTCGCCCAATAAATTTGATGCTGCTTCAGACTAAGCTATGTTTAATAAATATCTAAATGAATTGATTTTCGTTGAGTAACTCTTAACAATTTTGATTGGCAGACTCTCGTTAACAAAAACGAGTTTCTCGCTGTGGCTCTCGATATCTCGAAGGAGTTTGACAGTGTTTGGTAATGCGGGACATCTCCGCAAGTTCAAGGACTATATGTCTTTTGGCCAAATATTTGGCGTAATTCAATCTTTCTTAACAGAATGTGTAATTAAATTCGTATTGAACGACCACACTTCTAGATCCTTTCACAGTCATGCGGTGTGTCACCAAAGACTATCCTTGTACCTACGTGGTTTTTCATCGTCATCAACGATCTTCCCGATGTCATCAGCTTCCAACTAGCTATTTATGTTATGGGCACGTGACCGAGGGTTTGAGTGCGTTGGCCTTGTTCAGACACTTGATCACGCTAGTTAACGCGCACACTCCCAGAAGCAGTATTCGCCGGTTCCCAGACTTCATGAATTCAAGCGCCCTACGAGGCTGGTATCCCGCTCTCACCCTTTCACTGTAGAAACCCCTAAATGTAGCCGTCTCTTCTGCTCCAATAGCTTCATGTCTCGCACCTCTCGCCTGTGGAACACCCTTCCCTATTCCAGTTTCCCTGAGAGCTATAATCTCCAACTATTCAAATATAATGTCAATCGACATCTCCAGTTGCCTTGATCTATCCACTATCATTCTCCTCATCCTTTCCTCTATCACTCCTATCTGATCTTGTTCCAAATCTTCTGTAACCCCTTGCGTCCTAGTGGCTTCCCACCTTGCTTGGGGTGAAACGCTAAAAAAAAAAACAAAAAAAAACCCGGCTGGCATAGTTGCCGTATAAACTATAGAAAAAACACAAATGATCTGGATTAGGTGTTTCCAACGGGAATTAACCAGACGCCCTTGTAGATTGGCATCCTCAGATACGATTGGCTGCGCCATTTAGATTTACGCTGATGATACTATTATTTACACCTATCTTAATATGTCCGATAGGTGTAACGCGAAAGTGACAACCATTGGGACAATAGATGAATTGTAAATTCTAACGTCACCAAAATGAAACTCTTATATTTTATTCACCATAGAGATATTTTTGCCTTCCATCATTGCGCTTTTTTGGCTTCAGCTATTTTTTTTCCACTGAATTGAATTGGAAAGATTATATTGAATCAATTGTTACGTCTACTGCAAGAAAATTTGGTTCACTGTGCCGTGCCAGAAGCCAACTTGCACACTTATAAATCTACCATTCTATCCGTGCATTGAATATTGCTGCCATATCTGATTTGGTGCTCCTGCTATATATCTCGAGATTCTTTACAAAATCCAAAGAAGGGTCTGTAATGTAATCTCTCTTGACAAGGCATCTCGACTTCAGTCACTTTCTCACCGACATGATACTGCTTCCCTCTGTCTTTTCTACAAATATTTTCATGGCAACTGTTCTGATTATATTTTCCCCTGGTGCATTAACTACATGAATTTAACCGTGCTGCGAGTTTGGAACCTAGGTCTTACCGTTCTACTACTGAATTAGTGAGATGCAATCAGCTCTTCTACACAAACAACAGTCTGTTTCACGCTAAACGTAATCGTCGGGCCATGTGCGTTGTCTTTTTGCCCGACTATGTATATATACAGGTTAGTGATGCATTGTGGGTAGTCTAATGTATTGCATTTGGAGTAGTCTATTGGATGTTTCTAACCACGAACGCACAGATAAACACAAGAAAACATAGTAATAACAGCCAACAATAAAGAATCAATTGCTAAGAAAGTCGGTTCATTGTGTCGTACCAGACAATTTTCTTGTCAGAATACATCTTACACATTTACAAATCTACCATTCATCCATGCATTTAATACTGTTGCCATATCTGGTCGGTTGCACTACTTGCTGTATATCAAACACCCAAAGAAGGGTCCTGATATGGCATCTCGACTTCAGTTATTTATCCACTGCTGTGACGTGACTTTTTTCTGTCTTTTCTATAAACATTCCCATTACAGTTGTTATAATGAGATTTCATCCTTGCTAACTCGACCGGATGATTTTTTTTTTACAGTGAGGTTCACCCTGTCCAAGGCCCGGCAGCCATTTTAGTTAGAGGGTTACAGTTAGAGGCAGTTTATGCGGATAGACGGGGAAGATAAAGGTTAACCCTAGACTTGAGGTTAAAATTGTAGTGATTGAGGAAACATCCTCTTGAGATTCGGTTCCACAAGGGAGTGCTTCGTGGGAAGAAGGTGTTCGAGTGGAAATTGCTTCTCACAAGCGGTATAGGAAGGGAATGCGGGTAGTTTGCAACAATGTGAGTGGTATGGTGGGTCCTGGCCGTGGAAGTTAGCAATGGCGGAACCAAGGAATGCAGATCATCTGAATACTACCCATGGAAGCAACGATAGAGCAGTGATAGGCTTGCCACACCCCACATGTGTGAGAGAGGTTGGTGGTGAAAAATAATTTGTCATCTATAAAATCTTTGAGACGATTTTGGATACTACTGAGACTGAAAGATGAAGACTGTGTAGCTCCCGCCCAAATATGACAACATATTTAGGCTTGATCTAGCACTTAGATTAGAGGATATTACATGGAGTCAAGTACATAATGAAGCAGCAGAGAGAATCGACCATTTTTCTTACATCTTTAGCGATAGATCGTATGTACGTGTTACGCTTAAGGTCAGGAGTGAGCACAATAGTCTCTCAAGGAAGGGTGCCTCTCCAACGGGACATCCATTCAGGGTGAAAAATAATTTGTCACCCATAAGGATGTGGAGACGTTTCTGGACTCTATCAACACTGGAAAGGTATAGGATAGCAGGAGAAGTCAGATACTTACTGGAGCGGTACAGGCAACCGTCTATGTTTCTTGCATCTTTAGCAATGGATCGTATGTAAGAGTTCAACTTTAGGTCTGGGTAAGTTTAAGTCGCATTAGTCGAGGGGACTTCCATTCATCGAGACTAGTGCTAGTTCGGGGTTCGATTGGCGATGACTGAATGTAACTAGTTTGGTTTTCCAGATATTGAATGTAATCAGTCAGTTTTTCCCTCACTGAGATGTTAGAGCTAGATCGGATGAGAGATCAGCTACCAATCTCTGGTCATCACAAGTTTTGGAGGTGCACCTATGTATCGTCGTATCATAGGCAGAGATATTCATAAAAGATCTGGGTATATTCTTATATTTTCCTCTTGTTTAAATATAGACTACCTCGAACATTACCTGGTATTCGAGATATTTATGGCAACTCAAGATTTTAAAAACGTGCTTTTGGTCCTATAACTGTTCTATAATGGCATTTTCTAATGATCAGTAGCGGCAAGTATTTTCTTCTTTTTTGATCTTTTTATATATATATATATATATATATATATATATATATTTATCTTTTTCGTTTTTCTCCTCTGCTTATCAAAGAGATTTCATAGTGTTTCTCACCTTCCATGTGACAGCATGAGCGCCATGCACATTAATGGAAAATAATTAGTGAGTGGGTAATTAATAACTTGTACGATTTTTCTCTTAACTTTCTTGATTAAAGTGCCAAACCCTCTAGGCCGTCATTTATTTACTAATTGGATTGTATGCAAATTTGTAAATACGACACACCTTTTTAGTGATTTTGATTCCGATTGATTAAACTAATAATACTGTAGCTAAATTGACCAAAGAGATGCAAGTTTTCTGGTTTTGAAAGACAATAAATAATTAACATTATATATACGGATAGTTTCCTGACTTAACATTGTTCTACCAATGACATTTCCATAAGAACGAATAAGTACTAAGAGTTTAACTAAATTACAATAATTAAGTGAATTTTAGTAAAATGTTAATGGCATTAATAAGGATGTTGACTTTCCACACTAATTCAAACAAAAGGTTTGGAAGGAAATTTCACTCAATAATGGAATGCACAAAAACCGCTACTAAACTGTATCACATTTATACACTGGTTATCATATGATCACTAAAGTTAAGCAACGTCGAGCCTTGTAAGTACATAGATGAGTAACCGATTTGGAATACCAGGTGCTGCTTTAAAATTTCAAATGTCTGCTCTAAACAATGTATACATGTTAAAAGTTTAATTAAACTACAATAATTAGTTGAATTTTAGTAGAATTTTAATGACATTAAACAAGATGATGACTTTCTACACTACTTCAAACAAAAAGTTACAAATGAATCCCCCATCAATATTGGAAAGCACGATAACCTATACGGCATTATCACGTTGAAATGGTTTTCGTTCGGTCAAGCAAGCTTGGATATGAGGATGGTATAATGCATAGGTGAGCCGAGTTCCAATCGGGTTCGTTACATACAAATACCCTTGGGAAAGTAGGAATCCACCTTTCCACCCTTCAGCTATGGATTAATTACTAGAAATTAGGCGATCATGTAACTTTCGATACATGCCTGGCGAGGCAATTTTATTCCCGCAGTAGTTTGTCATTTCTTCCTTCAGTAAACCAGCTGCCATCCAAGGTTATAAAACCCGGTCTGTCCTGCTATTTACCCATAGCTGGGGGGGGAGAAGCACGGTTATTAGCACGTAAGTGAATGTAAGGGATTCGACTGGAATTCGAACTCCGATCTCCGAGCCGATATCCATTACTTCACCATGCCTTCCTTGGACTTGTATTAGTAAATCATTTTTATACCCACAAAATTTTGATAACCTAAGATATTTCCTGGTTTTAAATGACATGCAAAGGTTGATAAACCGTAAAATACAAAGCAATCAAAAGTCCTCGATTTAAGAAACCTATTTTACTAAAAACATTTCAAGAGAAAGTATTTATGAATTTCAAACAATAGTACTGGCTGTTTAGTCAATAAATTCCAAATATTTCCTTATAGGGAAATGGCTAATATTACCTTTACCATTAACATCAAAATACGTCTGGATTTGAAAACAGTACGTTTGTAAGTGATGTTCTGCGTAATTTATTATTTATTTTATTTAAACTTATACTTTATATATATATATATATATATATATATATATATCCCTGATTAGATTCATTCGTCAGGCAATTTGATTCTAAGATAAGATTTGACAGGATTTTTGAAATTACTAGATGTAACCGTAAGCTCTATTCTAATAGTTCCTTGTGATTATCGCTTGTTGAATTCTGATATATATATATATATTTAAACACCCCTGTATGTAGGCGTAGTCGTTATCATATTTTCTCTTTTTATTATTTTTCCTACTCCCTGCTCTTCCAAGCATTTACAAAAGCTCGTTAGTTCTACTGCTTTCCTCTGTACCACTTGCTTAAAATATTTACTGTAAGTTTCAAATTCTCCAAGCACTCCTTCCTCATTATGTACCCAAGGAATTTCAGCTCTCTTTTCCTGATTAAATATGTACCGATTTTGTTTCCATTTTTTTAAAACTTTGCCATTATATATCGGTATTGAGAACAACATTTTTATGGCCTCAAGACTCTTCTTCATCTCTCTGATGAAATTATTATCTATATCGAAATAGCCGATATTCATACACCTTTCACTACGATGTCAATTTTGGTCGCTAATATTAGTA
Source organism: Acanthosepion pharaonis (assembly GCA_903632075.3). Classification (NCBI taxonomy): domain Eukaryota; kingdom Metazoa; phylum Mollusca; class Cephalopoda; order Sepiida; family Sepiidae; genus Acanthosepion; species Acanthosepion pharaonis. The sequence continues at coordinate 2,882,892 of CAHIKZ030004911.1, forward strand.
TATTTACAAATAAATAGAAATTTTGTCCTAGTCAAAATTAGATTCATTCGTCAGGCAATTTGATTCTAAGATAAGATTTAAGATTTTTGAAAAAATGTAACCGTAAGCTCTATTTAGTTTCTTGTGATTATCAACTTTTGAATTCTCATTTTATTCTTCTTCTTTCCTGTTAAAACAACGTCAATCGACGTGATCTAACTCCTTGAAAGCTCTCTCTTCTGGCCCTAGAAAAAGGTCCTCTTTCACCCAGTAATCCCTTGCTTTCTCAGCGGCTTTATCGTCTTGACTGCGGTGAAACGCTTATTAGAACATATGTGTAAAATTCAGATATAATTAAAATATTATCTAAAAAAAACAATATAGGCAAGTAAAACATTTCTTTACCAAATCGTTTTGTCCTTACTGCAAATTATTAGGGCAAATGTAAAGGTTTTATGTTGCAAAATAAAAAAACCTATATCTATCTATCTATCTATATATATATATAATATATATATATATATATTAAATATATTATATATAGATAGATAGATCATATAAATGTAAAAGAGTGAAAACATTAAACAACAAAAAAACAAAACTTCAGGCTAGTGGAGAAAGTCCTTCGATATATATATATATATATATATATATATATATATATATATATATATATATATATATAGTTTTTATTGAAATTCCGTTGGAATAAACATTAAGATCGACTGCTCTTAACTGCATGACATCATGGATACAAGTGTAGGCAGAGGATGATGACATTACATACACAATCAGATTATAATACATAACACGCAGACATATTTAGATATATACACAAAAAAAATTGACGGGACAGGAAATATCCCCCCCCAACAAAAAAACAGATAGATGTGGAGATAGGCAAGAAGTAAGACATGTAGCAACATCAGCACAGCAAAAAGGCACTTCTTTAAAGGCAAGAAATGGCAAAATATTTTAAGTCAAATGATAGCGATTGCTGTGGTATGAGGCGTACGATTTTTTGGTTCTGGGCAACGCCGGACCATGTTAGTACATATATATATATCTACACATATACCCACATACGCATATGCATATACACACATACAGAAGCAAGTATATCAACCCATACATCGACTTAAATAAAAAACCAAATATAAATATATATATATATATATACATGCAGATACATATATACACATACATATATATATATATATATATATATATATATATATATATATATATATATATATATATATATATATATAAATATATATATGTATACGTATATATATAAACTTAAACATACATATATACAAACACATCTACAAACACACGCCTATATATAAAAAAACACATACCCCCCCCTACTCAGATCCTTTTTGGGGAGTTAGTATTTTTCTCTTATGGTTGATAATTAGAGTTTCGGTAAATGTTTTTACTTTTAATAGGTGGATAAGTAATAATTTGTCAAACACAGACTGTATTTTACCTTCGTCCTCTGCATAAATTCATCCTTTTCCGCTTTTTCGCAAAGTCACAGGTATTTTTTGTATAATTTATTGTTTTCATCTATGGTAGCAAATGGCACGTTTCGTTTCTTTTTAAAAACTGGTTGGACGTTGTCTTTATTTCAATTCTGTTTAAATTTGTTGCATCGTCCCAATCCGCTAGGAAATACCAGGAAATTGGTTTTATAATTCCTCCTTGACTTTTTTAGTATCTGATGGTTCAAACTCTAACTTTTTGCAAAAAGAGCTGATAGGTAGGTCCCAAACGTTGAACTTTTTGCATCAATCGATACCTATAGATATCTTTCATGGCCTATATATTAAAGTTTTTCTGTTTTTCTGAGGAAATTTAACAACGATTATTTCTCCTTCGAATTTTATTTCCTTGCCTGTAAGACTTTTGCAGTTTTTGTGTATTAATATGGTTGGTCTGTTAAGTTTTCTTCATGTCTGTAGGTTGATTATCGTGAGGTCGGAACCGAATCCAGTTGCAATTTTATCTTTTTTATTTAAAATTTCAAGTTTCACATATTTCCTTATGTTGGTGCAGAAATGCATCCTAGTGCTCTTATTCTGCTAGTGTCTTTTTCTGTTCCTACATTGGGATGCCTTGGTCCTTTTTCCCACTCAAGACAGTTTTTATATTTAAAACGGCAGTCCTTGTTCCAGTCGATAAATGTTGATGGTGGGGATTATATTTGTTTCGATTTTCGTCATAATTTGCCCTGTATGTTGTACTTTTCTCTTACTATAGAATTTTTTCTTTGGTGGAGGGTGAAATCTTTTTTCATTTATTTTGTTTTCTTTCCGGGGAGGATGAAAAACGTAGAACTTTTGTTTAACTTACGTATATGAGATACAGCTGCCTCCTCAATGTCCTTTGAGTCTTTCTTTATACTTAGACATTTCTGGCAATTCATCACTTGATAAGAAAGTGTTGAAACAAAGTGGCTATGTTAAAGAAATTTTATTCGCTCTACTCTGTATTGAGCACTCTTTTAAGAATAGTAATTGTGTTATTGGAATTTATTTGTATACACCAATCCTATACTTGTATATATATATATATATATATATATATATATATATATAATATATATATATAATAAATATATGAAAAGGCTGAAATGCCAACCAACCTCGCCACTTGCCTGGGGAAACTCCGGATCGAAACCCAGGTTTCGAGGTCAGCATTTAGCCTTTTCTTAAATATCTTGCTCTACATATTCGATTTTGTGTGCCTATTTTTTGTTGTCTGAAATTCTATATATATATATATATATATTTATATATATATATATATATATATATAGATAGATAGATAGATAGATAGATAGGTTTGAGGATTTTGTTTTTGCAACATAAAACCTTCATTTGCCCAAGAGAGACACAAACGATTTGGTAAAGAAATGTTTTACTTTTGCCTTATATTGTCTTTTTTACAGATATATTTTTAATTATATCTGAATTTTACACACATATGTGTGGGTGTGTTATAAACGTTAAAGTCAAGACGATTGAGAAAGCAAAGGGATTATGCGAAATCGGCCAAGAGAGAGAGAGAGCACAAAAAATACAGCATTCAAGGAGTTAGATAACGTCGATTGACGTTGTATTTAACAGGGAAAGAAGAAGAATAAAAATGAGAATTCAACAAGCGATAATCACAAGAAACTATTAGAATAGAGCTTACGGTTACATTTAGTAATTTCAAAAATCCTGTCAAATCTTATCTTAGAATCAAATTGCCTGACGAATGAATCTAATCTTCGCCCAAACCTGACTAGGACAGTTAAGTGAGCCATTACTTCTATTTATTACTATACATCGTAAATATACCGATAGTATTAGCAACCAAAATTGACATCGTAGTGAAAGGTGTACGAAACTCTTATGTAATATCGGCCCTTCGATATGGCAGATAATGACGTACAATTTTATCAGAGATGAAGAAGACTCTTGAGGCCATAAAAATGTTGTTCTCAATAACGATGCTGCGTGTTATGGCAAAGTTTTAGGAAAAAATGGTAAGAAAATCGGTAGATACTTAATCAGCAAAAGAGAGCTGAAATTCCTTGGGTACATAATGAGGAAAGACTGCTTGGAGAATTTGAAACTTACAGTAAATATTTAAAGCAAGTGGGACAGAGGAAAGCAGTAGAACTAACGAGCTTGTGTAAATACTTGGAAGAACAGGGAGTAGGAAAAATAGTAAAAAAGAGAAAATATGATAACGACTACACGCCCCTGATATAATCATACAGGAGTATATATATATATATATATATATATATATATATATATATATATATATATATATATATATATATATATATAAAGTATAAGTTTAAATAAAATAAATAATAAATTACGCAGAACATCACTTACAAATGTAGTTTTCAAATCCAGATGTATTTTGATGTTAATGGTAAAGATAATATTAGCCGTTTCCCTATAAGGAAATATTTGGAATTTATTGACTAAACAGCCAGTACTATTGTTTGAACTTCATAAATGCTTTCTCTTGAAATGTTTTTAGTAAAATAGGTTAACTTAAATGGAGGACTTTTGATTGCTTTGTTTTTGGCGGTTTATCAACCTTTGCGGGTCATTTAACACCAGGAAATATCAGGTTATCAAAATTTTGGGGGTATAAAAATGATTTACCAATACAAGGGAGACACGGTGAAGTAATGGATAGCGGCTCGGAGACCCGAGTTCGATTTCCAGTCGAATCCCTTACATTCACTTACGTGCTAATAACTTTGGTAACCGTGCTTCTCCCCAGGTATGGGTAAATAGCAGGACAGACTAGGTTCTATAGCCTTTGATGGCAACTGGTCTACTGAAGAAAGAAATGGCAAACTACAGCGGGAAAAAAAGTATACGAGAATTCAAAAAACTTGACGACTGACTAAGATTCTAATAATTATTTAATGCTTTAATTTTGGGGTTAATATTGTATTTTGATTGGTCAGTCCAGATAATGTAAAAGCGTTTCCCCTTACCGAGGGATGTTTGATTGATTTGAACTTTTTTAAAACCCTTTATTCTACATTCAACACCATCACTTGATAAGACACCAGAAATTTTGAAACAAAATAGCTATTTTTGTAGTGATTTTATAACATATTTATGTTAGAATTTTCGAATAAAACCTTATATATATATATATATATTTATATATATATATATATATATATATATATATATATATATATATATATATATATATATATATATTTATTATCATATATATATATATATATATATATATATATTATTTTATTAGACATTACCATTCATTATTTATTTATTTCAACTACCATATAATTATTATTATTAACATTTTCTTGCCATTGTCACCATCAATACTACTATTATTACCATAGTTATTTGCTGATCCCACTGTTATTACCATTATCATTTACTACCAATATTATTACCACACTAATCCCATCTCTCCACTTGTCATTACTTATTTATAGTTTACCATTGTCATTACTTCCAATTATGTTATTATTATTTCATTCTTACTATTTATCCACCCCCATTGTCATTATTGTCATTATGGTTTACCATTGTCATTGCTCTCATCATTGCAATTATTATTTCATTCTTACTATTTATCCAATTCCCCATTGTCATTATTGTCATTATGGTTTACCATTGTCATTGCTCTCATCATTGCAATTATTATTTCATTCTTACTATTTATCCACCCCCATTGTCATTATTGTCATTATGGTTTACCATTGTCATTGCTCTCATCATTGCAATTATTATTTCATTCTTACTATTTATCCACCCCCATTGTCATTATTGTCATTATGGTTTATGGTTTACATTGTCATTCTCTCATCATTGCAATTATTATTTCATTCTTACTATTTATCCACCCCCATTGTCATTATTGTCATTATGGTTTACCATTGTCATTGCTCTCATCATTGCAATTATTATTTCATTCTTACTATTTATCCACCCCCATTGTCATTATTGTCATTATGGTTTACCATTGTCATTGCTCTCATCATTGCAATTATTATTTCATTCTTACTATTTATCCACCCCCATTGTCATTATTGTCATTATGGTTTACCATTGTCATTGCTCTCATCATTGCAATTATTATTTCATTCTTACTATTTATCCACCCCATTGTCATTATTGTCATTATGGTTTACCATTGTCATTGCTCTCATCATTGCAATTATTATTTCATTCTTACTATTTATCCACCCCCATTGTCATTATTGTCATTATGGTTTACCATTGTCATTGCTCTCATCATTGCAATTATTATTTCATTCTTACTATTTATCCACCCCCATTGTCATTATTGTCATTATGGTTTACCATTGTCATTGCTCTCATCATTGCAATTATTATTTCATTCTTACTATTTATCCACCCCCATTGTCATTATTGTCATTATGGTTTACCATTGTCATTGCTCTCATCATTGCAATTATTATTTCATTCTTACTATTTATCCACCCCCCATTGTCATTATTGTCATTATGGTTTACCATTGTCATTGCTCTCATCATTGCAATTATTATTTCATTCTTACTATTTATCCACCCCCATTGTCATTATTGTCATTATGGTTTACCATTGTCATTGCTCTCATCATTGCAATTATTATTTCATTCTTACTATTTATCCACCCCCATTGTCATTATTGTCATTATGGTTTACCATTGTCATTGCTCTCATCATTGCAATTATTATTTCATTCTTACTATTTATCCAACCCCCATTGTCATTATTGTCATTATGGTTTACCATTGTCATTGCTCTCATCATTGCAATTATTATTTCATTCTTACTATTTATCCACCCCCATTGTCATTATTGTCATTATGGTTTACCATTGTCATTGCTCTCATCATTGCAATTATTATTTCATTCTTACTATTTATCCACCCCCATTGTCATTATTGTCATTATGGTTTACCATTGTCATTGCTCTCATCATTGCAATTATTATTTCATTCTTACTATTTATCCACCTCATCATTGTCATTATTGTCATTATGGTTTACCATTGTCATTGCTGGTTTCATCATTGCAATTATTATTTCATTCTTACTATTTATCCACCCCCATTGTCATTATTGTCATTATGGTTTACCATTGTCATTGCTCTCATCATTGCAATTATTATTTCATTCATTTACTATTTATCCACCCCCATTGTCATTATTGTCATTATGGTTTACCATTGTCATTGCTCTCATCATTGCAATTATTATTTCATTCTTACTATTTATCCACCCCCCATTGTCATTATTGTCATTATGGTTTACCATTGTCATTGCTCTCATCATTGCAATTATTATTTCATTCTTACTATTTATCCAACCCCATTGTCATTATTGTCATTATGGTTTACCATTGTCATTGCTCTCATCATTGCAATTATTATTTCATTCTTACTATTTATCCACCCCCCATTGTCATTATTGTCATTATGGTTTACCATTGTCATTGCTCTCATCATTGCAATTATTATTTCATTCTTACTATTTATCCACCCCCATTGTCATTATTGTCATTATGGTTTACCATTGTCATTGCTCTCATCATTGCAATTATTATTTCATTCTTACTATTTATCCACCCCATTGTCATTATTGTCATTATGGTTTACCATTGTCATTGCTCTCATCATTGCAATTATTATTTCATTCTTACTATTTATCCCCCCATTGTCATTATTGTCATTATGGTTTACCATTGTCATTGCTCTCATCATTGCAATTATTATTTCATTCTTACTATTTATCCACCCCCCATTGTCATTATTGTCATTATGGTTTACCATTGTCATTGCTCTCATCATTGCAATTATTATTTCATTCTTACTATTTTCACCCCCATTGTCACATTGTAATTACCACCTGCTATTTATCCAATTATTATTTCATTTTTTACATCACAATTTAATTATTACCACCATTCATTCTTTTATAATTATACTCCCCTACGCCATCAACATTAGTACCAATTCCCCATAACAATACTAATAAACATACTAAATTAGATTTTCTTCTATTTATATAAGTGTAATCGTCTATAACACGTAAGTAAACAACTAGGATGCTACCCTTGGTCAACGCTGACCAACAGAGGCCTATTATATATATGTAATTTCTATATATATTATTGATATATAATTAAGCGTGGTACTTTTTATTTATATATTATAAATGTGAGATACTTATTGGAAAGTGCTCAGTATCAATGATAGAGCTAAAATATTCAGTTGTCTGAATATAAGTTTGTGACCCTGGGTTTCAAGCTTTTGCGACCATCATACAAGCTGATTTATTTTTTTATTTTTTGAATCTGTTTATGCCAGTATTTGTTTGGAAATGATTAGTGTTGTTTGATGGTAGTGGAACGAAAAATTCTCCTCTGTGTCTGTTTTGGGATGTTACTCATACGTACGCAGACATCTATACATGTACGTGTTGTAGTTCACACAAACATATACATATATGAACAGTGTGGGATTGGACGCAGATATGTATCCATGTGTACGTATACATACGCAGTTGTAGTTCTTTTCGGTGTTGAAATTGTGGAGCGAAGTTCCCGATAGAATGAGCGGGTCGGGGTGTTTCTGTTATCTTTCTGATCGTTCGTTTATTTTGTTAACAGAAGAATACTTTCACACGCACACATACACGAATGTTTAAGTGTACATATATTTTCCTATCCATCTTGCTTTTGCATTACTTAAAATGGATTCTGTATAAGATTATGATAAATATATTTTTTTTTATTTTTGTTTTTAACGTTGTTTTGTTTTTCTTGTCTATTTGTTTACTTGCATTTAATCGTGTTCCAATTTTCCTTCATCGTTTGTTATTTACTAATGTGTCTTTGATTGCTTCCTGCTGTTCGCCAGCGATTACCTTTTAAGAAAATGTTGGCCGAAAGGGTGCCCTCAAGTAAAATAATGACATCCATTCTATTTTAATCTATTTTCTTCTGTTAGTACAAGTCTTTGTTTATATATATATATATATATATATATATATATATATATATATATATATATATATATATATATATATATATATATTTTTTTTCGTTTCATTTCGTTGTTGGAAGTGCTATTCGATGATCCGCGTCCTTTTAAAAGGACTCTGGTGAAATAAATTATTATAATGGTACCTTAAAGTGGTCTGTTTTTTTTTAAAATATATATATATATATATATATATATATATATATATATATATATATATGGGGGGGTTGGATGCGTGCGTGTGTGTGTGTGTGCATGTCTTTGTCGATGTCTGTGCATATGGTCACTTGTGTGTACCTTTCATTGTATATGTATACTGTCGTTTATTTTATTTTTTCGTGTTTTTTTAAGGGTCGTGTAGATATTTCCGGTCTTGTCGCTTTTTTGCGTGTTTATATATCTAAATAGTTCTGCTTGTTTGTGTATTATAATCTGATTGTGTATGTATTGTCTTTTGCAAGATTTCATCCTCCTTTGCCGATGTCCCTGCTTCAAATGTATCTAATTTGTTATGGAGTTCAGATCTTAACGTTTATTTCAACTTAATTTCATTAAAAACAAAATAAATAGTAAAACATATCTATTTTCCTCAGTTTCTTCTTTAAATAATTTTATAATTGTAAATTTAATATAGAATGAATTTAAAATTTAAAATTGGTAATTTTTAATTTAATAGTATAATTTAATATTTATTAGTTATAGTGAATTCTATTTTAGTCTAACCTTAACATTAAAGCATTAAATAATTATTATAACCAAAGTTCGTTGTCAAGTTTTTTTGAATTCTCATATACTTGTCTTTTAATTGGTCATTCCAGCTTATGTAACAGCGCTTCCCCTTGCGATGGATGTTTGATTGATTTGATCCTTTTAAAGCCCTTTATTCTGCATCATCACTTGATAAGACACCAGATGTGTTGAAACAAAATGGCTATTTTTGTAGTGATTTTGTGATTTTATGACATATGTATGTTATAATTTTCGAATAAATAATTATATATATATATATATATATTTATACCGAAAAAAAACATATCGCACAATGTATAAAAAATAAATCCATACTATATATATATATATATATATATATATATATATATATATATATATTATACGACATATAATATATATATATATATATATATATATATATATATATATATATATATATATTGAATACGACCGTCGATAGGCATGGATTTAGTTTTTCATACAATTTCTCATGCGATCTAATATTTTCTTTTCTTTTCGGTTGACAAATTATACAAATATCCCATTGTTGTTGTTGTTGTTTTTTTTATCCGAGCGCTTTCGGCTATACATTTAGCCATTTTCAAGGTGGAAATGTATTAACTGTTGACAAGAAATAGTTTGTTGTATGTTTGTATTTATATAATGTTTTCATTTTCAAAACACGGACAGGATATTGTGTGCATGTTCATAGTTTATAGTATTCAATGAAATGTGCATGAAAGAAGAATGGCTGCCTAAATACACACATACAGACACATACACACACACACACACACACACACACACATATATATATATATATATATATATATATATATATATATATATATATATATATATATATATAGGATGAATGTATGTCAAAAGAAAGTCTATAAGCGTATTATTCCCTACAAATGCATTACTAATTATTACTTCGAGAAATTTAGCTGATCTCAATATATCAATTGCCACAAATATTAGAATATTTTTTTTAAAATTTAAATATGAAACAGAGAGTTAATTTTACATCAGAAGTTCTAGTGTACTAAAGAGAATGTAAATAATGTAAACAAAGAAAATGTAAACAATGGTCTTTCAGTTACTTGAATCACGTTTTGCCTCACTAATCTTGGTCATAATCTTGGCAAATAAAATTCTTTCGCTGATGACGCCGTTACCTCTCGAAATATGTAAAAAAAAATAGATTTCGAAATCGTCCTATATAAATATTTTATAAAAATTAATTTAACAAAATAGCAGTATTAAAATTTATGATAAAAATATAAGTAAAATGTGGGAATTGTGTAAAAACAAAATAAATAGAAAAATATTTTGAGTGAAAAATGCATTACTAAATTTCTTTTTCTGTTTTTTCATTTCATTGTTTGAAAATCTAGGGAAATGTTTTTGTTTGAAAAATAAAACAAAAATTATTTATAATAAAACATAATATTAAATGTTTGTCTAAAGTGTAGACTCGTTCTTTTTCCTACCTATCGCCCCTAGTAACAGAACAGTCTATATCTTACGCCTACGTACGGAAAACTTCAACCAATAAAAACCGAACTAGGCAAAACAACAAATCTCATTGGTTAAAGACTCAACAATCTGAAAGTTTCACGTGCAAAACGAAATTGCGCCAAAACTCCTGTGAGCCGATTTCGGTCTTTCAAAACTTATAAAAGAATACGCCAACTGACCAAAGCAGTCAGAGACGAACATCGTCAGACAGTCTTGACTTTTTGTCGTTATTTTTTGACCGTTGCTGACAGCTCTTTATCGCTCGACTCTTTTTGTTGGAATTAAGCCTTTTCCATTTTGAACTACATTTTGGTTAAGTTTGCTTATTTTATGTTTACATTTTTCCGACTGTATTGAAAAAGTTTTTTGATTTTTCTTTCTTCTCTCCATTTTTTTTTTTAATTTTTTTTTCCTTTTATTCTAGTTTTTTTTGATTTTTTTTTTTTATTTTAGTTTTCCTTTATTTGATTTTCCTATTTTTTTCATTTTTAATTTTCTTTTTATTCTAGTTTTTTTTTTTTTTTTTTTCGTTTTTTTAATTCTCATTTTCATTTTAACCCCTTTTAATTTTTATTCTTTTTTCATTTTTATTCTAGTTTTCCTTTTTAATTTTCATTTTCTTTTAATTTTTTTTAAATCTATCTTCGTTTTTTTTTTTCTTTATTCGTTTTTTTTATTTAATTTTTTTCTTTTTTCACTTTTATCATTTTTTGATTAATTTTATCTTCGTTTTCTGTTTTCTGTTTTTAATTTTTATTTATTTAATTTATTGTTTTTCCATCCTTTAATTTTTACGTGTTTTTTTGTAATCGTATTGTCCAATTTATTTGTTTATTTTCTTTTGTTAATTGGTTCGACTCGCTTTTCTTAGGGTCGGCCATTTTGATTTTTTGTAACTAGCTTCGGCTATTGTCCATTTTTCGTATTTTTTTTTTTTTTTTTTTGTTTATTGACGTCGGCTATTTTGATTATTTTTAACTGGCTTCGGCTTTTGTCGAAGTTTCGTATATTCTTTGTTTTCTGTTTTCATTGTCTAACGTTTTTATTTTTTATTTTCTTTATCGTGTTTTCTTTTATTGTTTCGCCTTTAGGCGATATTTGTCCTTTGTTTTTTCTTATTTTTATTGTATTTTTTTAATTTGTTATACGTATAAGTGAACCGTGTTTTATTTGTTCTTTCTCGTCATGTATTTTTTTTTTGTGTGTGTGTGTGCATATTTTATTTGTTCATTGTTGTCTCGCTTTCGGGTGAGCTTATTTATTTTTTGACTTAATTTATTTATTTTTTTTTTTTTTACTTTCGCCTATAAGGCGAAACTTGTTTAACTAATTCCCACCCCCGTTTTCACCCCTCCTCTTCTCTTTGAAAAAATGGATAAGGAGGTAAAAAAGTGCCTTCCTTTTTAATATTAAAAAAGAATCCAAAAATCGCTTCTTTCCGACGTACTGTGAGAAAACACCTATTTAACCCTAAGAAAGATCCGCCGGACAAGTATAATAAGGTTGAATATCCCGCTCTATCCATAGTTCCAACAAATGAAGAAATTGTAGAAGTACTCAAAAAAGCCTCCAAAAATACGGAGTCCGAAAAGAGCAAGAATAGTGACCAAGCAAATGACAACTCAACCGCTAATGCAGAGGCCGGGGAATCGCCCTCTTGTTGGAAGTCCCCTCCTAAATGCATTATCGATATTGCGGAGTTCTTGGAGCGTGCCAAGGGTTACGCACACCTTGTAGTGAAAGGTGGGCTCTTGCAGGATCCAATAGAACTGAAGAAAATCGAGAAAAAATAGTGTCAGTTTTTGTCGTCGACAAGCGATCTCACAAAATTTGTCGTTCTACTAAAGACACAGTGTTCAAATCACTGGAATCCCTGGAGTTTAAGCCCCTCCGAATTGTTAAGGGCAAGGGATTTTTCATGTGGGACGTGCTGTTACCCACCGCCGAAGATTGCGTAAGAGTCACAATCAGGGATCTTATAACAAAAGAATTGATCCTCCGTACAGAGTACGAGGGCCGACGATGGACCAGTGTAGCGGTATACGAGGTCCCTCCTTAGGTTATCGGAGAGCACCTGGTGGCTTTCTTGTCCCAATACGGGGAGATTCTGGGTGCTTCTTGTGATAGCCTGACCGGGGGATCGAGCTTTGAGATGATGCTCGATTAAAAAAGCCTTCGGCTCTATCCCCAACTGTATTGACGTTGGTGACCTGAAGCTGCCAGTCATCGTGACCGACCGTAAACCAATTTGCTGGAAGTATGGAGTGACTGGTGTTACAGTTTTTTGTGTATATGTATGTACATATGTAACTAGTGAGTTAGTCCAAATGCCTTTACTCGCTTTATAGTCTACCAATAGAAGATTAACTAATCAGGAAACGCATAACATTCTATCCGTTGTGTATAAAGGCGGCCATTTTTGTTTACCCTACCCGAATGACCAGTGCCAACTTGTCAGGCGAAAATGACAGAAGGAAGTACTATGCTCTGCTACTTTGCTGCGATATCCACTGCTAACCTGAACTACGCTTTCCTACTGTCTCCGAAATATTCACTGATAACCTCTGGATTCTATACTCGAAGACGACCGTTATAAAATGTCTAACAACTGGTCACCTCTCCTCTTCCTGCCTAGAGAAGAAGGCCTCTGGATCTCAGGTTCCAATCGATCAAACTCCCCCTCTGACCGAGTCTTCAAAAACCGCTACGCCTGTAATGGGCACGCCGGCTACCAGGACCGGAGCGGTTGTACCCCCGGTTGGGTCTTCATCTAAGCCCCCATTCTCCGAAGAGCCTTCTTCCACTGCAATTGTGGTTGAGAAGAGGGAAAAGCGGGAATGGCAGGTAGTTGGCAGGGCCAGAGGGAAGCCTCAGACAGCGGGGCCTCAGTCCCCTGTAGCCCCGGGAACTAAAGACACACACAGCCCCACTCCCTCTGACAACAGTAAGGGCGATGCCCCGGTCTCTATTCAGACCATCGAAGAGCTACAGAAAAAATATGATCCTGGATATAGTAAAACGGAAAAAATTAAGGAGTTAAAATACAAATTAGATGAACAAAGAAAAAAAATCATCTCCATCCAAGAGCTCTCTCACGACACAATCTCCACAGCCCTCTACATCTCGTCTACCAAAGTCCCCCTCTACAAAGAAATCCACTCCCTCCACATCCTCCGACCCACCACCTTCTCCCCGTCCCTCAACCTCTCTTTGTAGAGGGAAACCTCCACTTGCTTTTCCCCAGTCCCAAATTCCTCTCAGTAGAGACCCCAGCCCATTTTGACAACCATATACGCCCCGCAATACACCCAGTCCTTCCCCTACTAAATCTCCTGTAACACCCCCTCCAGTTAACAAAAGACATAGGAGTCCCACACTAGATTCCTCAGGAGAAAAAAAGGAAAAGCCTAAACGCATTTTTAACCCAGGTACTGAGGTATGCAAAATTTCTCCATTACAAGTGGAGAAGGCCAAAGACTATGGCAATAGAATTACAAATTTAAAATACCTACAGTTGATAAAGCAGTTTGCCGATAAGAACATAGATGATCCTAACAATTTCCCTAACGCACAAAGGGTTTTAACAGTGGTTAGATCTGAGCCGGGGGCGAAACAGATTTGGGCCATGTTGGACGAGGCAATAACTTCGTTCAGCATGACCCCACCCATTGCCGTCATAGATACGGAAAAATTAAGAAAAATGAAGCAATTTTGTGCAGGGAGGGTCCCGATTTTCGTTCACTCCTCCCTTTATAGAGCACTAAAATTGACTTTCCCCTGGGATATTAGCGGAATCTCCCAAGACGGTACCATCAAAACTGAGATGGATCATGGGTCTATGGGAGAGGCTGTCGGTATCCTTACCCCGGCCATGTTTAATTCAGGTAAACAACCCTAATCGGACTTCTCGATGGCGCTCTGGTTAGCTAGTCTAAATGTCCGGGGCCTGAGGTCCGAGTCTCGCAGTGCGAGGCTCTCTCGTGATCTTCAGCGCCTCGAAGTCAATGTATGTTGTGTGCACGAGACCCGGTTTTCTTCTCATGACCGTGAGGACATACTGTCTAGGGGGTTCGCCCTTTATTCAGCATGTTTCGATAGTCGTTCGAGGGCTTTCTCTTGGCTTGTGAGCAGGTCTTTGAAGGCTGCATGTACCTTTGTCTTCGCGGATCCGGCGGGCAGACTTTGCGTGTTGGATGTTACCATAAAGGATAAGGTTATACATCTCATTAGGGTTTATGCGCCCAACAACCATGCTGAGCGGCCTGCTTTGTTTCGGCAGATCGCGCCGTACTTGACGACATCTCGTCGGGTAGTTTTAGAGGGGATTGAATGCCGTCCTTGTCCCCGATATAGATCGTATAGGACAAAAACAAGATACTAAAACCCGGACGTGAAACCATTTCAGGACTTTATCGATGAGTTTGATCTTGTCGATAAGTACCGGAATGAACACCCACGGGAGGTAGCATGGACTTGGACAAATAGTGGCAACTCGGCTCCTGGGACGCTTGCGAGCTACCTCGACCGGGTCCTAGTTAGGAGAGTCGATGTAGGGCTTTTAGGGTGTCCAAGCTTCCATTATATAGTTTATACGGATCATAGGCTTGTCCGGGTTCGTGTAAACTTAGATGTTTCTAAGGATAGAATGGCTGGTTACTGGAAATTTAACTGTTCATTATTTGGTGAGCAGGGTTTGGGGACCAGCTGCTACTAATGATCCAGAGGGAATTGACGGGGGCGGTTGTGGGAAACGCCTGGTGGGATAAATTAAAATCCAAAATTAGAACGTTTGCTGCCGATTTTAGTCGTCGGCTCAATCTAGATAGATTAGCGGTGCAAACGGCTTTAGAAGAAAAAGTTGATCGGGCCGTGAAATCCCGTGTTAGTGGGGAAATAGCCTTAGCTAAGGCAGAGTTGTCCTCCTTGCTTATCAAGAAGGATCAAGCTCTGGTAGTTAGGGCTAGGCTAAAAAGAATGTCTTCTGAGACGACGAATATGGCCACTGAATTGCGTGCAGAGGAAAATCGAAACGCGTCTAGGCGACATATAGCGTGCGTCACATTACCGGATAAGCGGACCGTGACTACAAACACGGGCATATGTGAGGTGTTTTGGGATTACTTTCAGGGAGTCCGGTCTGAGCTCTGCTCAGTTCGACGCCTATTTAGCTGACTTTCCCTGCCTCGAGGCAGCTGAAGTGGCTAGGTGCGAGGGTCCCATTACAGAGTCGGAGATCTGGGAAGCGCTGAAGCAGGTTGGCCTGGATAAATCTCCGGGACTGGATGGTCTTCCCTACGCCCGTTTTTGTTCCTTTGCTGGAACTGATTTTCAACAACTGGATGAAGTAGGGGTCTATACCTCAACGCTTCACCAGGGTTGTGATCATGTTGCTGCGTAAGGACAAGAACGGTGGGGATGGGTTAGGGAATTTTCGCCCTTTAACCATGTTAAACACTGAGTTAAAGATTTTGGCGAAGATCTTAGCCAACCGTTTGCAGCTTGTCCTGTCTAGTCTGATTGGCCCCGAACAGACTTGTACTGTGAAGGGCAGGACTATTCAGGATAACCTTCATATGGTACGCTTGATCTTAGAAAAAGTCGACAGGGAAGCCTCACTGATCAATTTAGTTCAGTCCAAGGGCTTCGATAGAGTTGACCATCGGTTTCTGGAGGCTGTCCTTTCGGCGGCCGGTTTCGGAGCCGACTTTCGCTCCTGGATCCGACTTTTGTATGCGACCCCCGGTGCGCTGGTGGAGGTGAATGGGGTAAGATCGAAGCCTTTCGTATTGTCTCGCTCCGTTCGTCAAGGTTGTCCGCTCTCGTCTATGCTTTACGTTCTTGCGTTGGAACCATTCCTTCGCAAGTTAAAGGCGAATCCGGTCCTGTGCGGAATTTCTCTGCCTGGGGCTACCACCTCAGCCAGGTATTCTGCCTATGCTGACGACGTTCGGTTCTTGTGTCGAGCAGAGCCGAGATTGACGAAGTCAGCAAAGAGATCAGTGACTATGAGATGGTGACAGGGGCCATGATCAACCTCGATAAGTCTGTTGGCTTGTGGTTGGGTGCGTGGAAGGGAGTTTCTCTTCCGGGCCTTTCCTCTGACGGATGGGCCGATCAAGATACTCGGCGTCTGGTTCGGTCCTGATCTCCAGTTGGAAATGAATTGGTCGGAGGTACAAGGGAAGGCCGAGATCGCGGTTAATCTGTGGTCTCGGAGGAGACTTTCCCTGAAGGGAAGGGCGGAAGTATGTGTTTCTCCATCTACCCGATTCTCCTGTACCGACTCTCCTTCCCTCCCGTATGCCAAACTAATGTTATTAGTTCGGACCTTGTTCTCTTTCTTGTGTAGAGACAAGGCCCCTATGGTATCTCGCGAGATCTGTTGCCTTCATCCCTCTGAGGGCGGTCTGGGTATGCCTAGCATTGAGATTCGTCAACATATGCTTCGCATCACCTTTCTAGACCGAATATTTCGCGAATCGGATGAGGTGGGCGCCTTCTGGAAAGAAGACGTCCGTAAACATTTTCCATCCCTGAGAAGTGTGCACTCGTGCGAGGAGGAGGGGCCGTAAATCCCCAGCCGAGTGCTCCTTCTACAGCGAATGTCGTCGTGCTCTGAAACTCCTCTTACGGGCGTCGGATGGCCTCTCAACGCCCAGGCGTTGTCTCGTAAGGCATTGTATCAACTGTTAGTTAGGGGGCCGTTCAAGATGATCTAATTGTCGAGCTCGGTCTTACGAAGCAGGAGGCTCGGATATGGCCTTGGGCGCCTGGGTTGAAATGCCTCAATAATGACGAGGCATCACTCACCTGGCTGGTGATTCGTGGGGCCCTCAGGGTCGGCAAGAGACTTTGTTCAGCAGGCTTGGAGAAATATCCAAACTGTCGTCGCTGTACGGGGGAAGTCGAGACCATTGGTCACGTCCTCTTTCAGTGCAGGGCAGTAGTGCCGTTATGCAGCTTTGTTGAAGATCTCACGGTTCGCATGCTGCAGGGAAAGTTTTTTGTCCTTGAAGCCAGTTCTGTTTGTATAAATGTGGTGCCGCAGATGACGAAGGCTGAACGCTATGTGTTCTGTTGCTTACTAGGGATTATGAGAGTCGTGATTTGGACGACGCGTCAGAAGGAATTCTATGAGGGCGAGAAGTTCACCTCTTCCCAACTGATCTTGTTCTTTAAGCATCAGCTTAAAGTCAAGATTAGGACGGAAAGGCGGCGGCTCACCTCATCAGAATTTGGCAAAAGGTGGATGAATCTTGAGTGTATGTGTCGAGTAAAAGGGGCTGATGCTGTGTGGCATTTTGATGCCGGTTAGGCATCAGGATATTGTTTCCCTGGGTCGAACCTGGGCAACCCATCCCTGTTTTTTTTTTAGGCTAGAGTAGGTTTTTTTTTTTTTTTTTTTTAGTTTCTCTTTTCTTTTTCTGTAAACTTAGCTTGGGTGTGTTTTTTGCTCATTGGCCCCTTTTTATTTCTGTCCCCTTTTTTTTTCGTTTAGTTTAACTCCCCATCCCATCCCTCGTTAGGTGGATGGTTGGATGCGGGACGCCTTTCGTTTCGAGGGTGTGTTTTTCGTATTTGTTGTTGTGTATGAATGGGTGTGTGCCTGTGTGAATGCTTTGGGAGTAATGAATGTTTTCTTTATTTTTTTAAAGTCCTGTGTCGTTTTCGTCCGGTTAATTGATATTTCTGCCACATTTAAGGTTTGTGGGGTTTTATTACTAACATGTTTTTGTTTAGTTTCTTGTAAATAATTTTATGTCATATTGTATATATTCATTGGGATTTTTTAAATATTGTTATATTTAATCCCCCCCCCACAGACAATATTTGTACATAGGGGGTTATTTAGGATTTTCATTGAGACAATGAGGTTTTTTTTGGTGGATGTACTAAGAAAGGTATGGATAAATGTGTTGTTTTGGTGGTAGGATTATTGTTTTGTATGTTTGGGTCAGTGGTTGTGGCTAGCTAAGTTTAAAATTAAGACAAGTGATGACCGTCCTTTACCCCACCCCCTTTTTGGCCTTGTGCCCCATTTTCTATACTTACAGTAATAAATATCGTCAGAGACGAACATCCATAGAGAAATTGCCAACATACTCCACGTCATTCGAAATCACGATTTTACCGCGCAAAAGTACATCAACGCTGACTCATTTGCAATTTAAACTCAACCAACTCTGTGAACATCGAATCACAAACCTTGCTTATACAAAGTGAATTATATTCACTGCCTATTAAGTAAACATCAACGTGCGAACGATTTAGAAATATTACAGTCAAAAGTAGATCACTCCATAAGAATTCCTACCAGAAAAATACTTAATATCGACAATTTTAATATCAACACAAATCTAGGAAGACTGTAAATGAACAAACGAATACTAAGAGAGACATACCGAAACCTAAAATATCACACACACTTTGCCATAGTAACATATACCAAATATCCTGTTTGTATATTGTTTTGAATTGTATATAAATGTTATATTAGTTTCTAAATTGAATATGTCTTGTTCTTAATCGTATTTTAAATTTCGTTTATTTATTTGTTTGTGGATGCAGAAAGTCACGCAACCTACACAAATTCCTTCTGATTCTTTCAAGCATAATTAATATATTCTGCACATCCCCAACAAAAGGACCCACAGAAGCGGTATCGCCTGTCGTAGGGTTTCCATTACTGACCCCGTTTCGACCTTCGACGTTTTAATTTGTGAAATAATTTTCTTTTGTTTCGAAGTAATTGTGATGTATCACAACTTTTGCTCTAAATGAAAGTTGTGAAAATCCCTTTGTTAAGGGAAAAAAAAATCATGAACGATTGTTTTCTAAGAGAAATCAGATTTGGATTGCAAAGAACTATTGATTTGCCTTGATAGATTAAGACTCATGAATGTAATTTTGGACAAGACCTATATTGTAATTTCTGCAAATTGTATATGGTAAACATATTTTGTCATTTTAATAAATGTTTCTTTGTTTTAAAGTTTCACTTTGAGAGTCCTGCCATTTTTGTTAGACATACTTATTTTGCCATGAAAATACTTTTTTTGCTAGAAATGATAGAAGACATTTGAAAAACTCCATCCACTTCTCATTCATTTTAATACATAAACATAGATAGATAGATAGATAGATAGATAGATAGATAACATCAATTGATAGTAGGAATAATGAGGACATTAATCCAAAGAGAGTTCAATGTAAGTACAGAGCATTATAATAATAATGAGTAGGGGATCCTTAAAAATCCATTCGATTATTATTTGTTTCATGAATTTACATTCATCTCTTCAGAGCAGCGTTTTCTTAATAAATGGAATCAATTTCTCCAGACGAAAGGATAAGGGGGACGAAAAAAAGAAAAACCTTTTAATATTACAAGAGGAAGAAAGAAAAAGAAAAAAATTCAGTATAAGATTTTTAGACTTTTCTACTGAAAATTCTTTTTAGAGTGTTGTTATGATTAAAATGTCTGTCTATTAAATTTAGAAAATATCTGCCTGTATTTACATTAGATAATTTACAGAAATGTAGGTTAAACTATATTGTCTTTCTTTTTCTGTTTTTGATTTCATTAGTTGAATTGTTTTTCAAAGTTTCCTGCTAACTTAATTCTTGTTTGACATTACTTTTTTTGAGGGCTTATTATTATCAATTTGTAATTGTGTTGGTTATAATGCGATGATGACGGTTTCACTGTCGAAAACGACGATTCAATGTATCTACTTTTTATCGGATTGATCCCCTCTTTTGCCCCGTTTTTTAACTTGTCCACTCCTGAAAGAAAAATCATTTCTAGGTCACCCTATCGGCTCATGTTTTATTCTTCCTTCCTTCTTTCCTTTCTTCCCCTCCCTCTATCACTCCCTCTTTCAGTCACCCTTCTCTATCTATATCTTTCTCTCCCTCCCCCCATTTTTTTAAAACCTTATATTGAAATTTTAATTTTTCTTTCTTCCTCTTTTAAGATTAAAACACTTTCCTTTTTTTCCTCTCTCTTTTCTTTTCGTCTGGTGATCGTACAACACGAAATTGTACAATACATAATTGTAACCACATTGTGAGTTTCATGATATCTCTATTTATAATACAGGACGATCTACATTTTAATTATCTAGATATATATATATATATCATATAGGAATGAGAAGCGTTCACTACATTTACGCCAGTTTACAAACAAGTCTCTTTAGAGCAGCATATATACTGTCAAAACAGAAGCGAGAACTCAAATCAAATTTATGATAGAACTTGGTCTATCTAAACTGAGAGTATTATTGGTGCTTTGAGAAATGTTTATGGGGATTATTATTCCCTGAAAACATCAGCAATTTATGAATAGAGAAATAATTCCAAAGAAGGAAGAAACGAAGTTGAAGATAACAAACGCATCGGCAGACAATCTACGTCAGTTTGTGAGGAAATATTTTGATGGTTTACGGGCTTAAATTTAGGGCATCTGATGATTAACGGTGGAAATAATAGCCAAACACTCTCTATATATCGCAGTTGGTACAGTCCATATAATATTATCTGAAAATAAACGTTGTGCAAACTTTCTGTTTGATGGCTACCAAAATGCCTGACTGTGCTAAACTCAGAAATAGAATATATATATATATATATATATATATATATATATATAATCAACACATGTTGTCTTTTCATAACATTTGGTTTGTATATATATATATATATATATATATATATATATATATATATATATATATATATATATATATATATATTGTTGTGTAGGATCCACCTAATTTGCATAGTGGAGTACCAACCATATAAATATGGGTTGGTACTGGCAGAGAAGGAGGAATCAAGAGATTCAACCAGAGACTCCGCCTGACTGCGACTCAGCCAACACATTCTCCAGGAACAGTCTTACCAGGAATATACAAAAGACTATATGCAAATATTGTGTACACTTTCTTGTTTCAATACATTTTGTTCTAAGTACAATTTGTGTTGCATTATTATTCCATGCATTAGTCAAGTTTCAACACACACACACACACACACACACACACACACACACACACACACATATATATATATATATACAAAGAAATAATCACGCATAGAATCAATCAACAATATTAATGCTATTATTGGCGACATCCATCACTAGTAGTGTATAATGTATGCATTAAAATACTGTTAATCCATTGAGTGATGTGATCCTCTTTTATATGCTGCCTAATGTTATATATATATATATATATATATATTGTCTTCAATATCATTTACTTTATATATATATATATATATATATATATATATATATATATATATATATATATAAAGTAAATGATATTGGAGACAATATATATATAAGTGGCAAATGTTATTAAAGACAACAGACGTAGGACATCGAAATATTTCCTCACAAACTGACGTAGATTGTCTGCCGATGCATTCGTCATCTTCTTCTTCGTTTCATGCTTCCTTGAAACAAGTTCTCTATTTATAAATTGACATTTAGCCATCATGACACCACTTGGAGTAAGAATCAGTGAAAAACTCTTTGAATTATTCAGCTAAAAGCTAGAACAGGTTAAAACAGTCTGCTGTCTTTAATAAGATTTGCCTTTATATATATATATATATATATATATATATATATAGAGAGAGAGAGAGAGAGAGAGAGATAGAATGTCATCCACATACTGGCCTGTTTCGCTGTATCACATGTCATCAGTGCGACTAGACATCCGATTACTTCAAGCCGGGATCGAACACCGACCGATTTGGGCATCGATCGGACTTCCAGCTATCAGAGCACGGCAGATGGGAAGGATAATTCTAGTGCAGTATTTTTACGAATGTAAACAAACACCAGACGGCCATAGTGCTCTATTCATTTAATGAAGAGCGTTGCGTTTGCGGAGACGACTGCTGTTTAGAATTACTCTCTCTCTCTCTCTCTCTTTCTCTCTCTCTCTCTCTCTTTCTCTCTCTCTTAATTCTCTTAACTGTGCTCAACCGAAATTATCGAGAGCATAATAAAGGCAAGTCTTATTAAAGACAGCAGGCGTTTTTTGCTGATTACTTTTCTTGATTGACTTTTCCAAACTACGAATAATCCTTCTCAGATCAGAAGGGAATCCCATGAGAAATTGTCCAAAGTTCTTTTTGGATGAAATATGTTCCAAGCTTTTGACTTTCTGAAGTCATCATCAGTTTAGGTAGAGACAAATGGTTCCTATTTCCTTTAAAATGAACTTTGGACAATTTCTGGAGGAATTTTCTCCTTATCTGAGATGGATTATTCATAATTTGGAAAATTCCATCAATAAAATTAACCGACATGTCACATGTTGTTTGTAATAACATTTGCGTTAATGAATATTTGCTGCATAAATACATGCAATATATACATGTATACTTTTCTTTTTCTCTCCCTCTCATGAGTCGTTTATTATTATTATTATTATTATTATTATTATTATTATTATTATTAAGCCCTGCTTATAAAATATACTTGTTGCAATTGTATTTAAGTAGTACTTTCTAATTGTTGATTCATTTAACAAATATTTGTCCACAGCTAGCTGCATTCATTTATTATATTTGCAATCTTACTGGTCATTTTGGTGACGGACAAATCTGTCAAAAAGTGTCTTCTACGTGTTAACCTTAAAGGGGAGAAGTAATTATACAGAGAGAGAGAGAGAGAGAGATTTAAAAGATTTTCTCGAAAAGGGCTGTAAATATTTCTTGAAAAATATTTTTTTTTTCTCAAATTGATGTAGGAATATGCGTTTTTTCTAACCGTAAAAATATAAGAAACCACTCAAACCCCACCTATTTTTCACCGAAAACCTCGAATCTTTTGACCAAAGCCGACTGCTCTGAATAAATTCTTCATATGTAAGCAGCGTATTTCCTTAACTTGTGAAATCACCAATGAAATGTTAGTTCCAGATCTATGATAATAGTCTGTATATTTTTCTCTCGCTCTCTTTAGTAGATTATTATTATTATTATTATTATTATTATTATTATTATTATTTCCTTTGATTTCTGTTGTATACAGATTACGTTCTGTGTCCCAAACAGAGACCGCGGGTCAGAAATGGCTTCAAAATATTTTCTATTGATTAAAAATGAGATCGCACTAATTTTACATTCTCTTACAGGTTTTTACAAGCTCTTTATAATGTGGGAGCTGTATTTGTGAGTAATTTTTTTGTATTTTTTAAAACATGGACTACCAGGATTCTTTTCAATGAGTCTATCGGAAACCAATCCGAGTACGCCATCAATTATTGATGTCGTCATTATGCCACATTTTTGAGACTGTCATGTCAATAAGAAGTGCTATCTTATTGACATGGATCAGTTTTTTATGGTTTGTGATCACGGTGTTTGGAGATTACTTTTGACTGTTCTGCCTGCGTGTATTTTAAAGTCCAACAAAATTGTTATCGGTCCTTTTTCTTTAACTGGTTCTGGGTGATGTTCTTTCCAGTTTCTTTCAGTTTCCTCCCCGTAAAAATTGCATAGTTTCCAGTGCAGACATTGGCCCACTCTATCATGCAGATTTTTATCTTCAGTGTGTGCTAAAACCATGAAAGCTGATACAAATTGTGAATTATTCTTGGATATTTATCACAGAATCTACATTTCGGATTAACACAATTTTTCAATATGTGTGCTTATTGTTACTATTATTATTAAGCTTTCGTGTTCATATGTACTTGTTGCAATTGTAATTAAGTAGTAGTGTTTAATTTTTGGTTAATTTAATTAATATTTGCCCACAGCTAATTGCATTCATTTATTGTATCTCCAATATTACTGATCACTTCAGCGACTCACGTATATGTTAAATAATCTCTTAGTTGTGACGGACTTAAAATAAATGCCGTAAAAACCTTCAGTGACAGTGAATTCTCCCGCTCGATCTTAAGTTGATAGAAGATATTGCAACTTATTTGTTTGGTTGTTTTTTGTTTTACGTCATATCAGCCTCAACGTTTTATTTAATGCCGACAATATTTTTATTGCTGGTAATAGTTTTTTTTCAAAACTCTATTGTTGGTATTTTTTTTAAATGTATAGCTGGTAATTTGTTTTTTTTCAAAAATGTACAGCTGGTAATATTTTTTTTCAAAAATGTATTGCTAGTAATAATTTCTCTCCAAAAATCTATTGTTGGTAATAATTTTTTACAAAGTACTTCTGGTATTAAAACCTATTTTTACACTTTCATAGTGTTTGGATCCTGTTTTGGAGTTAACTATTTACCCATAGTTGGGACCCTAACAGATGCCACCACCCCGGCTCAAGACGACCCTGGGAACACCAGCAATTAAGTGGTGGTCCCACGCTCCTCAAAACCTCCTGATCAGAAGCCTTGCTATTGGACGTAGTTTATCGTTTTACCCAGGACGCGGATGTAGTTTATCGTCTTACCCAGGACGCGGATGTAGTTTATCGTCATACCCGGGACGACTTATATTAAGTTTAAACTTAATAGTTAATAATAAACTAATCTCCGTAACAAAATAAACTTAACCCCACTACTGGTACCTCAGCCCCATCTCAAAGTTCTTATCTTTTACGTCTTCATTTTGACTTCGCTGAAAATCCGAGCTTTTCGCTCAGTTTTTTTTTTTTTTTCATTTTTCTCCAATTTTGATTGGAAGGAACTAAAAATAACCACATTTGTTTAGAATCACTGAAAAACATTGTTGCATTACTTGAATAATTTTCATTATGCCAGCTTTTTTTCAAAGAAATGTTTATTGCAATGCTTCTAAAAGCTGGATATATTAACCAAAATTTGTTAAACCTGTTTTTATTGAGTAACAACATGGAATCTACATAATCCCGCTGATTTTAATGAGGCCTGCCGCTGTAAGCCCTCATTCCAGACATTATATTTGATATCATGAATTGAGATTTAAATTTTCAGATAGAAAAACTCGACTTACTATACACTAACATATTCCTTGTCGTGTTGGAAAGGCTTGCGTGGTCAAGTGAATTCATTGGGAGGGCTAAACTCCTGGTAGGGCCACCCTTGGCGACAAGGTCGAACAGGTTTTCAGTAGGCTTGGAATCTGTTAATTTCTTGAAACTTTGGATGGACTCGTCATCCCTCGCTGAATTCGGTAAGTCCCAAATTATATTACCGTTGGTTTAAAAAGTCGAATGCACGTGAAACATGATTAACCAATGAAAATCAAACAGCACAAAAATAAAAATATCAGAATTCATTTCTTCTTTTCTTCCATATCTCACTCTTAGACTTATAAGCGTTAACTATTTGTTCTTATCATACGAATCTTTGCAAACCTCTCTTAACTAGCAAAGACATCCTGTAAAAATGAGAAATATTCCATAATACTCTTTCTATATAAGAATATATTTTCGAGTCCTAACGTCTCCCTTTTGGTATATATTTGAAAAACGATTTCTGTATAGAGGACTCACTCCAGTTATTTATCAATCAAACATTTATTAGAAACAATAATAAAAATGATTTTATACATATTTGGTATAATCTCATACTAAGTATTATATATATATATATTTCCAAATGTCTATTCATCTTTCTTTCATTAAAACTCTAATTCCACTTCTTCTTTCTTACATATTTACTTCACTTTCTTCTCTCTATATCGTGCCCTGTGAGATGACCTGTTAAATAGGTCAATGGCTGGTTATTAACCCACTTCCTCACTATTAAGTATTATAATTAAAATAAATTTAAAATCTTTCCTACCTCTCCCTTCCCTCTCTAATTTCGACCATGTCTGTCACTTTTCTCTCTCTCTCTTTGTCTTTCTCTCTCTCTCTCTCTCTCTCTCTCTCTCTCTCTCTCTCTCTCTCTCTCTCTCTCGCCCAATCTCTATATCACCTTACATAAACTTAAAACTACCCCTCAAAAGTGTATAAAAAAATATATGTAAATTTAAATTCATTTTTTCACCCTTGTAAGTGTGGTCTGATGAGCCCGGGAAAAAGAAATTTCCTGGATAAATAAATTATACAGCGTTACAATTTTCGTACGTGTCTTTGAAGTAACATCCATCGCAGACAATGATTGCAGGACAACTAATCAACACTCGAAACAATAGTGTTTGGGCATAATAAAAATCTGAGGCAGTCACGGATGGCGCAATAATTTTCAAGGGCAAAGAAAATGTCATCATACACCTAGAAAATACATTCATTTTACTGTACACCACTGCAAATAACCTAATCTGAGGGAAAAATAAAAATCGATTACAACCTATCACTCTAGTGGATCTAAAACTGACCTTACGGTAAAAGAAAGGAAACCAAAACGGTTGTTTCAATTAATTAAGGGTGTACTTATATTTAACTTTTAAATTCCCAATAAATTTAACATGGTAATATGATCTAAGTTTATTTGAATATTCTTTTGATTTCAACTCCCGGGTTAACATAGTAATAATTCATTAATTCCTCTTTGCCGTGGAAGGGGTCTAATTCCTTACTCATTAACCTTCCTAGACATGGTGTCTCATTAAATTTCCCAGCTTACTGTGCTATGAACAGGTTAATAAGACTAGATAGGCGCTCCAAATCGACTGAACAGGAGTAGAGGTTGATACTCTGTTTCGTATAAGATTCACCGATTCCAACTTCTTCCATGGCCATAATTATTTAACTGTCATAACTTTTTGGTGATCTGATCTATGGCTGTGACACTTCATTATAAGGATATCGGCTTAGCAGTTTTCTAGTTGCTGCATCCGACTGGGTAAAGAGCCTGGAATCTTTGCTAGAGCTGTGTGAGAGTGCTCTGATCAACAATATCATTGTATTGGGGTATTTGTAACGTCATGTGGTTCATGGGTTGGTGTCCCAGCATGGATATCCGGCAGGTAACCCTCAGGCCACAGTATGCTTTAGTCGTAGCCACGTTCTAGCCAGTTTGTATTGCCATGGACATATAGTTATAATCATTTGGGATTTTTTTTCTTTTTTAAAATTTCTTTCTTCTTAAATTCTCTCATGAGATAAAATACGATAGATCCTGTAAACACAAATCACCTACCTACATCAACCTTTCTTCCTGGTATCCGTTCCAAATTCTGTAATGCAAAAACCTTTTCGCTCGAAACGATCTCCAGATATCTTTACACTTTGCGAAACTAATTTAAATTATTCTATCGCTAACAATGAATTCCCTGTTCCAGCTTATTTTTCTCTTTGCCCGAAAAGATTCGAGCGTACATATGCATGACTTCAGTATTTATATTCGGAAAATTATCCATTGTCGAGGGAATTGTCCCTTGAGTCCCCAGATAATTATTTCATCTAAGGTCGTTATTACATTCTGTTAGCTATCTCCTTCCATTATCACCCTCTTTCTTCTTATGCCTGCAATATATTAGACAAAATTCCTAACATTATAAAAATCTCTCTCCCTATCTCTCTCCCTCCTCTCTCTCTCTCTCCTCCTCTCTCCTCCCCTCTCTCTCCCTCCTCTCTCCTCTCTCCCTCTACCCTCCCCCTCCCCCTCTCCTTCCTCCTCTCCCTCTTTCTCCCTCTCCATCTCTCCCCCCTCTCTCTCCTCCCTCTCCCTCTCTCCTTCTCTCTCTCCATCTCTCCTTCTCTCTCTCCCTCTCTCTCCCTTTCTCCCTCTCTCTTCCTCTCTCTCTCTCTTCCGCTCTCTCTCTCTCTCTACATTCATCTGCGAATATTTTTGTGTTTGGTGATTTTAATCCTCATCACGTCAAGGCGCTTAAGCATTCTAATTTTACTTGAGTTGCCGGTATTTATATTCTAATTTTTTTGTTGCTTACTCTCTTGCTGTAATAGCGGATTTCCCATATCGTTTCTCTAATAAATGTAATCAACATGCTTCTTTACGTATCTTGTCCCTTATCTCCGATCCGACCTCTTGTCGTAGCCATGTCCTCTTGGCAATTCAGATCATGATTCTACTGTCTTTGGTATTTCTTTTCAGTTGTCTATTATACAGGAACTTTCTATTCATAAGGCTTCTTTCTGTTGCCAACATACTGATCGGAATTAATTTCGGAACCTTCTTCGAAATGCTCCTTGGATTGATATTCTAAATTTTAAAGCCTTCATCGATGTTTTTGTTCCATCTCAGAAATGCCAGGCGAAATCGCAATCTTCTCCATAGTTCACAACCTGTTCAGCCGCTATAACACTTAGGTATCACTTTTTCCGGCTATACCAGTGTGACAGTTACGATCACAACTGGCGCTTATATGTGTCTGCACGTAATAATTATAAACGTGTCCTCGAAGGGACTAAGTCTTTGCTTGCTGACAGAATGGGGCACTGTATATTCTCAAACAACTTTGGCTCCCGTGACTACTAGCGGTTTTATAATAGTATGTTAACTAAGACTAAGTCTTCTATCCCTCCACTCTTCACTCAATTTGAGGTGGTCATATCTTCTACCTATGGAGCAGAATGTTTTGCTCGTAAATTCTCTTCAAATTCTACACTGAACTTTCCACTTAGAACGGAGTCACTGTTGATTGATATACTGTACATATAATTCCTTACTTCGTTTCTGATATCATCTCTAAACTGGATGCCCATAGGTAATGTAGACGTGATGGTATCCATGTAGTCTTTAAGAAGTGTGCTTCAGAACTGACTACTGTTCTCCTTAAGTTTTGCAATTAATTCCAGTTTGCTTCTTGCTTACCTGCTTGTTAGAAATCCTCTTCTGTTGTTCCGTTCCTTAAGAACTCAGGTGGACCTTCTGATGTATCTATCGGCCTATTAGCATTGTACCTCTTTTTTTTTTTGGAAAATTACTCGTGGCACTA
>CAHIKZ030004911.1:2917500-2937500 GCA_903632075.3 Acanthosepion pharaonis
AGCAGCCACTTGTTGTTTTTTTTTTTTTAAATTTCCCTTTCTCTAGAGTGCTCAATCGGGAAACGAGAGCATAATATATATATATACGTGTGTGTGTGTGCGCGTATGTGTGTGTGTGTGTGTGGGTTTGTGTGTGTGTGTCTGTGTGTGCGCCCGCGCGTCTTTTTATGTGTGCAATATTACCGAGAACCAACGAAATCTCATGATATCGCAAGGAAGTGTTTGGACCTCCGATGCCATAGCTCGGAATCCATATTTTAATACAGGAAAAGTGAAGACACCCACCTCTCGAATTGTAGATTTTTAGTTAGTAATTTTTAGTTCTAGTGAAGTTAAATTTCACTCGAATGACATCTTTTCCAGTAACTGTGTAACCAAACTCAGCTTTCGACTTTGCCAACCACATAAAAACAAAATGTAACAGTCAAAGTACACATTACCTCTTGTTGGAAGTTTGCTAACAATTATAGTGAATATCTACAGAGATTATAGTAAAAATTACTATTAATGTGTTTTTTATATCCTTCATTATATTAGTTAATTGCAAAAGTTAGTGCCCGATTTTCATTGTTTTTAAATTTTGAATCGGGCACGAAGTTTTGCAATGATCTATAGTCCCCAGTTAACTAAATTACTGAACCAAGAAATTTAATATAAAAATAATAAATGGATGTTCCTTAAAATAACGTCTTCAAGTTTCAAAAAGACTTTTCTGTAGCCAAAGGGGCACAGGTCATTCTTCTTTAGAGACGGAGGCTGCTATATATGCTTTTAAAGAAGAACCGCTATGGCTTCCGCTGAGTAGAACGGAAATTGTTCGACCGCCATATTTGTATTAATTTCATCCGCGATATATTGGCTTACATAAAGAGGTACTTTCCTTGTAATAAATAAGTAGTTTGGCGTCTGTCGGTGGCGGCCAGATGTTCTAAATCAGGGGTTGGCATCCTACGGCACGCGTGATTCACATGGCACGCCAAGCAGTTTCCAATGGCACGCAGCCACAAATGACATCACAAAGTCCGAACCAACAACTACTAAAATACAAAGAAGATATTTAGCTGTTTCAATTTTTATAAAATGTATTGTAGGACAGGTATATTGACCGTGACTTGTATAAAAATACGGATACTTTTGACACACTGAATAATTTTTTAAACCCCAAGTCGGCACATAGCAAAAGTTTGTCGACCCCTGATCTAAACTATCTGTCTATTTTAAATTCTAGATTTATTCGAAAAATGTAATCAATTTAAATACAAGAGTCACTAAAATTTCACACATTTCAGCTCATACGCTTTTCCTGTACAGAATAATTAGCACTCATTACACAGATATTCATTTGAATTTTATTAAAATTGAATGTTTATGTATATTTGAATTCGACTATAACTATAATAATTTATTTATTTTTTACATTTAATAACTTAAGTTTCTTTTGTTTTATATCTTATGATATCATTGCTTATCCCAGGGTAGAGATTGTTCAGACTGAGCGTAAGAGGGGAGTAATATCCTATAGTCTTACGTTGTGCATATGTCTGTGCTTGTGTATATATTAAATGGCACAAATATATGTAAGTCACTCCCTCACGCACAACACGCACATAACACACGCCTATCAATTACATCAGCGTATGTATAGTTACACGCAGACAGTGTGTGATGGACAGACAATCACCTCTTCTCTTATAATATAGATATACATTCTAGGCTTCTTTTTATTTGTAGATATATATATAAAATAATTAATCTCTTTATATGTTTCTTTCTCCTGCCGATATATTGATTTGTATCCATATTTTTTTCACTCGTAATTTTCACCCAAGGGCTTTTAGATTCATACGCCAAGCGAAGTCATTGTTTTTGGATAAATCTATTTTCGATGATTGCATAAAAATACGAAATTATTAGCCGTACATTAGGGACAGATGAAAGTAACTGAAGATCGTAATGTTACGAAAAGGTAATATATATACTATAGGAAAATATATACTATAAAAATATATATATACTATAGAAAAAAAAATATATATATACGATAGGAAAAAAAATATATATATATATATATATATATATATAACAAGTATGTGGTGCAGTTCAATTTACATTATTGTTTTTTGTATGAATGATTCATGTAATATATATATATATATATATATATATATATATATATATAGAGAAAATATATATACATTTGAAAAATGTATATATAATAGAAAATATATACTATAGAATATATATATATATATATACATATATATATATATATATATTTATATACTACAGAGAATATATATATACATTTGAAAATGTATATATAATAGAAAATATATACTATAGAATATATATATATATATATATACATATATATATATATATATATACTACAGAGAAAAATATATATACATTTGAAAATGTATATATAATAGAAAAGATATATACTATAGAATATATATATATATATATATATATATATATACTACAGAGAAAATATATATACATTTGAAAAATGTATATATAATAGAAAAGATATATATATATGAAATATATATATATATATATATATATATATACTACAGAGAAAAATATATACATTTGAAATGTATATATAATAGAAAATATATACTATAGAATATATATATATACATATACATATATATATATATTATTTATACTATAGAGAAAATATATATACATTTGAAAATGTATATATAATAGAAAATATATATATATAGAATATATATATATATATATATATATATATATATATTTATATACTACAGAGAAAAAATATATACATTTGAAAATGTATATATAATAGAAAAGATATATACTATAGAATATATATATATATATATATATATATATACTATAGAGAAAATATATATACATTTGAAAATGTATATATAATAGAAAAGATATATACTATATGAAATATATATATATATATATATATATATATATATACTACAGAAAGAATATATATACATTTTCAAATGTATATATAATAGAAAAATATATATAATACAAAATATATATTATAGAAAATGTAATAAATGTTGTTATATTTTTTAAAGAAAAGCTCGCTTTCAGAAGAATAATTTGTTTTGCTTATTAACTCGTCTTTGTCCTTACAAACAATGTCTTTATAAACACCTCGTTCCCTTCTTATTCTGTTGGGGAGATGTAAATTTCACTCTAGTAGCTTCTTCCCACGAACCGCTGCTTTGTGGAACAGACTCCCAAGAGAATGCTTCCCCGATCACTACACTCTTGACCTGTTCAAGTCTAGAATCAACAGTTATCTTCCCCACATACCTGCTGAACTGTGCCTCTTTCTTTGTAACCCTCTACCTTAAGTGGCTCTAGGGCTTTCTACAAGCTGAGCATCATAAAAGAATAGATTTTGTTTCAATTCTCCCAATACTTTAATGTACTTCACTGTAAAAATTTCAATATTATGTCTTACTAGTAGAAATAGGCATAAGACAAGGATGTGTCTTCCCAAAAGATTTATTCAAACTTTATAGTGAAGTAATCCTGAGAGAATAAAAGTCCTATCAGGATTCATTATTGGCATCCATAAACGTAACAACATGACATATGCAGATGACACCGTGGTGATAGCAGGCACAGAAAAGAAACTACAGGAACTCCTACGGAAGGTAGTAAAAGAAGGTGAGAAGAAAGGACTAACTATCAATTGTATAGACAGAAAGTGCTGTGGTCAGGAAATGGAACAGCCTGAGTTATGAACTACGAAGAAATCTAAGAAATATACTAACAGAGAATTGCTAAAAAAGACGCCGAAATGCGAAATCGCATTGGAACAGAGAAAGATACCTTCCAAAAGCTAAGCAACGTATTAAGAAACAGGAAAAATTTCGTCAGCAACAAAGAAAAGTTTACTGAACTGTTATGTAATATCGTTTCTCCTATATGACAGATGAAGGAGAGTATTGAGGAAACCGAAGTGTGGCTCTACAGAAGGATGGTGAGAATACCATGGGTTGAATACGTGAGCCACGACAAAATTTTAAGGAAAATGGAAAGAAAAAGGACACTTAGAAAGAGACAGTTGAAATTCCTAGAGGACACAAGAAAGAGGGTTTGGCAAATTTGACGCTTAAAAGGACAAGAGGCAAGAGGGACAGAGGAAACCAGTGAATAACGAGCTTGTGTAAATGGTTGGCAGATCAGGGCTTAATGGGGGTAGAAAAAATGCAAGCCTTCACAGATGAAGAAGAGACTTGAATCAGCAGAAATGTGGTTCTACAGAAGCATGCTGAGAATGCCATGGACTGAACATTTGAGCAACGATGAAAATTTAGAAAAAAAATCGAAAGAAAAATGATACTTATCCCCACCACCGAATTCGTTATATTCACATGCCCGCAAATACTCTTAAGAAAGGTATGTATTCATCTCTTCTCTCCCACATCTATGGGTTAAATAGCAGGACGGAGTGGATTCTATAACCTTGGTTGGCAACTAGTCAACGGTAGAAAGAAATGGCAACCTACTACGGAAAAAAGTTTCTGCCTAGTCAGTCATGTATCGAAAGAGACCAGATCGTCTAAGCGTGTATCCCGCATGGAACTTAACTGATTGACCGATACTTAACCTGAGAAATAGACAGTTGAAATTTATAAGGTTCATAATGAAGAAAGTGGGCTTGGAAATTTTGATACTCACAAGACATACTGAAAGCAATAAGGAGAGTAAAATATGTCATCACGTACCTAGCAACATTGAAGAAATGGATGGCAGAACAGGGATTAGGAGAGATAGCGAAAAGACAACGGACACTTTTAACATCAAGAAGAGATAGTTGACATTTCTAGAGCACATGATCAGGAAAAGGGGCTTTGAGAATTTGTTACTCACAGGACGGATTGGAGGCAAGAGAAACATAGAAAAACGACGGATAAGCTACCCAGGGAACTTGAGTAAATGAGTGGCAGAACAAAAATTGTTAAGAGACAGGAAGTTGTGGAGAGCCATGATCAACCACGTCCTCAAGTGATATTTCACACAGAATAAGAATATATTATTCCTGGTCACTGTTTATGTTCGATTTGTTTATCTCCTTTTTTTATTTTTTTTTTTATTTTTCATTATAATTTACTCCCCTTTTTTTTTTTCTTTTGAGACTGACATTACAGAGCAGGGGATTGTTAAAGAGTTGGATGAATCTAATGGTGATTACGAAGGTACGACAGCACGGAACACTGACTCTGATTGTTCTCAGAACCAATACAGAAACCTGTATCAATGGTCCAAGAGGGCGGCTGCTGACAGATCCTATAATTGACAACAGGACTCTTCACTACGCCACACAAGCAGGAGAACCCAGGCATGGCTGTTAGACATCATCCCTTACATCTAGCTACCTAACCCCCCAAAATGCGTTATTTAAACGACAATTTATCCATTGCACCTTATACTTACGATACTTTATAGATAAAAAAATTATTTCGATAACTGGCATCAAGTTGTCTTCTATTTTCAGATCTCTATTGATGACATTTATTGATTTTTTTTTCCGCAAAAAATATTCCCATATTTTCTATTCTTAATTAGAGATTAATTATCGAGACACAAAGTCGAGAAACGGAATTCTCTTTAAAGATTTTTATTTTCTTTTATTTTTTAAACTAAATTTCCAATGTTTAATTCACTTGACGATTGCCGCGTGTGGATATTTACAATAATAACCCTACTCGAAAATAGATTGTATCATAAAAAAGCGCTCATGTATATATTTATTTTGTTTAAAACTGTCTGGTACAAGACACCATATTAAAGGGAGATTATTTTAATAGAAGAGTAACTAGATTTGAGACTAACTTACACCAGAAGGAACAGTCAAGAATAGAATTATTACCTTTACTTACGTCTGTCATAATCCACCATATAAAGGGTGTTAATTTTTATAATGTAGTGACAGCCTTTGAGACTGTTGTATTTAACGGCCCCCCACCCCACGTGGGTCGTATGTGGCACAAGGCCGGTTTATTGTGGGTTCTACGTGTCCGTAGGATAGGCCAAAAATATTCCCAAAAACTTGCCCTTCGGCAAAGAGTCGCCCGGGTTCCTCTGCGCCGAAGCGGAGTTGTTGACAGTTGAACAGTGTATATCACCGTTCAACAGCCTTTGAGACTGTTATATTCAATAGTCCTCCCACAAGGAATGTATGTGGCACAAGGCCGAGTTTTACGTGGGTTTCTCCGAGCCCGGAGGCTCGGAGAAATATATTTATTTTGAACCCGTATAAACGGGTTCAGGGCTTGTCTACAATTGCCTGGCACAAATACGAGGGTCATTCAATAAATAAGGTGAATTTTTCGGTATAAGGACTTCTAATACAGATAGATGCTTACTTTTTTTTATTATTTTTCTACGTAGTCTCCCAGCACTGTCACACACTTTTCCCATCTGTGCACAAGTTTCCGTATTCCCTCATCATAATAATCTTTGGACTGATGTCTCAGCCAGTCGCTCACAACACTTTTGACTTCATCGTCACTTTTAAACTTCGTGCCTCTCGTGAACGCTTTCAAGCGACCAAACAGGTTAAAGTCTGAAGGGGCAAGGTCTGGATTGTAAGGGGGTGAGGAAGCAGTTCCCAGCCCAGCTCGTTGATGGTCTGCACCGTTTGGGCTGCTGTGTGAGGCCTTGCGTTGTCATGATGCAAAATGACTCCTTCTGATTGATGACACCTGCGTTTGTTCTTTGTCTTTCTTGACCTGCCTCAACAGTTCACAGTAGTTCTTCTGTCAGACTGAATGAGGTCATTGACTGATTCGATTACCTCAGGAGACCACACTTCTGTAGGCCTTCCCAGGCCTGTCTTCATCCTCAACACTGCACCGTCCTTCTTTAAGCAATTTAGCCCACTTGTAGACATTATTTTTACTGAAACATGTGGCACCATACACAGTTGACATTCTTCTATGAATTTCAATTGATTTGCACCCTTTAGCAACCAAAAACTTGATAAGTGACCGCTGTTCAATCCTGGAGCATGCTTCTTGGTCGGCCATCTTTGTTAACCGCCAAAACTCTCAAAGTTTTTTTTTTTATTTTTTAATCTGCAAAAGAAATTAAATGCATGTGAAAAAGAAGTAAAACAAAAAATAAAATAAAAAAAGTAAACCTATCTGTATTAGAAGTCCTTATACCGAAAAATTCACCTTATTTATTGAATGACACTCGTTTTACGGAAGATCTTTTGGTAAAATATTGAAAGTCGGTTGCAACATAGTGAAGTGATCTTATACATATATACTAGGTTTAAATTCGGCAGATACAAGACTCCATAGAAAGGGCGGTTATTTTATAAGGCATTGATGAAATGTTGGATTAGCTTGCAGTATAAAGAAGTGCTCAAATAAATATGTAGCAATTTTAGAGATGTCTGGCATAAGGCACTAAATAAAGGGAGCTTAATTGTATAAAGTAGTAGCGAAATTTGAGATTAGGTCTCAATATAATTAGAATGTGACATGGTTTAATGAGTTCAAATTCCAGATGATTTCGTTATATTCACCTATACACAAATACCCTTGAGAAGAACATGAATCAACTTCTTCTTCACGCACAACCAGAACAGAGGAGCGTTTAGAGCCTTGGTTGTTAATCGGTCTAGGAGAAGCAAAACATTGAATTCAAAAGAGCTTGGAGAGGTTTGGGCTGCATCAGTGTATCTTGCCGAATACACATTATTTCTGCTACAGCTGCAGTACATTTGATACACCTATGACTCTAATGGGCTACGAGACTCGTGATCATGAT
Organism: Acanthosepion pharaonis; assembly: GCA_903632075.3. Classification (NCBI taxonomy): domain Eukaryota; kingdom Metazoa; phylum Mollusca; class Cephalopoda; order Sepiida; family Sepiidae; genus Acanthosepion; species Acanthosepion pharaonis. Next base: position 2,925,301 of record CAHIKZ030004911.1, read on the forward strand.
GCTGTTTCCACATTAAAGAAGCGCAAATATTTATAGTTTAAGGCAGGAATTGCCTGTTACAAGGCACCATATAATGTGGTCATATTCTACAAAACGAATATTATTCACAGTTTTCCAAGAAATAAGACTCAAAATTTACATTTCCAAAACAGAAACACATATTTGGAATTTAATGAAAACACTGAATGGTACATATATTGAATCCAACATAAAAAAAAATCAGGATGTCGAATTAATAAATATCAAACATTTTTTCTGGTCTGTAGCAGAGTATAGAAGATAAGGAAATTCAACATAGAATATGTTTCGCTAGAAGTAGTTTCTCTCAACACCACCATTTGCTACAGAACCAAAACACTAATCTGAAAACTCGTGTGATTTTGTTACATAGCTTCACCAGATGAACACTTTCATATGAATGTCATGTATGGCTCCAACCCATTCAGAAATGTTTAAACGGTCAGCTGCATATAACCCCTATTACGGATGAATGGCTAAAAATGCCTGTAATCAAGTGAAGCCTGTGGATATTATCGAAGAAAATCCTTCTCCAAAACTTGGAGCCTGGCGCTAAATAATCGTAAACTAAGAATTATACCAGATAACAGATACAGCATAACAGATGTCTTTCAACTGCAGCAACAATTAAAATGTAGGTCATATGTATGTCGAAGAGAAAATAATGACATTATCAAGATGTTGACATTTCATACGACTTCAAATAAAAGATGAGGAAGAAAATCCCCGTCAATACTGAAAAGAGCAACAACAGCTGCTGGATATATGAAAATTATTTTCAACTTTCAACAGCACTGGCTGCTCAGTCAATGAATGCTGAAAGTTTTCTTAAAAGGTTACGGTTAATATTACTGTTACCATTTTAATAAAACTGTGATTGTCTTTGAGATTATTTTGCATCATTTTCAAGAACATATTTTTTTAGGTTTACATATGTCTAACACAAAATGCCATATAAATAGAATTATTTTTATAAATATAATGTGTCCCTTTAATTGAAAAAGTGTGACAATTGAAATATAATGTGTCCCTTTAATTGAAAAAGTATGCCATACTGAGATTAGCATTTGTTATATAGAAGAAGATGAGGAGAAGCACTTAAATATTCAAGTTGTGCTCTCTCTGGTACATTGCACTATAAGACAGGAACTTACCGAAGGCAGCTTTAAATACAATGGTAATCTTACTCTTGACTACGTTTTTACAGCCCACCGAATAGATGCTTTGCTAAGTTTGGCATAAGCCAGTAATATTTGGACTCAGAGTTAATTGCAAACTCACTGCAATAGCCACGTTCTTTAAGGATATAGTTCAACCACTACATCGCTTTAAATTGCCTCAATAAATGTTTACTAATTTGAGTTTTATCTGTGTTGATGCCATTAAATATGGACACCAGTTGAAGATCGAACTCAGTACAGTAGTAATTGGTTTCGAGTCAGCAGATGAATTGTAATGCATCTGGGTCACTTGTATGGTTATGCGTGGTGTCTGCATGCATATGCGTGTGTCTGCATGCCTATGTGCTAGTAAGGATGCAAGTGCCTCTCTACTGTAGTTCGTATGACAGTGCCATGCATCCTTACACACGGACACGCATGAAGACACACGGATGTAGACACACGCACACGATATATAGACAAGCGGATAAACAAAGGGATCAGCAAGATTCTCTGCCCTTAATCAGTGAGTAGTGAGTTCGATCTTTATGCTTATGTCTGCACATGTGTGTCTGCATGCGTCTGCGTGCGTCTGCATGCATATGCGTTCGTGAGGATGCACGTGCTTCTCTACCGTAGTGCGTTCGACTGCGCCATGCAACCTTACACAGGCACACGCATACAGAGATAGATACATTGCATGCAGACACACGCAGACGTATGTAGACACGCTTAAACAAACAGATGAAAAAGATGCGTCGCTCTTAATCAGAGGTCACGAAAACAATTACTACTGTAGTGAGTTCGAGGTTTATGTCTGCACGTGTGTGTCTGCATGTGTGTGCATGTGTCTGCATGTGTAAGGATACATGCGCTTGTCCCCGTATGTCTACAGGCATGAATGTAATGTGTCTGTATTTAAGTGTGTGTCTGTGCGTCCATCTTGAAAATGATGGCGATGTTGTTTCGAGAAGGCGTATTTTTTTTTGTTTTTTTTTTTATTTAAATCTTTCTTGATAAAACAAAACCGAAAGAAAAAAAATCTTAATTACAAAAGCCATATTTATATTTATCTCACTTCTGTATTTTTTTTTCAGAAACTTTTCCAGCTGCCGTATTAGCAAATTGAATTTTTCTCGAAATAAAATCAAAATTCGGATTTTTATACTTCCGTTCTTATTTTGTCTAGATATCTTCACAAAGACATAAATGAAATGTAAAATCCCGAACTATATCTCATGTAACGCTAACTAATTATATCCAGCCTTCTTTTAGCTTCTCCTATTTGACATCTGCTAAATATATTTTAAAAGAATAAAGATAATTGAATTGTCATACTATTTGACGAATAACAATGATCACAACTTGGAACAAAATAGCTTTTATTTCTTGAAAAATGCTAAAAGTTTTCAAATGATAAGGGATTTAAAACTTTAACTCATTCGGATAAAATAAGGCCGCAAAGTATAACGAAATGATCAACACAGACAGCAGCAGGATTGAACAGTTCAGTATCATTGTAGACAACGAAGAGAACGAAAAGTCATGAATTCGATAATAATAATCATAATAATAATAATAATTTCTATTACATTACTGCTTGTCCATCCCTTCTTAAATAGTTCATTAATTAGTTCGCACGACCGTTACACCCTGCCAATACCTCATATAGTATGGACTATTCTGTTTTGTCCGAGTGTAAACACTGAAATGACATATCAGAGACGCTACTTGGTTTCAGTGAGCAAATGAAATAAATAAATAAATAAATAAATAAAGAAGGGAATATAGAAGTATTTGACGTCTGTTTCAGTGAAATGGAAAAGATTGTCAATTTCAAATCTGTTTATTTGTATACACTTGCTTATACATACATTTATTAACAAAAATGTTTGCAAGACAGGTTTTCGGATAATAATAATAATAATAATATTGTTATTAAAGACCACAAACAAAAACGATGCCTCCTTATTGATATGGCAGTCCCTGCTGACTGCAATGTATCTTTGAAGATATTCAAAAAGTTGTCAAAGTACAAGGACCTTGAAATAGAAATCTCGAAAATGTGGCAAATGGGAACATCAAAAATCCCTTTTGTAGTTGGAGCCCTAGGACTGGTTGAAAAAGATTGCAGTAGACTAATTGAAGGGATTCCTGGAAGTCCATGCCTCAAGGAGATACAAAAAATTGTCCTGACAAGTACAGCCCACACCTTACGAAGGGCTTTGTCTATGTAATTTAATTCTTTTTTTGTCAGTGGAAAGTGTCATAACGCCATTTCTAACCTTAGGTCCCTGGGCGGGACCCGGAAAGAAACCTAAAGGAAATCAAAAAAATGGGTAATAATAATAATTAATTTTGTTAATTGGCTGATTGGTTTTGTTTAGTGGTATAACAAACTATATTTGTTGCTGTGAACAGATCTTTATGTCTTCACCCAAATATATTTTGAACGCAACCGTATGCCTTGACCTACAGATAAAATAGTCTTGTTGGTCATTTTACTTTAAACATTTATTGTTGGTATTGTTATATTAAAAGTATCTCTCGTATTTCAACTATAAAATCTATTTTTATACTTTCAAAGTGTTGTTTTGATTTAGGTTGTCCATAGCTGGCACCTTAATAGGTGATACCACCTCAGGTCAGAGTGTACGTGGGAACAATAGTAATTAAGATTTGGTTCCAAATTCCTCAAAAGCCTCCAATGGCCCGATCATATGCCTTGCTGCCGGATGTAGTTTATTTTCATACCCAGGACTACTACTACTACTACTACTACTACTACTAATAATAATAATAATAATAATAATAATAATGGAGACAAATGATAGCTTTTAGGATCCTGAATATTCGTTATTTCGGGAAAACATCTGCCACTAAGTGCATTCAGAGAATTGCATACAATTGCAGAGCAAAGATAAATTGGCCTCTTATCTTCGTTGGTGCATGTTTAGATAACATGAACTTCAACTAGAAATGGCACCGCTAAAAGCCTCGGGATGCGATCGAAAATGACCAAGTCAGGGTCTTCTTAGATTTCAACATCCAAACAGAGCACATCCTTGAAAGCCACTAAACCAGATGTCACCTTCTTTGACAAAGAAACAAGAAAATGCTTACCTGTTTTTGGTGACCGTGATTTCAAACTAAATGATATTGACAATTTCAAGAAATACACCGACATCTGGATTGAAGTTGCAAGAATACGGGACTTTCATGACACTGTTATTCCAGTTAGCACGAGGGCGTTAGAGTTTGAACAAAGAAATTTGAAATCCCACATTAGAAAACTCGGAAAAAGGCCTTCTATCCCATCAATTCATAAATCTGCGTTGCTTGTCACTGCAACTATTCTGCGAAAAGTGCTCTGAGGACGTACAACTTGTTAGAGGTCAACCACGATGCAAGATCTCTGGACGAAAACAAAATCCTGACAAAAAATATAATAATAACAACAACGATAATAATATCGGTAATGTTAATAATAATAATAATAAAAATAATAATAATAATAATAATAATAATAATAATAATAAGAAGAAGAAGAAGAAGAAGAAGAAGAAGAAGAAAATAATAATAATAATAATAATAATGCAACCGACCAGATACAAAAACGATGGCAAGTTACTTCACCGTCAATAATCTGCCCGTACCAAAAAAGCTGATGTAGACAAACCCCGTACCCATCAGTGGCTACTTAGAATAGGGTAAATAGCTGAAACCGAAGGTTTTATCCTTGCTGCACAGGAGCAATGCTTATTAACTAGAAATTATCAAGCAGACATACTAAAAATTGTGTTAGCCCAAATTGCAGATTCTGTGATAAGTATCCAGAAACAATTAATCATCTTGTATCAGGTTACACGGTATTGGCACCCACTGAATATAAAACCCGGCATGACAGAGTGAGCCAATACCTACACTGGAAAATCTGCAACGTCTAAAGAAAGTAAACTGAAAGGAATTGGAATGAACACCACCCAGACCCGGTTACGGAAATAGGGTCTGTAAAGATTTTATGGGGCTATACAATACAGACAAAGTTAATCGCCCTGACATCTTTATTAGAGACCACAACGAAAATATCTCCTCCTTATTAATATGGCAGTCCCTGCAGACAACAATGTATCTTTGAAGATATTCAAAAAGAACTATCAAAATAGAAGGACCTTGAAATTGAAATCTCAAAAATGGGGCACGAGAGAATATCAACAAGCCTATTATAGTTGAAGCTCTCGGATTGGTTGGAAAAGATTTCAATATACTCATTGAAGGGATTCCTGGTAGCCCATGCCTTAAAGAAACACAAACATCTGTTCTCACGAGCAGAGCCCACACCTTACGAAGAGCTTTATCTTTGTAATTTTTTTTTTTAATTACGCAATGGAAAATATCATGATGCCATTTCTGACCTTAGTTGTCTGGGCGGGACACAGAAAGAAATGAATAAACACCAGAGAACAAAGAAAATAAAACAACAACAACAACAACAAAAAAATAATAATAATAATAATAATAATAATTCAAAAATGGAGTTTCAAATGGGCGTAGAGATGCAACTACAGCACAATACACCGGCTGAAAATGCAAAATACTTAAAAAAAAGACAGCAAAGACGAATGCAACCGCTTCATGGCCAATACACTGACCGTACCAAACAAGCTGACGTAGACAAAACCCGTACCCATCAGTGGCTACGTAGTGCAGGGTTGAAAGCGGAAACTGAAGGTTTTATCCTTGTTGCGCAGGACCAATGCATGCTAACTAGGAATTATCAAGCACATATACTAAAATAGTGTGTCAGCCCAAAATGCAGATGCTGTGATAAATATCCAGAAACCATTGATCATCTTGTATCAGGTTGCACGATGTTGGCACCCACTGAATGTAAAACCCAACATGACTGAGTGGGCCAATATCTGCACTGGAAAATCTGCAACTTCTACGGGAAGGAAACTGAAAGAAACTGGTATGAACACCACCCAGACCCGGTTACGGGGGATAGGACCTGTTACAATTCTATGGGACTACACAATCCACACTGACAGAACAATCGAGGCCAACCGCCTAAATATTGTTATTAAAGACCACAAACAAAAACGGTGCCTCCTTATTGATATGGCAGTCTCTGCTGACTGCAATGTATCTTTGAAGATATTCAAAAAGCTGTCAAAATACAAGGACCTTGAAATAGAAATCTCGAAAATGTGGCATATGGGAACATCAACAATCCCTGTTCTAGTCGGAGCCCTAGGACTGGTTGGAAAAGATTGCAGTAGACTAATTGAAGGGATTCCTGGAAGTCCATGCCTCAAGGAGATACAAAAAATTGTTCTTACAAGTACAGCCCACACTTTACGAAGGGCTTTATCTATGTAATTTTTTATTTTTATTTTTTTTTTTTTTTGTCAGTGGAAAATGTCATGACGCCATTTCTAACCTTAGGTCCCTGGGCGGGACCCGGAAAGAAATGGGTAAACGCCAGAAATCAAAGAAAATAAAAATAATGATAATAATAATAATATCTTTATAGAATTATTAACGTTTTATTTGCAATATTTTCTTTAGGAATAATGTCTTCATATTTGTTGTTAATGTCGCATGCATTGTGTCCTCCACCCGCTTTCTTCAAATATCAGACGATCTGAGTAATCGTCTTCAGAGAACTGAAAGCTTTATTTAATCTACAGGTGTTGCTTGTTCTCGTTCGGTTGTCCATGTGTAAATTTATCACGTTTAGCTCTTATTTAATATTGTACAGTCCTTGTGTCATCTGTACTGTCCGGTCTAGAGACTGAACTCAACTACTATGCTACCGCATTTTTTTAACTCACGCTGTAATCCACAAGGCTAATCTTAACAACATAAGATAAGCAGATGGTAATGTATTGATGCTAGACACATAAAGAAAATTGCAGTAGCTTCTTGACAAGGTAGTAAATCATGATGAAAGGATTATCCATCAATTATAAGAAGATACAATGTATGGTCGTTATAGCAGACAGCACATGATGCGAGCTAAAACTTGGACAAGATACCTATCATGGAGTCTTATAACAGAGACAAATGAATGTGACATCAGAACACGAAAGCACATCGGAATGGAGAAAGATGCCTTCCAAAAGCTAAACGAAGTATAACAAAACAGTAAAATTTCTTTACGAACAAAAAAGAGTGCTAGACTGCGGTGTAATATCAATCACACTATAATAATCACCCTATATATAGAAGATAATGATTTTACCCTCGTTTTGAACAGGTTAAGTTTATAGTGATTGTGGGAAGCAAATACTTGGGAGTCGGTCCCACCAGGCAATGGGAAGAATCATCCCGGATGGAAATCAACAAAGGATTTGAAGGTGATTCGCTACAATGAGGTGGCATGGCGGGTCTTAGCTGTAAATGTCAAAATTGTAATGGTTCGTCTGAATACTTTCAATGGAAATAGCTGTAGAGCAGTGAGAGGTTTTTGACGTTTCGCCTATGGGGAAGAGGAATTGTCACTAAATGCCGAACATCTACAGAAGGATGCGGAGAACACTATGTAAAAATAAACGAGGGCATTTTACCTGAGATGGAGGAAAAAAGGCCTAAGAATCGGGTGAAATGAAATTTCTGTGATGGATAATGAAGAATGCGTGCTTGAAGAATTTGACATTCTCAAGACAAACTGAAGGAAAGTTGGACAGAAGGAAACTTTGAATGAATCGTATATAATGAACTTGTGTAAATGGATAATACTACAGATACTTGAATATATAGTAAAGGGGAAATATTGGTTATAGATAAGAATGATAGAAAATAATGAGAAGGCGTGGCCGCCAATATCATTAAAGGAGACGGTACGTAAAAGAGGGTATAATTTATATCTTCTATATTATAAATACTCATGTCAATGTTTCACATTTTCAGTATTAAAGGGACAAAATTTTCAATAGCTCATCTCCTTCTTCTGTATAATAGATGCTAATGTCAGTGTGTCACACTTTTTTAATTAAAGGGGCACAACTCTTAATAAATCATCTTCTTCCATATAATAAATGCCAATGTCAGTGTGTCACGCTCTCACACTTTCCCCACCATATCATACCATTTTGGAATCAAGCCGATTCCGTGGTTAAATTAAAAACATTCCGGGCCGGGTCCAGACACACAATCCTGAAATTTTGCATTCCCAAATTTTCATTACTGCGATTTTTTGCGACGATTTTTTTTATGCTAACAATTTTCATAACTTGGAAATAAATATGGGAATCATTGAAATTAATTGCAAAATCAAGACAAATTACCACCCCCGTGAAATAAAAATAATCATTTATACGGAAAGTAAGGACCTACGTACATCAAATTGTCTTTAAATTCAATGGAGGCAGAAAAAATTACCATTGAAGTTTTAAAAGGTAAGCTTAAACATTAATGCTTAAATGCAGTGATCAATTTTGAGTTTTTCTGTAGTTTATTGTTGCCTATCGCATCTACATATCCGTACGTACTGTGATGAAGGCCGAATCAAGAACCTTCCGCAAGAGCTAGGTTAAATGCCGCCTGGTAAAGCGGCTTTTGAGCTAGTATACAATGATCCTAAATTGATAGGATGTGTTAAATGAATATTTTCAGTTATTAATTTTGACGTATTTCTTTCATCTTATTTCACTGGCTTATTTATACCAAATATTAATAGTAAATAATTAATAGTTTTAAGTTGTCTAAATTTCTTAAATGAAGCATTGACCATTATTATTGAATTTTGACTAGTATTTCTTTCATCCTGTTTTTCTTGCTTATTTACACCAAGTAGTAATAAGTCTTAAGCTGTTTGAATTTCGTAGATGAAGCGTTGTGGCACCATGCATCCGGACGATTTGAAAGAAATATTTATAGATATATGATTTGCTTTTTTACGGTTTATCAACCATTTGATAATTATTTAAGGCCGAAAAATATTTTAGGTTTTAAGAATAATTCTTTCTTTGCATTCAAGCGATTTGGGAGAAAGAAAGAGAAAAACGAAGAAGAAAGAAAAAAAAAGTAATACCAGACGGGTCATAGGCGAAACACACACACGGCTTAAGAGACGGAAATGAGGAGGAAGAAGGTTATTGTTGATAGATATCAGATGTCGAAAATATCTAGGTCACCTACGAACAAGCGCTGACCGATTTCCTCTTGTCCACGAAAAATGGAATTTTGTTATCAATTCGATGTCACCCGAAAGAAGAAATCCATTGTTGAACATTGACGAAACACAGACAGTCTTCCCTGTGTTAAAAAAAAAAATCCCACACAAGTAGTTTTCGCTGGCTAAGTTTTTTTTTTTCTTTTGACAGAATAAACGTTTGCCCTGTGATAAAAAAGATTTTTTGTTATCAAACCTTGGGCCGAAAGGAAAATGAAATGTATTTATTTTTTGCTTTAGAAACGCCAGGTAGGCTAGGAAAATTTCTTTCTTGGATCATATCCAATTAGCGATAAACTGCTTGACGAACGTCACGTGTTAAAGCCGAGAGTGTCACATCGGCCGCTCATGATGAGGGCGATTTAATTAGTTTTTTTTTTGTTAAGCAAGGAATTTCTTTCCCAAAACAAAGCCACGGGTTATTCACGCCCGACTAAGACGTCATTGGCCAAGTGGATCACATGACGCACGAAGGAGGAGGAAAAATACCCGACGAAGACGTCATTGGCCAAGTGGATCACATGACGCACGAAGTAGGAGGAAAGATACCCGACCAGGACCTCATTGGCCGAGAGCGGTCACGTGACGCAAGAAGAAAATCAGTCGACGCCTCTATCAGAGTGTAAGTGGGAGAAGCCGATACGAAGAAGTGGGGAAGTTAGTGCACGCCCCTCAGAAGCACAGTGAGAGAGTGGAAGTGAGAAAGGAGTTACCAAAAATGGAAAAGAGTGGAAAATCCCTAACCAGAAATAAGAAGGGTAGATACGTATTTAGAATTATCGAAGAATCCCCGACACCAAACAGACCCACCACAGTTTTGACGGCGTCAATAAAAACGAAGCCCCACCAGACAGAAATCAGTGCAGCCGCGGACGGCAAGCGGAGTGCAGCCGCGGACGGCGGGCCGAGTTCGTTCGCCTCCTAGCGGGTAGAAGAGGCCAGTTCGTTTGGCCTGAGTGAAGAAGTTCGTTCGACCCAAGCTGGCGAGAAGAAGATAGTTCGCGCACCGGCGGCAGAGATGAGTGCCCAGTATTCAGACTCTGGAGAGAAAAGTTTGAGTTCAGCCGCGGACCCTGGCGAGAAGTTTTGAGCTCCGGACAACAAGCAGAGATGAGCGCCCAGTGTTGAAACCGCATCAAGATAGCTGACCAAGATTCACGCACACTTTTGGACTCTTCTTCAACCAAGAACAAGTAGTTTGAAGAGCAACTTAGAATCAGACCACAGAAATAAGTTTTTTTTCGACTTTCGTCCAAAGACACACCGAAACACAAATTTCTTAGAGAGTAGACAACTTGAAGCGTTAGAATTTGCCTAGCGAAAGCGTCGTGCCACAATCCACAGAACAGGTTGGGAAGTAGACATAGTCCTATGTACCGAACAAATAGACATAAAAAGTTTGTTACCTTTTTCTTTGATACTTTGAACTTTGTGAGTTTTCATTTTATTTTCTTTTATACATATTTGTGTGTTATCACTCCCGTTGAACTCAGCTTGCATTACGGCCCCAACCCCTGTTTGATCTCGTCTGTCTAAGATCAATTCACAACGTGGGTAGGCAGACTGGAGATCAGTGCAGTTACCCTGGTAACCAGGCGTTGGAAGCAGGTTGGGAACGGCGAGGCTGGTATCAATCTAACCAGATTCCTACCCGAATCACCAAAGGGTTAGAACGTCACGTTTGGAGCAGCGACACCCGGACGGAGCGGCGAGGAGCGAACAGCTGACGCCGCGGCGAAGACGTCACAATTGGTGCTGCTTGGGGACGTCACAACTGGCGCCGTGGTAGATCAGGATAGAACTTCACAGTCGGCGCTGCGACCGGGGGACGACCTCACAGCGTTATCACATATTAATTTTTGATTAGTATTTCTTTCATCCCATTTCTCTTGCTTATTTACTCTAAGTAGTAATAATAGTCAGATATTCTTTGAATTTATTATATGAGGCATTACCACTTACTATTCCCTTGACGAAATTATCTTGACTTATTATTTTCTACATGTTCCTCATGCAGTTTTGCATCTGCTACTGACGTGGTAGGTTCATTAAACTGTATAAATAATATCGTAATTCCCGAATAGGCTTTCTTTAGATTTTAAATAAAACAGATTATTTCTGTAAACATGTATTTAGATTCCAAAGATTTTTTAACACAAGTGTTTGCTTTTCTAATAATATTTTCATTGGCAGTCCACTTAATTCCGTGTTGGACATTAATAACATATACACCGATTTATAATGCGAAGATATCAGAACAGAATACACTTAGTAACTACGTGTCAGTATTCAGATTTATTCACTGGCCTTCATATACGTGAAAGCTATCAATTTCTATATAGTCTACCTCTCTCTTTTATTTCAACGGTATCAGAAATGTGAGGCAAAGAACGTCAATTATGATCAGTAGAATGTTTTACAGAATTATTATATATATCAAGAGTGATCAAGATCAAGAAAATCCAAATATATAAATTAAAAATTCGAATTTTAATTGTTGGCGAACCGCATCTATCCTGAAATATCTTCTACCGAAATTGTAAGCAAAATTATAGTCAGTATCCATAAACATTTTGTGTAATACTGAGATTGGGTTTTGATTGGACAATTATTTAATAATAAAAAGCAACGAAGCATACGTCCGAGATATAGCAGTATGTACTCGATGTTTAACGATCGGAAGTCAAGTCTAGCGTCGATACAACAGGAAACAAATACAGCAATTTATGCGTTAGTAATCTTGGAAAGAGTAGAAATCTCCATAGTCATACAGAGTTGCCATATTGGTACGGCAGACATCGTGTCGAAGTAGAGCCATTTTTATTTCTCAAATTGAAGGAAGA